>CM065692.1:40640382-40692882 GCA_017654935.2 Phymorhynchus buccinoides | reverse complement strand
AACACCTGCAATAGGTCCTATATACATTTCTACCTCCTACGTTGAAACTAATAAAGTCCTCCTTACCTGCTCGTCCAATGGAACACACAAGTAACCACCACTGCCGTTGCTTTAACTTAAGTGAGCTACAGACGGGAAACCCTCAGCTCTTTTGTTTGAACTTATGAATCCAGCAGATTATCACCACTCCATCAAAGAGCAGCAAGTAGTCTACGCACCCTCAGTGCCTCACTGCCTTTAGCTATACATAGGGTCCAGCAACAACGGTTTAAATAACCAACGGCTGTGTTTTATTGGTCCATCATCACAACAGACTGTCAGCTGACGCTATGCTATATTACTAGTACTCCTTCACCCCTTGACGTGACCCCATCAAAGGTTACCCTGAACCTATCTAGACAGTGTCATCAGTCTGTGATATTCTGCATGAGCACTCGTCTGATTTAAAAACGTATGTTTAAAGGCAGTCTCAGACGGTCCCATGCCGGAAGTCGTGCAACTGCATGAAACAGGTTGCTACATTTCCACGAACTTACATGTAGGTCCGTGTAAATTTCCCCTCATTTGAAATCTATATTTATTTTCCTGTTAAAAACCCCAACAAATAACCTCTGTATGTTGAAAGTTCGGTCATAACCTGTTTTGCACAATCAAACTGTTTTAACCCTTTCAACACTAGCCATTCCTCAGCCAAAACTTACCACTATTAAACTTGCCCGGGTAGAGAAAAGATTTCGTCTGCAGTATTGGTGGATTCTTCTGTGACATGCATAAAATAGGGCCTATCCTTACCTCTCAAAAATTAAGAACATAAGGTCACTGGATACCAGACCCTCATTTGATGCCTTTTAGTGACATGGGTGTCAAATCATTGTGGTGCCAAGAGGCGACAGTGGCGATGAAAGAGATTGCCAACATCTGATGGTGGTTAGAAGAGTGAGGCAATACATAGGCCTAGATCTTTTGTTATTTCCATGGGGGGAAACGACTAAACAAGACATATGACACAGAGAGAGAGAGAGAGAGAGAGAGAGAGAGAGAGAGAGAGAGAGAGAGAGAGAGAGAGAGAGAGAGAGAGAGAGAGAGAGAGAGAGAGAGAGAGAGAGAGAGAGAGAGAGAGAGAGAGAACTCAGAACTCAGAACTCAGAAACTTTATTTTACAAGGAAAAGAATTTAGGCTGGGCCTAGTCTTCCATTCTGTCCTTGAGAGAGAGAGAGAGAGAGAGAGAGAGAGAGAGAGAGAGAGAGAGAGAGAGAGAGAGAGAGAGAGAGAGAGAGAGAGAGAGAGAGAGAGAGAGAGAGAGAGAGAGAGAGAGAGAGAGAGAGAGAGAGAGAGACAGACAGACAGACAGAGAGAGAGGGACAAGGGGCGTCGTCTTTGTTGTAAGCGAGCGTTTTATCTGCAGATGTCGTTATTTTGGGGACAACAGGAGAGAGGTTACGACAAGGCGCGTCGATGACAATGATGGACAGCATACCTTTCCGTCAGAACTGCACATCGCGCGCGCTCGCGCGTGTGTGTGTGTGTGTGTGTGTGTGCGTGTGCGTGTGCGTGTGCGTGTGCGTGTGTGTGTGCGTGCGTGCGTGCGTGCGCGCGCGCGCGCGCGCGCGCGCGTGTGCGTACGTGTGTGAGAGAGAGAGACAGACAGAGACAGAGAGAGATATTATAGATAGGAATCTGTCAGAACAAACCACTGAGAACCAGCGTGGACGGAAAGGGGACACCTGCCATGTTCTGTCCCCCTGGAGGAATTCTGTACAATACGTTGGCTGACTTAGTTGGCCAATTCGCTGCGTGACAACACGAACTTACATTAGATGTAATGTAGGTCCGTGGTGACAACAAGCCTGGGCCTCGCTTTAATGAAGCTTTATACCGAAAATGCTCTGCCCCTGTCTCGTGACCTGAGATGCGAACGCCACCTAAAGATGATCGCCCTTGCCTGCCAGGAACTAGTAGTATATAGCCACAGAACATGATCTGCTCCTGACTCGTCACCAGGGGGCATCGGCACTTCGGGCCTAAAATTATCGCCCTTTCGTGTCGGCAAGGAGTAGTATAAAGCCTCATTAATCTTATTTTGTTTAAAATGACATAGGGGAAGACGGGGTAAAAAGCGCATGGGCGGGTAAGAAGCCCACCCCAATTATCTCATGAAATAAAGAAAATTTCAGTCAAATTTGCCCATGAGACGAATGATAGACATTAACGCTCGTCTCATGGGCAAAATGAGACTGAAATTTGCTTCATTTTATGAGATAATTGGGGTGGGCTTCTTACCCGCCCATGCGCTTTTTACCCCGTCTTCCCCTACAATGGAAGCACAATGTGCTAAGGCAGAAGATTATTCATGAGTTGTCATATATATGTTGTTGTTGTCGTCGTTCCCTGGCTTAAAGACTCCAGGGATCATCCCAACACCCGAAGCGATTGAACACTATGGTACAAATGCACCAGCTAGGGATGAGAGCATTACGTGTCTGACCTGACCGGTTTTGATTACCCCCGCCACGTGGGCAGCCACACTCCGACTTCGGAGGGTTTTTGGACTGATGACGTTATCCTAGGAGCTTGCCATGGCTTAAGGCAATCCCCGCATAACTGACTATGCAGAACATAACAACATTCTGATGTAGCCTTGGTGTTCTAGCTTATGTCAACTGGTCTGACACAGCCTTATTGCTATGCCAAGGCGAAAACACAAACGCCTGAACTCAGGAATGAACCCTTCATCATTGGCGTGAAAGGCAAACGCGTTACCAGTTGAGCCACGCTTGACTCGATCCATCAGAGAGATAAGAGGTAAGAGAAAAGAAGCGGCAAAGATGTATTTCAGTCACCCCCTTCGTGTTTACGACCCTCAATCTAAAAGCAAAAGTCTGCTTATTTCAGTTTTATGAGAACCAATGCTCGGCACATTTGTATTTTAGTCACCCCCTTTGTGTTTACGACCCTCAATCTAAAAACAAAAGTCGGCTTATTTCAGTTTTATGAAAACCAATGCTCGGCACATTTGTATTTTAGTCACCCCCTTTGTGTTTACGACCCTCAATCTAAAAGCAAAAGTCTGCTTATTTCAGTTTTATGAGAACCAATGCTCGGCTCATCTGTATTTCAGTCACCCCCTTCGTGTTTACGACCCTCAATCTAAAAACAAAAGTCGGCTTATTTCAGTTTTATGAAAACCAATGCTCGGCTGAAGAGTGATCCTAACCTTATTCCTTTAGTGTCCCCACATTGGCAGAATGTTTCTTCTCAGTGAACATTTGTGGTGTACAGTGGCACAGAGGTAGCGCGTTCGCCTCGTGTCAAGCAATCCCGAGTCCGAACCTGGGTACAGGTGATTTTTCCTCTCATTTTGCACTAGGCCTTACCGCGGTCTGAACGTGGAATCTTTCAGATGAGACGATAAACCGAGGTCCCGTGTGCCCATGCACTTAGAACACATTAAACCCAATGGCAACGAAAAAGTTGTCATTTTGGTCCAAATTTAACCCCCCCCCCCCCCCCCCCTTTCCTTCCTCATCAGTCACACAATAATTGCATGCACAAAAACATTTTGGGTGGCGCGCCTCTGGCTACGCCGCGCTCTCCAGGTGGGAGCAACCCGAATTTCACAGAGACGCCTCTGTGACTATAAAGTACCTAATACCTAATTTTCTATGCGCCGGAAAATGTGGGGGTTGGGGGCGACTAAAATAGGTTTACATGATAACCGTAGGGCTTTCTGTCTTAAATACCCACAAAGATATTCTAAAAGGGTAAGATGGACTACTTAAAAGCTCGGCGAACCGGGCTGATAGAGTTATCGTTAGTGCGGACGTGTACACTATTCACAGTGGAGGCTATCCAAAAACTCAGACTGGAACTTGAACGGAGAATTCAACTGGCCTATCGATGTGTAAAGTGTGTCACGTTTCAAAGGGACATAACCAGTGTTTCTGTCCTCACTACTCATAATAGGGAAAAGAGACCGGATGTTTATCTTCCCCTGTACAGTCTTTGATACCCATCAAAAGGCAGTGCGTGCACAACTGGGGACACGTCTCAGTTTATGAAATAGGATCATCATACACCGCAGATCAATTAACAATATAAAATCTAATATAGACTAAATTATTTTATACACAAATATATAGGGTAAGACGAGGTAAAAAGCCCATGGGCGGGTAAGATGCCCATGCCAATTATCTCATGAAATAAAGCAACTTTCAGTCACATTTTGCCCATGAGACGCGTGTTAATGTTTAGCATTCGTCTCGTGGGCAGATTTGACTGCAATTTGCTTTATTTCATGAGATAATTGGCATGGGCTTCTTACCCTCCCATGGGTATTTTACCCCGTCTTCCCCATCTCGTATAGCTGACACGCAAGGAGTGGTTTATGGCCAGGGCTTACAAGTATGCGTAAGCTAAATAAGGTAGGCCTATATATGCAAAATGTATTGTTTGCTTTTATTGGGTTCATAGAGGTTCGATTTAATATGGGGAATTCATTGGGGTTAAAGTAACCGAAACCTTACATTGTCAGATTTTAAGTGTGAGGTGGCTTGAAAGACTATCAAAATGTCAGGTCTATTTCAAAATTGAAAAACAAACCGGCCATGCTTCGTAGTGGTGTAATATAACAACTCGCTGCAGACAAGGGGACAACATACTGTACCCTTATATTTTTTATTGTGTCTAAAATCGTCAGCTTTTATTGCCAAGCAGCATTCTCGCCTTTTTTTTCTATCTCTCTGCGTTGAGAGAGGAGAGAAAATGGAGTTTTGCGTCCTCTTGGTCTGAATCAGACACATTATGGGACATTTGTAAATACAAATATGGTGGGAACAATACTGGAGGCAATGCCCGGAGGCAGTACGAAACCAGTAAAGTCCCGATTTTTTTAAATTAATACAGATAGCTGTAGCGGTGACCACGCCTAGGTTAAACCTCATCGGCTATGGCACCGCCACAAGTACTGATACAAACTATTGGAGTATGGTTTATATGGCCTTGCCAACCCTTTCAATGCTAGCCATTCCTCAGCCAAAATGTACCGTTAAACCAGAGATATGGCCTGCATATCTCTGATTAAACTTATCTGGGTAGATAAAAGATTTCGTCTGCAATATTGGGGATTCCTCTGTGGTGTGCACAAAATAGGGCCTGTCCTTACCTCCCAAATTTAAGAACATATTAAGGTCACTGGATACCAGACCCTCTATTGATGCATTTTAGTGACATGGGTGTTAACTCTTCAATCATTCGCCCAGTAGATCACGATTCACTCCCACCGAATGCAAAGACATTCACTGCCAAGTGGTCTGCCGTTTGTTTGCCGTTTCAGAGCTCATGTCAGTGATTTTCCGTCATAGCAGCGCATGCGCACTCGAAAAAGATAGTTTCTCCCCTCTTGTCAGTTCAGATGCAACAGACAACACAAAACATCAAAAGATACATGGCGCTAGAAGAGTTAAATCATTGTGGTGCCAAGAGGCGACAGTGGCGATGAAAGGGTTAAAAGTGATACACAGACGTAGCTTCTGTTACCAACACGGTTACCACTCACACAGGCAAAGTTAATCCTAGCATCTGAATCCAACCTAATGGGGTTTCCATTTCAAAGGAAATCTATGGGACTCCAGGGGCGTAGCGAGCCTTTTAGAAGTAGTCGGGCTGAAATGGGTTGGGCGAGGGGGGGGGGGTCTGTGGGGCTCCGACCCCCATAAGCTGACGATAGTTTTAATGTAAAAGAAGCAAGAAGAAGAAGACGCACACACACACACACACACACACACACACACACACATATATATTTTCTTGGTCAATTGCAAGTTTTCTGTACTTTACAATGTCAGGATGTTTCAGCGTGGTCCCCCCCCCCCCCCCCCCCCCCCTCCCCCCCCAACTTCACCTGGCTGAGTTGATTATGACCAGTATGTGTATCAGCTTAAGCTGTTTTAAACTATGATTTCAAGTAGCATACAGGAAGCAAATGATAGTTTGGAAACCTGGGCTGGAATGTGTTTACAGCAGAGTGATGTCTTGCCCAGGGGACACCCTCACTCTCTCGGCGACGAGGTGTTTAGGACAGTTGACATTTTGGAGAATTTAAATAAAGTGACTAGTGCCCGGCCAAGGCTGCAGCACAAAGTACGATCAGCAATGTACTAACCACAATTAAACCACTGCATGCCACGAAGTAGACGGGACAGTCACCACAGACTATTGATCTCTCTGTTTCATTCTGTTTCTGTCACTCTGTGTTGTCTCAATAGTTGGTTTTCCTTCTCAATCCCTCTTCTTCTTTTTCTCTCTATTCTTATAAATATCTGTCCTCTCTCTCTCTCTCTCTCTCTCTCTCTCTCTAAAAACCACAAGTAAAAAGTAATGTCCCATATGGCTTCGGCCAAGAGGACGTAAAGCTAAATTCTTCTTCTCTCTCTCTCTCTCTCTCTCTCTCTCTCTCTCTCTCTCTCTCTCTCTCTCTCTCTCTCAGTTGCAAGGAAATATACCATTTTCAAATAAAGCGTTAAAAAAGATAGTGAAAAAGTCTAGCAAAGGCCTAAATGAATAAATCATTGTCATTGTCATTGTCTCTCTCTCTCTCTCTCTCTCTCTCTCTCTCTCTCTCTTATAGTGTATTTACATTATGTGTTTGAATGCTCTTTATAATTACATTTTTCATTTTTCTTTTCTCCTTTTTCTTTTTGTTTGAATAATATGTTTTTCTTTTTCTTTAGTTTCCTTTTCTTTGTGAGGGCATAGTGAAAAGAAGCTTGGTAGCTTATCTATTTGCCCTCAATAAAAAAAATCGTGAATCGTGAATCGTGAATCGTGAATCTCCACCGTGTTCACTAATCTTCATCATGAGGGATGTGGCCTGACTCGAAAACAAAACCATGCATCCGTCTCTCTGTCTCTGTCTCTGTCTCTGTCTCTGTCTCTCTCTCTCTCTCTCTGAAGAAATCTTTATCCTTGTCAAATACAGTTTTCCAGTGTCCAGTGTCTCTCTCCCTCCCTCTCTCGCTCAATGGGGTTTTCTGAAGCAAACATTAATTATTATTTTTTAGTCCCCGAGCCGAAAGTTCGGGGAGCTATTGTTTTTGTCTGATCCGTCCGGCGTGCCTCCGTCCGTCCGTTTTTCTCAAAAACTGTTCAGTCTATCATCATCAAATTTGGTATACTAGTTTGCCAAGATGCAAGCTATCCACTGATGTATTTAGTTTTACATTAAAGTCAAGGTCGCGCCAGTTACGGGGTTCAAACCCCAAAACACATAATCGCTAATATCTCGCGAAGTTTTGCATGTATTTCAATGCAGTTTTTTTCACAACATTTCTTGATGAATGGTCTATGACACAGTTGTCATGAATTTTTCTGTGCGCTCGTGTGCGCATGATCGCGCGCGCTCAAATAACGGGTCCGAACCCCAAGGCTATTTATAAAAAAAACTATTCCGTTACGTGCTGTTTTGATGCGTTTTTATGTAGTTACGTGCTGTTTTGATGCGTTTTTATGTATGTGTACAGCCGACACATTCCGATTTCCGAGTAGCTCGGCGATGCTGCGAGGGGACTTTGCAGCCGCTCGGTGTTGCACTTGTTTGGTATTGTATCTGTATTGTATTTGTGTTATTTATTCACGCGCGCGCGCACGTATGTGTGTGTGTGTGCAAAGTGTAAACCCTAGTACTTAAATCGTGCATTTGTCGACTATAGCAAAGACTGTACAGGGGAAGATAAACATCCGGTCTCTTTTCCCTATATGAGTAGTGAGGACAGAAACACTGGTTATGTCCCTTTGAAACGTGACACATTTTACACATCGATAGGCCAGTTGAATTCTCCGTTCAAGTTCCAATCCGAGTTTTTGGATAGCCTCCACTGTGAATAGTGTACACGTCCGCACTAACGATAACTCTATCAGCCCGGTTCGCCGAGCTTTTAAGTAATCCATCTTACCCTTTTAGAATATCTTTGACTATAGACGACAGACAAAAGCGCATCCATTTTGTCGAACAACGAATCGGATGCTGCGAGGCGGCAGATGGTGAGTGAACAATGAATTGATTGTCGTGTCCAAACAAAATGATGACAGCGACGGATATTAAGTGAATCGAGAGTTTAACCCTTTCACTACTGCCAAAGTCGCATTTTAGCACCACAGAGATTTAACACCTATGTTACTAAAAGGCATCAAATTGGGGTCTATTATCCAAAGACCGTATGGTCTTAGTTTGGGGTATTTTATATACGTCACAGAACAATCCCCAATACTGCAGATGGATTTTGTTCTCTACCCAGGTAAATTTAATGGCAGTTTTTGGCTGAAATGTGGCTGGCGGTGAAAGGGTTAATGAAAACATGACGGTCGTCCTTGACAACAGATGTTAAAGCAAGCAATGGTTTCATGAAAACACAACAGCATCTAGACAACACTGGGTAGGTCAGGACGCATTTTACAGAGCTATCCGGTTGACTCCGCTCCATTATTTTCATTTTCTCATAGTAGCTACAGGAAGAGAAAAGTTGCCCTTATTTTCAAAGTTCTGATCGGCTCTGCTTCAGATTCTCCAAGTTGTTGAAAACGGCATGATGAATAAGTTTTGCATTATACTGATGGTCTGTGTGGCTTTGAGTCTGCCTACTCTTCTGGGTAAGCCTCCAGTGTGTGTGTGTGTGTGTGTGTGTGTGTGTGTGTGTGTGTGTGTGTGTGTGTGTGTGTGTGTGTGTGTGTGTGCCTGTGCGTGCGTGCGTGCGTGCGTGCGTGCGAGCGTGCGTGCGTGCGTACGTGCGTGCGTGCGTGCGTGTGTGTAGTGTGTGTGTGTGTGTGTGTGTGTGTGTGTGTGTGTGTGTGTGTGTGTTGTTCAATTTAACGTCTTTTCACTTACAGTGTTCTTAGACGACTACGATATTGAACATGATTGATATTCAAATTACACTGATATTATTTTAATAAATTAAAACATAATACTTAAATTACATAACAAGAACAACCAAATCTAACCGTTTAAAAAAAAAAATGTCTTAATAACGTACCAATGGGACTATGAAGTAAATATTTAGATACATTAGACAAAAATAAATGATTTGACATTAGGATTCTAAAATCATCGATTGAAGGATTTTCAGGCAATTGGAAACTGGGTAGGTACTGCCTCAGTAGAGTGATAATCCACATCTACTGGCTCTCTCTTTTCGTTCCTATATTCATTCAAGTTATCCTAACCATTATACTGATGGCTCTCTGATTGACAATAATGTGGCCAGTGCTGGATTTGGTGTGTGTGTGTGTGTGTGTGTGTGTGTGTGTGTGTGTGTGTGTGTGTGTGTGTGTGTGTGTGTGTGTGTGTGTGTGTGTGTGTGTGTGTGTGTGTTTGCACGTGCGTGCGTGTGCCTGCGTGCATGTGTGGTGTGTGTGTGAGTGATGTCATTTCTTAGTTTAGACTTTGTTTTAAAATCAAAGACAAAATAGGCTTGAAGCATGAAAATAACAAAGATTAAAAGTACCACGAGACGTGAAAGCAATAGCTGTAATTGGATTTATTTTCTCTAACCTATTGGTTTTGAAGTTTAAATTTCATAGTACTAGGGGAAGACGGGGTGAAAAGCGCATGGGCGGGTAAGAAGCCCACCCCAATTATCTCACGAAATAAAGAAAATTCAGTCAAATTTGCCCATGAGACGAATGCTAGACATTAACGCTCGTCTCATGGGCAAAATGAGACTGAAATTTGCTTCATTTCATGAGATAATTGGGGTGGGCTTCTTACCCGCCCATGCGCTTTTTGCCCCGTCTTCCCCTAAGCTAAGAAGAAAAAATGGTGCTTTCAGATTCTCCGTCTCAATAAAATTACATTTTTGTTGTTGACAGACGCAAAATGGGAGCCAAGGCACCGTGAGAAGAGGTAAGAAAGAAATTAATTTATCCTTTTCCAAAGTCATTACTTTATCTTTCAATGTAAGCATTATTTTTCACTTCCAAGATGTCATCGATATTATATAAGCAAAGCAATCTTGGTTCACCAGTTTATGTTCTAAAGAAATAAAATAGTGCTTAACCCTTTCACCGCCAGCCATATTTCAGCCCAAAATGTCCATTAAAATTACCTGGGTAGAAAACAAAAATCCATCTGCAGTATTGGGGATTCTTCTGTGACGTATATAAAATAAGGTCTGTCCTTACTTCCCCAAACTAAGACAATAGGGTCTTTGGATAATAGACCCCTATTTGATACCTTTTAGGTGTTAAATCACTGTGGTGCTAAAATGCGACTTTGGCGGTGAAAGGGTTAAAATGCAAACCAAACACAAACATCATGATTTTATCTTTTAATTTAAACGTGGGTGTTTTTTATACTTATATAGGGGAAGACGGGGTAAAAAGCGCATGGGCGGGTAAGAAGCCCACCCCAATTATCTCATGAAATAAAGAAAATTTCAGTCAAATTTGCCCATGAGACGAATGCTAGACATTAACGCTCGTCTCATGGGCAAAATGAGACTGAAATTTGCTTCATTTCATGAGATAATTGGGGTGGGCTTCTTACCCGCCCATGCGCTTTTTACCCCGTCTTCCCCTAGTACTAAGAGTGCATCAGAGCAATCGGCTTTTGGAGATGATTCCCAGAAGTAGGCATAATAGAAGCTTAGCCTACAGTGCAGTGAAATGTCTTATAAAATTAGGAAGGAAGGAAAATCCGTATTTAACCTGGAACAGGTACATGTAGGACATGCTTAAATGTAAAGATAATGAGACGATCCTGGAGGTACTGCAATACCAGGAAAGTCCCGACGACGAAAATGGTGTTTTACGTCCTCTTGGTCTGAATCAGACACATATGGGACATTTGTAAATACAAATATGGTGGGAACAATTCTGGAGGCAATGCCCGGAGGCAGTACGAAACCAGTAAAGTCCCGATTTGTTATTAATACAGATAGGTGTAGCGGTAACCACGCCTCGGTTAAACCTCATCGGCTATGGCACCCGCCACAAGTATGCTGCGATAAGTATTCGAAGGAGGAAAGTCCCGAATTTGTAATAGACACAGATGAGTTTTAATAGCCACATATAAACTCGTGAACGAGTGTATGAATATGTGTTATAAAATCAGAGATTTTAGTCCTTTATAACAGACCTGAGATATGGGCCAAGGAAAGACACTTACGACTGTTTGGAAAATTGTTTCCCATTCTTTCAAAGATCATTGGTCAAGCTCTCATTTTACGCCATACTGTGACTACGTCAACCATTGTACATTTTTAAAGACCCACCAGATCACGTGTCAAAATCACAGGTTTCACGTGATTTGCCTCTTACAGCTGGTAAGAAATCTTGTTTTGACCAGATTTGACTCCCATACAAATGCTCCCAAATTGAAAACGAAACATCATTTTAAAGATACACTGACCCACCACAATTAAGTCCCTTGGAATTTTCTGGGTAGCTGTGACCCACATACAAATACCTCAAACTTGAAATTGAGGCTTCTCTTTAAAATGATGTTTCGTTTTCAAGTTGGGGGCATTTGTATGGGAGTCAAAACCAGATTTCTTACCAGCTATAAGAGGGAAAACACGCGAAAACCGTGATTTTGACACGTGATCTGGTGGGTCTTTAAAGAGCAGCCTCAATTTGAAGTTGGGGGCATTTGTATGTGGGTCACAGCTCCCGGGGGAAAAAACCAAGGGACTTAATCGTGGTGGGTCAGTGTGTCTTTAAAGGGCTTGATTCACCAGATGAATGGTCAAAGGGAAGGAACTGTGTGGATTCCGAGAGAACCTGCGTTCGCGGAGATACTTTTACAAATGAAATAGCACCGCTGTTCTTTAAACAAACAGTTGATTTCATTTCTATGCAGGCCTATGGATAATCGTTTCCAGTTTGTTCCATTTGGCAAACAAAATGTGTATTTAACACTGATGTGCTTTTATGCATGTATTTTATGTCTTAGTTTATAATATAATGTCTCGTCAGTTTTATGTTTAAGTGCACGAATTGTATCAGTACTTGTGGCGGTGCCATAGCCGATGAGGTTTAACCGAGGCGTGGTCACCGCTACAGTTATCTGTATTAATTTAAAAAATCGGGACTTTACTGGTTTCGTACTGCCTCCGGGCACTGCCTCCAGTATTGTTCCCACCATATTTGTATTTACAAATGTCCCATATGTGTCTGATTCAGACCAAGAGGACGTAAAACTCGTCTAAACTATATTTAAATAAAAGTTAAACTTGATTTAAAGAAATGTCCCACATGGTTAATACCGGGAGGACGTAAAACAAAACTTTTCTTCGGAATTTCTTCTTCTTATTCCTAACTATATATAAAAATAAGTTAAACTTGATTTAAAGAAATGTCCCACATGGTTAATACCGGGAGGACGTAAAACAAAACTTAATTTTTTTTTTTTTTAAGTGCACGCTCAAAAAAGATTTTCTTCATTTGAAGACAATAAAGAAATTTGAATTTGAATTTGAATTTATTCGTAATGCACAGGAAAGTCTGTCTACCTGCTGAAGCTGCCTGTTCAAAGTCTCCCGACTGCTGTGGGGATCTGCTATGCATTGCCTCAAGCTGCAAGTAAATGAATAATCCTCCGCGTGTATTATGCTGTTCATTATAAGCGGCGTGTGTGTGTGTGTGTGTGTGTGTGTGTGTGTGTGTCATTCATAAGTGCAAATATTTGTGTTTGTGCTCGTGCGTGCTTATAGCGTATTTAATTTTTTTTTATGTAAAGAGAAGAAGAAATAAAAAATAAGCAAATAACAATGTCATTTACAACAATTTCAAATTGAGTCCGTCCAGCTAAAAATGAGACCATAAAGAAATCCCCCATTCGGTTTTTTAATGCACAAAACGATAGAAAAATCAAATTGAACTGGATGTAAGTGATTGTCACACAAAAAATTAGGTAGGCCCATACTAATTCCTGTCTGCTATGTTGCCAATAGTCATATTCATATTTCAAAATGTCTAGTCTAATCATTATAATATACTAGCCATTGCAACAACCATATAAGACATTATGCTAGCTACCATGTGTGAGTGTGTGTGTGTGTGTGTGTGTGTGTGTGTGTGTGTGTGTGTGTGTGCGCGTGTGTGCGTGCGTGTGTGTGTGTGCGTGTGTGTGTGTGCGTGTGTGTGTGTGTGTGTGTGTGTGTGTGTGTGTGTGTGTGTGTGTGTGTGAACAGCTTCCCCGAGTTTCGCTAAAACACCACCTGGATGATAATATGGATGAAAGAAGAATGATGCCAAGAACCACAGCCTAATACTGGCACAGTTCCACAGTTCTGCGACCCCCATACATTACTTGTCACACGGGATATGCTAAGGTCACGCAAGCACAGCCGCAATGATTCAGTGGATGAAAATAAAGTTTGAACTTTTAAAAAAGAGCATCCTCTGGGTCTTTATATTGTGAATCATGAACACATGAGCCATTACTCTCTCTCTCTCTCTCTCTCTCTCTCTCTCTCTCTCTCTTATCCCAGAGTTATGGGGTGTTTGTTTTACCGATGTCGATGATCACACTCGGAATGGAACCTCATTGGGATTCAATTTCATTTTGAAATTGATGGTGCCTTTTATCCATGCACGCGTTTTCCTATCAAAACAACAAGCCTTTAGTACAACTGAACCATAAAAAAGATGATGGTGGTTGTTTAAATAAAGAAGAAGACAAGAAGTTGGGTTGTTCAAGTACTCACCATTTTTGCATGGCGGCACTATAACTTTCGTTTTGTGCACAGTTGAATTAACTAACCCAGCCAACAAGTTGCGGTAAGGTTTTAAATTTACTATTAAGTTCCATTTGGCTGCAACAATACCCGGTAAGATTTTGTTGTTTTACTCATTGCCAGAAGACGTTCTTTCATTATGGGAAGAACCAACAGAAGGGGAGGAAAGACGGGAGGTGGACAGGGTGGTGGTGCAAGCCCACGAAAGGGGGGGGGGGGGCGACATTGGCAAAGCTAGCTTTGTATCAATGCCAGGTTTGTGACAAACCAGTGGAAGATGGGGACGATGGGATCGAATGTCATGACTGTAAGAACTGGCTGCACAAGGACTGCACTGACATCAATGACAGTGAATACCAATTTCTAAGTGACAAAACCAAGTGCAATTTCCAGTGGGTGTGCAATCCGTGCTGCAAGGGTGGGAGGGAAAAGGTGGGGAATCTGGAAGCCAGCATAGAGCGACTGACTACACTTACCCAAAAAATGGCAGATAGTCTGGCTCTGTTTGAAGAAAAGCTTTCGAGGGAAAGTCTCGACCAAAAAATAGAAAAGATTGTAGAAGAAAAGCTAGCAGTAGCATTGGATGAAAGAAGAGAAAGAAAAAAGAAAGGAACTTCTCATTCTAGTGAATGTCCCTGAAAGTACAAAGGAAAACTCAAATGACAGAAAAAAGGATGATTTGACAGTGGCTAAGAGTGTCATCACCAAGGTTTGTCTGGATTTGGCAGATGTGGAGATTGAAGAGCCTGTTAGGCTAGGCAAAGATGAGAGCAAAAAACCAAGGCCACTAAGAATTAAAGTGAGAAGTGAAGAGGCCAAAGCAAAAATCCTCAGAAATGCTCCACAGCTGAACAAAGGGGTTAAGAAACCAGAGGACAGGGTTTATATAAACCCAGATCTCACACCACTTGAGAGAAAACAGAACAAAGCTCTGAGAGATGAACTGAAGGCTCGCAGGGCGAGTGGGGACACTGATCTTGTGATCAGAAATGGAGCAATACAGAAATTGCCCAAGCAAGACCCATCTAACAAAGATTGACTTGATCTAAAGAAAACTAGTGTACATAGTTTTATTTGTAATTTAAAAGAAAATGAATCATGTTTTAAAGACACTGACACCAATGCAAATACTAAGGGGAATGTACATAGTTGTAAATGTTTTAGCAATAGTTTGAATCATTTTAGCAATGTTTGTAGCTCAAACTGTGTTGGAGAGGTCACTGAGCCAGGTATAAAAGTGTTATACACTAATGCGGATGGTATGTTAAATAAAAAAGATGAACTTATTTTACAGATGGATGAAATTAGACCTAAAATAATTGCCATTACAGAGACCGTGCCCAAAAACATTAGTGATTTTGTACTATCTGAATACTGTCTTGATAACTATGAAATGTTTCACAATGAAAACCCGAATCGTGGCGTAGCGTTATTTTTTGATAAAGCGTTAAATGCACAAGAATGCACTACACTGAACAAAAACACATTTAAAGAGGCTGTATGGTGTCACTTTCAAACAAAGGAGAAAGAAAAGATTTTAGTTGGTTGTATTTACAAAAGCCCTAATACGACAGATGAAAATGTACAGACATTATTAGAAGTACTAAAAGAAGAGGGGATAAAGAAGTATGACAAGGTTTGTATTATGGGGGATTTCAATTTTCCAGATATAAAGTGGGATGGTCAGTGGAGAACGCAAAAAAATAATGATTTTATAGAAGCTACAAGAGATGCATTTTTGTTTCAAATGGTAAAGGAACCAACAAGGACAAGGGAAGGACAGACATCTAACATACTGGACTTGATCTTTGTTAATGATATTCAATTGATATCTGATGTTACGCACTCATGTCCCTTAGGTAAAAGTGACCATCAAGTGCTCACATTCTCCCTATATGCCAATACACACAACTCAAATAATACAAATCAAGGTTTTACTTACAACCTCAAGAGGGGAAATTACACACAAATGAAAAACGAAATTAAAGCACAGAAATGGGATCACTTAAGCGACTTACCTGTTGAAGAGTGTTGGCAGGATATAAGAAATAAAATCCATCATTTAATGGATAAACATATCCCTAAGGTAAAAGCTAATGCCTCTAGGATTAGCAAACAGCACAAACCTTACTGGATGTCACTGGACTTGAGGAAAAGTGTAATGAAAAAAAAATAGGCTTTACAGAAGATACTTACAGAATGGTAAATCTAAGGCAAGCAAACGTTATAGAAAATATGCTGAAAAAAGAGACAATTGTTCTAAACAACTAAAAAAGGAACGGAAAAACCATGAGGAAAATATTGCAAATAACTGTAAATCAAACCCTAAAATGTTCTGGAAATATGTTAACTCAAAGCTAAATGTAAATACTGGTATTAGCCCACTTAAGGATACACATGGTAATTTAGTTACGACTGACGAAGACAAGGCAAGTGTTCTAAATGATTTCTTTGCAAGTGTATTTACCAAAGAAGACACTGACTCACTACCAGAACTAAATGATGAGCCACCTGCGTACTGTACAGATATAGTAGTTACAGAAGAAGCTGTCAAAAACAAACTAAAAGAGATAAATGTTAACAAAGCTCAGGGTCCCGACAAGGTACCAGCACGTATTGTAAAAGAACTGAGTGACGAATTAGCACTGCCCCTGACAATACTATTTAATAAAAGCTTAGATTCAGGATTATTACCAGCACAATGGAAGACAGCCGAAGTAACAGCTATATATAAAAAGGGAACTAAAACTGACCCAGGAAATTATAGACCAGTCAGCTTGACGAGCATAGTGTGCAAACTGTTAGAGCAATTTGTCAGGGACTCTATAGTGAAACATATGACAGATTTTAAATTATATTCAGATTGCCAGCATGGTTTTAGAAGCGGACGTTCTTGTATGACACAACTAGTTGAGGTCATGGATGATTTTACTAAACTCATAGAAGATAAAGAAGCCTTCGACATAGTGTACTTAGATTTTCGAAAGGCCTTTGATTCCGTCCCTCACCAAAGACTCTTGTTGAAATTAAGATTATATGGCATAACGGGCAACATTTTATCATGGGTACACAATTTTTTGACAGGCAGAAAACAGAAAGTACGGGTTGGAAATAAATTATCATCAAATACTGACATACTGAGTGGTATACCACAAGGAAGCATTTTAGGCCCAATTTTATTCACTATTTTTATCAATGACTTGCCAGATCAAGTACAAAGCGTATGCAAAGTGTTCGCTGATGATACTAAAATTTATAATTCTTCTGATAAATCAGATGTGTTACAGAATGATATAAATAGACTTATTGACTGGTCAGAAAAATGGAAACTATATTTTAATGCAAATAAGTGTAAAATAATGCATTTAGGGTTGAATAATCCACTAAGAGAATATGAAATATCTCACGGCACAGATAAACATGTATTAGATACTTGTGTAGAAGAAAAAGACTTGGGAGTTATATTTGATTCTAAATTGAAATTTGATAGACATATTACAACAGCTGTAAATAAAGCTAATAGAATGTTAGGGTTGATCAGGAGAACTTTTACAGGACTAAATAATAATGTGTTCATTAATCTATATAAAAGTTTGGTTAGACCACATCTGGAGTATGGGAACCAAATTTGGAATCCATATCTTAAACGACAATCAGTTTCAATTGAGCGTGTACAGAGGAGAGCTACTAAATTAATAAAAGTTCTTAAGAATTCGGATTATAGTGAAAGGCTACACAAACTTGATCTACCATCCTTGAAATACAGAAGAATGGAGTTTTCTAGAATTTTACGTCCTCTCGACCTGGGAAGGCACTTATGGTAGGAACGACGGAATTAGGTCAAGCCGCAGCGATTTTTCTCGTTGAAAATCCGAACCGCCATTTTGGCTATGTGCCAAACGGTCACTTCCTTTGCTTGTTTTTATTGGTGGTTATTCTTGGCGCTGACCATCCGAGTTTCTTTCTTTCGGGAAGCAGACACCTACTCGGTCATTCGGGAACGATCTTTTTTTACGCTAAGACGGCCGATCGCGAGAGACAAGCGATCCAATATTTGGGTCCAATTCATTCGTTTATCATTTCTGAACGGCAATTATATAATTCTTTAAAACAAATGCGCAGTTACATTTAATTATTTTTCTACAAGTACACCAAATTTGGTGCATCTAGAATAAATCTCAATGCTGCTCAAGGTCTCCACAAGTCGGGAGGTGTTACGTCGAAGACTGTCGGACATGTTTTCTGTCACGCGCATGTTGATGTTGCGATCTTGTGAGTCGCACAAAAAGCTTAGGCCTAATCTGTCTAATGTTTGGGGTTGATGTTGCCCCTTTGAATAAGCTTTATTTTGGTACCAATGTTTTGTTTATTGGTAAAAAAAAAGAAAAAGTTATGGCTGTTTTATTCATCCAAACCTTGATACGGTAAGGGCCGGTAATCTTGATCAACTTTTTCTTATATAGCTCATGTAAAAAAAGCTAACATTTTAAAACGTCGTAACTTTCTCAATTTTCGACCGATTTTGATAATTTGGGTATCATTTTAAAGGTCTTGTCGGGCTCTTTCCAATGACATAAATTTCATTAGGATTTGACTAAAAGTAAATATTTTTTAAAATTTTATAACCACCCTACTTATGGAACATAAATACAGAAGAATTCGTGGTGACCTAATTAATGTATATAAAATTCTTAATGGTCCTGACAATACTAACAAAAGTTTGTTTCAGATTTCAAATTTTTCCAAGACTAGAAATCATGAATTAAAAATACTAACACAGTATAGTAGAACTAACATCAGGAGACACTTTTTCAGTAACAGAGTGACTAACTATTGGAACGCACTTCCTGCTCAGACAAAACTTGCACCTGATACTAACAAATTCAAAAACCTCCTGGACAAAGACCCAAACCTTGGTAAATTAAAGTACCAGTATGACGAATAGTCTACCAAAACCGTCACAGCTGTGCCAACCCCCCAAAAGAGGAAAAGGAAAAAAAAGAAGAAAAAAAAAGAAAAGACGCTTGAGAGGCCGCGAGGCCTAGTCGTCTTTATCTACCTTACCTGACCTGACCAAGAAAGCCAAGAAAAAAGCCAAGCACTGTGTGTCGTCTGCTAGTTGTAACCACAGCGCATGCGCGCAAATCCACGCAGTTACTTCCCTTTCTCTTCCGGCTGATTTGGTTGCCTGGCGAAAGTAAACAAGATAGGGCGATTTAACGTTGTCTGCTACATTGATGGATTAAAAGGAACGATTGAGATTTTTTTATTTTGACGTCGCTTGTGCATTTAACCCACGCGTGCTTCTTGACAGTGAAATGCGTGCGTGAAACGCTTTGGAATAACTAGTAACAACGTGAGATCAAAAGTAAAGTTCAACAAGGTTTGAAGGTTATGCTCAAGAGGTGCTGTTCTTCTGTTCCGGGTGGGTGTCCATGCTTGTAGTAGCTCGTTTTGAGAAACTTGCTGAGGAAAGTTAAGTGTGCCTGTAAGCTATGGCTACAGGTCATCTACAACCGGGATATGGCGATCCCATTTCTAGGCTCCATCGAGTGCAGTCAGCAAAATACCCGCTGGACAAACAGACGTTGCTTCGCATTGCCCAAGAAACGCGCTTAGAGAAAGATGAAATGGAAGCTATTAGGAAAAACGCTCAGCGGTTGTGGTCCTACAAAGAGCGGGAGGAGACGTCTTATGACAATCACTACATCGAGCGGCCGGCTGACGAGTTGATGACTGTGAGGCCCACTTCGCCAACACGCCGTAACAAGCCGCATCCCATACCGTAAGAGTGTGCGCGCATGTGTGTGTAGAGAGAGTGAGAGAGAGAGAGAGAGAGAGAGAGTGTGTGTGTGTGTGCGTGTTTATGTGTGTGTGCAAGTGTGTGTGTGCATACAAGTGTTTGTGTGTGTGTATATACACCGGTCTTTTCAAGGGAGTGTTGACTCTAACAAAGTACAGAAATGCACAATCACAAAGAGCCACATTCACATGGGTTTAAAAAAATAATCTGCAGACAAATTTGAGAACATTACAAATAGCGACCAAAGTCAGATCATTGGTTGTGTGGCAGGTATTTGAAAAAAACTCTCTGCCACTCTCATTGCCCCCCCCCCCCCCCCCCCCCCCCCAACTCTTCCATCCTCCTTTGTTTTCTCCATTACCAGGGTTCCCAGGGCTTTCAGCTGTCCCCAAGTAAGGACCTGTAGGCCTAAGGATAATGTCCATCTTTTAGCCAACGATCTTGAAAGGAACACTTTCCCAGCATTGTGAACAATGTCTAAGCAGATACAAAAACTATGGCTGACACAGATATATACACGTTTTCTCGCAAAACGACACCAGGAGAAAGAACAAGATTTCAGTCCAATTTCTCTTGACAACTCGCGGTGCATCGTTCGTCTGCTAAGCGGTCAGTTGAAACGGGAAGGTGGGGTGGAGTAGGTGCTGAGCGATGTTTCTCAAGTGTAAAAGTGCTGCTTCTGCGATCCATTTTGAGTATGGTCTTGCTGCTCAGGGCAGTTTTGGGCAGCTGTCATGACTTGTAAGGACCTTGAAGTGAATGTAAGCACTTGTAAGGCCTTACTTGGAGATTTCAATTGGTCAAGACTTATAAGGACTGGTAAGGCCCCTATGAACCCTGATTACCGTTATTTACCCCATTGCTGTCTGTGTAAACCAGAAGGCTGTGCAGCAAATGCAATTAGCACAATCCTCTAACGGTGCGTGCAGCGGAGCTGGATTAGCTTAATCTAATCTGTTAATATGTGGCTGTATGGCTTGGAGGTGTGGGTAACGTATGTTTTGGGGATTAGCCGTCGATCCTCCTGACTGCGACTACCACTGGAAAAGGGCAGTTCAGTCATGTGCCTAATGCATGTCAAAGCAAAATAATCCCTTAATTGAAATGCACTGACTCTGCATACTTTACGCTTTTTCAGTTAATGTTTTTGTTTTTTTATTCAGCATTAAATTTTGCATTAAGGTGGAAACATTTTCTTTGCTATGTTTTAAGGGGTCAAATTTGCATACATGGAGCATACTCCATTATATCCTGCAACAAGTCATATATTGTTTTTGGTTCCTACTTAGGAGTCCAAAAGGAAACGAACAAATAAAAAAACAATTACAGGTCTGTTTTAGCTATCAAAGGTTTTAACATAAACTGACAATTCGCTGCCACAACTACGGTGTTGTTGTTTGTATTTATTCTAGTCTTAAACAATTACCTTTCGGGGAATTTTCGACATGCTCACTGCTTGTCTTTGTCGACCCATACTGACATGACTGAGCATACTTTAAGCTTGAGAAGTCAAAGAGTAATTTTATAGTGCATTGTAAACTTTTATATCAGCACACAGGTACATAGTTTATAAAAAGAGGAAAGGTGATGAAAACGGAAAAAAAAGGGTAAATTAAAATGGGCAAACCTGCACAATTTGGGGTTTACAAAAAAGTGTTGTGTGTGGTTTTGTGTTTGTTATTTGCTCAATTGTAAAATAATATCAGCAGTGATGCACATTTTGGGGACCTCCCAATAGGACAATGTGTCCTGTGTCAGCATCATCAATCGGACAAATGTCCTGAACCTGCTGTTTTAATAGGACACACTGATAAAGTAACTTTCTATACACCCAAGAAAAGTTGTCTTACATCAAAAGTACACTTTTTCTACCAATTTCAGTCATGGATTTTATCATTAAATATATTTTAAATAACAATGACTGTTTATCTGAAACTTTGTCTGTCATTCAGTAAATGACATGATGGTAAAGAGCTAAAAAGACAAAGAGCAGCCAAGTCTTAATAAATTATTAACATTTATTAAAAGAACTCGTAACTCGAAAGAAAACCAAGAGGTATGTCATATAAGCCTAAAATCTTTTTCCAAAAATTTTATCAGTTTGTACACACAGTTCACATTGTTGATTGCTACAGATGAAATTCTTAACAAGGGCTGGAGAGAGAGAGAGAGAGAGAGAGAGAGAGAGAGAGAGAGAGAGAGAGAGAGAGAGAGAGAGAGAGAGAGAGAGAGAGAGAGAGAGAGAGAGAGAGAGAGAGAGAGAGAGAGAGAGAGAGAGAGAGAGAGAGAGAGAGAGAGAGAGAGAGAGAGAGAACACTGAAAAACTTTATTTAACAAGGATGAAGATTTTAGGCAATGCCTATTCTTACAATCTGTCCGAGAGAGAGAGAGAGAGAGAGAGAGAGAGAGAGAGAGAGAGAGAACACACTGAAAAACTTTATTTAACAAGGATGAAGATTTTAGGCAATGTCTATTCTTACAATCTGTCAGAGAGAGAGAGAGAGAGAGAGAGAGAGAGAGAGAGAGAGAGAGAGAGAGAGATTCTCCCCTGCTGAACGATCTTTGATCACGCATGGCATGAGAGTAAAACAAGATTATTTGCTGTCCGCTTTCTTACAAAATTAATAGGACACAAATCCGCCTCCTCAGTGATACAACAGGACAATTGTCATGTGAGGGGTCAGGATAATACGACATTTGCAATTCTAATAGGTCAATGTCCTGAAAATAACAGAAATGTGCATCACTGTATCAGGATGATTACCATTAGATATTGGCATAGAAGTTCTTAGTAGTGTTGTGTCTGAGTGAGAGAGAGAGAGAGAGAGAGAGAGAGAGAGAGAGAGAGAGAGAGAGAGAGAGAGAGAGAGAGAGAGAGAGAGAACACTGAAAAACTCTCTCTGCTTTCAAAGCTAACCTCAAAACCCACCTGTTCCCCCGTCATTAAAGCTCCTCTCTCTTTATCTTCTCTCTCTTGCCATTAGGTCTGTTTCTGCTATATTCCATTTATGTTATCTGTGTGTGTTCGCGTTGTATTGCGTTTGTGTTTGAATGCGCTTTGAATGCTAACGTGTGTGTGCGCTTTGATTTGATTTCTATCAAGATTCAGCGCCGTATAAATACTGTATGTTGTTGTTGTTGTTCCAGGGTGTTTCTTACCAACCGTCTTCACTACATCTCTGGCTACCACAATCCTGACACGGCAGTGGGCAGAGAGGCTTATAGAGGTAACATATCGTCGGTGAAATTCAAAAACCTTGTATCTCGATTTTTGGGGGGTTTGAGTTAGATACATAGTCAGCTTTCTAATTTTTCCCGCCACCTTCCACCAAAAGCTTGTATCTCTAACGACTTTCTATCTGGGGTAAAATTAATGAGGTTGTTCCCGCCACCTTCCACCAAAAGCTTGTATCTCTAACGACTTTCTATCTGGGGTAAAATTAATGAGGTTGTTCCCGCCACCTTCCACCAAAAGCTTGTATCTCTAACTAACGACTTTCTATCTGGGGTAAAATTAATGAGGTTGTTCCCGCCACCTTCCACCAAAAGCTTGTATCTCTAACGACTTTCTATCTGGGGTAAAATTAATGAGGTTGTTCCCGCCATCTTCCACCAAAAGCTTGTATCTCTAACGACTTTCTATCTGGGGTAAAATTAATGAGGTTGTGAAAATAGACGAAAAACTCGTACATGTAAGTCCCAAATTCAGATCTAGTTAAGAACAAAAACCTCATATTTTCGTTCTTTTGAAGTCCCCCCAAAAAAATTATAAGTAATTTTAACAAAATGCAGGACTACACTCGCAATGTCTTGAACAACATATTCATCATAGTTAATCAATTGTGGTCAACGTGGTTAATTTTGTAAAACAGTTTGTTTCATTTTTCTCAAAACTACCAAAATTGAGATACGAGGTTTTTGAATTTCACTGACGATATACCTATGAAAGTCTACATTGTTGTGGTTGTGTATGTGAGATAGAGAGAGTGTGTGTGTGAGTGTGAGTGTGTGTGAGTGTGTGTGTGTGTACATGTACCATGTTTTACAGACTATAAAGTGTGTGTGTGTGTGTGTGTACATGTACCATGTTTTACAGACTATAAAGCAACACTTGTGTGTAGACATGTACCATGTTGCTCAGACTATAAAGTGTGAGTGTGTGTACATGTACCATGTAACTACAGACTATAAAGTGTGAGTGTGTGTACATGTACCATGTTCTACAGAAATAAAGTGTGAATGTGTGTACATGTACCATGTTTTACAGACTATAAAGTGAGAGTGTGTGTACATGTACCATGTTCTACAGACTATAAAGTGTGAGTGTGTGTACATGTAGATGTTCTACAGACTATAAAGAAAACATGTACCATGTTCTACAGACTATAAAGTGTGAGTTGTGTGTAATGTACCATGTTTACAGACTATAAAGTGTGAGTGTGTGTACATGTACCATGTTCTACAGACTATAAAGTGTGAGTGTGTGTGTGTGTACCATGTTCTACAGACTATAAAGTGTGAGTGTGTGTACATGTACCATGTTCTACAGACTATAAAGTGTGAGTGTGTGTGTGTGTACCATGTTCTACAGACTATAAAGTGTGAGTGTGTGTACATGTACCATGTCTTACAGACTATAAAGTGTGAGTGTGTGTGTGTGTACATGTACCATGTTTTACACACTATAAAGCAACACTTTTTTCTTAGACTGGAAAAACGTTGCTCCATAAGATATGAATGGTGATTTAACTAAATAACTATCATTAGAAATTTTTGTTTTGCTCTGCCCTCAAATATATGTGAATGTGTTGTGCATTGCTTTGAGAGAGAAATTTGACCTTGGGTCAAAAGTGAGAGAGAGAGAGAGAGAGAGAGAGACTGGACAATGGAAAACTTTATTTGACAAGGAACCCTTTCACCAAAGAAAGAGAGAGAGAGAGAGAGAGAGAGAGAGAGAGAGAGAGAGAGAGAGAGAGAGAGAGAGAGGAAGATTATCCATGAACTTGTGTATAATGTGCTTTTATAATCACTTCATTTAGACATGTCATTTTCTTGTTGTACAGTGGATGGGAGCGTGCCACGAGAGGAGAGGGAGCAGAGAACATCAGTGCGCAGAAAATACCTAGGACGACCTGACAGTGCCAATGTCAACACTTACCATGACCCTTACGTCAGTTGGAGTCTCTCTCTCTCTCTTTCTCAGTCTGTCTGATTTTTATCTCTGAGCTCTGTGTCTCAGTCTCTCTCTCTCTCTCTGAGATATGCGGCTGTTCGGATGAACTTGTGCATTTAATATCAAGTGTAGAAGAGTATTTTGGTTGGCTTTTTAGGTTCTTATTAGATTGGGTTTTTGTTTTGTTTTGCTTTGTTTCTAAATTTGACCTTGGGTCAAAGTGGTTTTAAGACATTTGCTTTCAATGCACCTTGCACAGACATTAACCCTTTCACCACCAAAGTCGCATTTTAACACCACAGTGATTTAATACCTATGTCACTAAAAGGCATCAAATTGGGGTCCATTATCCAAAGACCCTATTGTCTTAGTTTTGGGAAGTAAGGACAGACGTTATTTTAGATATGTCACAGAAGAATCCTCAATACTGCAGATGGATTTTATTCTCTACCCAGGCAAATTAAATGGAAATGTTTGGCTGAAATATGTCTGGCAGTGAAAGGGTTAAGCCTAAAGACTAGTTCATTTGTGTTGTGTGAACAGGGTTTAAAGGACCAGATGGACAGCAGATCAGCTCAGGCTGCTGAGGCCTGGCTGAAGATAGCTGACGATAAAGGTAAAATATTAGTACAAACAGATATTTTAAAATGTGTATGTTAATCTGCTTCTCCCCCATTCCCAGCCTCCTTTCTGGTTTCATTTTCATCTTTCTCCAGCTGCTCTTTCCTCGTTTATTTTAATCCCTTCACTGTGGGGGAAAAAAAGTGAGATCATCTTTTCTTCTGTTTTGTGTTTCTCAATATAACATTGAAAAGATACCTGTCAGACACAATCTGACAAAATCATCTTCACTATTAAAAACAATATACATAAAAAACCCATCATTCCAAAGTAATGACATAAACATTTATGACATCATCAGTGAATCAGTATCTGGTAGACGCCGGGCTAGAAGTAGTGACAGGGAAGGGGTTAACAGTTGTTGTTTTTTCTTTTTGGCAACTGTTTCTGTGAGCTATTACAGTGAAAATCGCTTCAGTCAAAATTGAAGGGACTGAAATTTTATTTTGACCTAAGAAGACATTTTAGCATAAGGATTGTTAAACTGGGACCACAAACTTATTGCAAGTTATCCAGTGTTTTTGAGTTATCCATTTTTGAGTTATCAGGATTCCAATTTCCACTGTATATTTTTTTTAAATGCAGTATGATACTGGAAGGATCGTAAGATTATAATGCATTATTGAAAACACAGATCGAGCTTCAACTGCAGTGAAAGTGGCATATATTCTAGCAATGGGAATGGATTTTTGCCATTTTCATCCTCATTATTATTTTATATACAAATGTTTATATCTTTTGATCCATTGACATTCTCAATAAACTATTAATAGATAGGGAGCCTACTGGTTGATGTTTGAAAAATTAACTGGACAATATTAAAGAGCACTCTGAGAAAAAGTTTTTTTTTCTTTAAAACTCTTTCAGACTATGGTTTATGAATCATATTTCATACTATTTTTTCGTTTGTTTGGCTATGTTGTCATCATTACTACATCTCATTATTACTTCAAAGAAAACATTGTCCTTTATTCATTGTATATATATTTTACTCAAAAAATATTGCTTTTGTTTCTTAATATTGCTTTAAGTTTTAATTTGAGTTATTGTACTTGTTCTGCGAAGAAGCAACTATACGCGATTTATCAGTCTTTCTATTGTGAAAAAGACTTATTGATTAAATAGCTTAACCCAGTGTGTGTGTGTGTGTGTGTGTGCGCATGTGCGTGATTGCATATGTGTGCGCGTGCATGCAAGTGTGTGTGTTGCAGTGTTGACATTTGGGGTACTACATGAGGGTGATGTGGGTCCTATCTTCGAAGGAAAACAGTGGAGGGGACAGTTGAGGGGTGGGAAGGAGCGAAGGGGAAGGGATCACACAGACATTCTCAAAACCCAAATGATGTTGATGATGTAATTTGTAATCTTGTTCAAGAATCCAATAAGAAATACGCCTCTGCAAATAAATAAAGACAACAATATCACTAAAAGCTATTTACAGAAATACGAATAACGATTAACAAAATAATTGACAAACAATAACTGCTAACAGCTGATACTGTTCACGAAAGAAAAACACCATAATGCATTTTCCAATACATCTACAATAGTATTAATAAAATTGCCAAAAGGATTTGAATTATATTCAAGTTAATATTTCAATATTCCAAGAGAACTCACTTTATCAATATTCACTTTCAAAACACCAATTCCCAGAAAATAATAAAGTTACTATTAAACAATGGAACAGTAAGAAAATAATTCGCATAAATATCAAAAGGACTATATGCTAGAAATAAAACAGATACGTTTAATTATTTTACAAACAAACAGTTTTCCTTACCTTGTCAGTGTGACTAGAGGCAAAATCAGTGAACGCTAAAACAACTATAAACTAATAACAACACATCTGTTGAAACTGCAACTTGCACGTCTGGGTCCTCAACTAAACTTAGTAGAAGAGACAAAGCTTAAGCTGAGTAGATTTAACTATATGAAAACGAGGCGAGCAAACTGCACGTGCTGTACAAATTGATTCAAGATAAGGGAGTCTTATCAATGAACAATGTAATCATATGTTACAAAAGGGTTAAATTCCTAACACAATGTTTCCGTTCTCGTTCTCTCTCTCTCACGCACACACACAATAACCGACTCTGCCACATGTGTGTGTGTGTATATATATAATAATAAACTTTGTGTGTGTGTGTGTGTGTTATACAGATCATGACAATGTGATGAATGTTGTACACAAATTCAGAACTGAGGAGAAAGCTCTTGATCAGGTAAAATCCTACATTTTCTATACAGTACTTCCTTTTCTCCTCCAGCCTCGCCCACCCCTTTTTTTTTTTTTAACCCTTTCACCGCCAAAGTCGCATTTTAGCACCACAGTGATTTAACACCAATGCCACTAAAAGGCATCAAATTGGGGTCTATTACCCAAAGACCCTATTGTCTTAGTTTTGGGAAGTAAGGGTAGACCTTATTTTATATAATGTCCCAGGAGAATCCCCAATACTGCAGATGGTTTTTGTTCTCTTCCCAGGTAAATGTTATGGAATTTTTTTTGCTGAAATATGGCTGGCGGTGAAAAGGTTAAAGAAAAGCAGTTTGCTGTCAGTTTATCCCCTTCCCCAGCCCCTTCCCTTTCCAAGCCTAGAACCAGGACTCCCCTCTATTTTTGCGCTTGGTCTCCATGTGTAAATTGTTTGGCTTTATGCGCTGATGGCACAGTATTGATATGACTGCTTTAATTAACTCTCTCTATACTATCGTACGCTATAGCGTACCTGATGTACACAAGCGTTCCATACTAGGCGGGTTTGCATCATTACATACAAAATATTTAAAAAATAATGCTTAACCGCACAGTTTTGAAAATTTGCAGTATTGTTTATAATAATAAAAGCTAGCATATGTTATAATTCCACAGTAAAATTTTTATTATTAGCAGATTTTTAAAAAAGCATGACAAAGACGACGAAGAGAGGGTTAGTGATTCGTTTTCATTCATTGCGGTACTAAAAATAGACGGAAAGTGATTTCATTGGTTGAAAACTATTAAGGGACCGTAGAGGAACACTTCTATACCAGTTTGGGTTGCCAGGCTTCGCGGGGTTGTGAATTGTGAATGGTTAAACGCTGTGTACGCTATAGCGTACGACAGTATTGAACGGTTGTAAAGGGAAGCAATCGGCCAGTAAAGAGTGAGTTAAAAAAATGTATGCAAAAGGATATTCGCAGTAAAAAATAATCATTGGTGCTCCACCGCACTCACACAGCATTCAAATTTCGACCGAGTGATTCAGTCATGCTTTGCACATCATTTCAGTAAAAAGGAAAAGAGACCATACAAAACGTTACTGATTTTTTAGATGGTACTTCCGTGCGGTTTAAATGTTTGGAGCAATTTTAATTTTCTTGAAGAAAGAAAAATTTGGACAATTTCTCAATTTCTAACACCTTGTTTCTGAAAGATATATGAGTTAGTGAACATTTAGATTCAGCCTCAGTCAAAAAAAGAATAGTCTGTAAAATGGACTTTTGCCTTGTAAAACTTATCATTAATCTGGTTGTCAATGTCATTAGGGGAGCAGGAATGGGTGCCGCCCAGTGTCAGCCTACCCCTCTATGCACCGCTGGATGAAATTTGCCGGGGCCAAAGGTGAGAGAGAGGGAGAGGATGGTGGAGAAAAACAGGGTGGGAAGATGATAAGATGGAAACGAAAAGGGGAGATATGAAACAGAGTAGTTAGAAAGGAGAATGTCATCATGACATTATGAATCGAAACAGAAAATTACCTGGTTATATTGAGTATGTGAATGTGTGTGCATGTGTGTGTCTGTGCGTGCATGTGGAAAATCAATAACATAGTGTCGTCAGTAGGGGGCTTAGTAGGTGGTGTCCTGAACAGGACATTGAAAGAGCGAAGTAAGTTAGCATCAGTGCTAAGTGTCTCATGCTTGGTCTCCTGACGTGAATACAGGCCTCCCCTTGGACTGTTGGTCTCGGTTTGTTGAACAAACCCGGGTGTAGTGCGAATTGTGGAACGAGCATGTGGACAACGCCACTGTACAATAAAGATGGGACAGCAACCTACTAGAAGTGTGTGTCTGTGCATGCATACTAGAAGTTCCCAAAGTTTTCCACCGAGCAGTATCAGATTTCCTCTGTCCCATCAACAGAGCAAAAAGGATGAGGAGGTACAAGCAAAAGTAATAAAACAGCAGAGACAGAAAGGATGGTAAATCCTAAAGTACCAGTAACGTGTGACTTTAATTAAAAAGAAAACAAAATCACTCTCAATTACTTTGATCTGATGCATGGACATACAGTAACTTTGATCAAAGGCAGACTTGCCTAGTCACGGAGTGACTATGACTAAATACATGAACACTATGATTTTGACCCAAATTACAAACGGTATGACTTCAATCAATCAATTATTTCAATCAATCAATCATTTATTGTCCCCATTTAAAACAATGAAATTTGTCTTGCAGTCAATATAAAAGAATACAAAATACAATGCAATACAATAAATACATACACATTAAAGAGACCGCACACGTGAACACTCCCCACCCCCAACCATGGCAACACAGTGAAAGGCCAGTCACAATATAACATGCCCATCACACACACATTTTCTCTTGCATTTACACCCCCCCCCCCACCACCGTCCACCTCACAGCCAATCAAAGAACTAACATTTTTACAGTTTAGACTTAAAGACAAATTTCTAAAACATGAAAAACAATTCAAGTTAAATTAAAACACACAGATACAGACACACACATAGACATCGCAGACACACCCAAACACCCACACATACTTTGACCTTCAGCACAAACTATGAATTTGACCTTAAGCAGACTGTATGACTTTGACTTACAGCACAAACTGTGTGTTTGCCCTAAAGCACAAACACAAAGTATGACTGACTGAATACATTAACACACACTGTGACGTGGCATTTAGTATTAACCAACGTACTCTGTACCTCTGATACTGACAGAGTATGACTGACTGAATACATTAACACACACTGTGACGTGGCATTTAGTATTAACCAACGTACTCTGTACCTCTGATACTGACAGAGTATGACTGACTGAATACATCAACACACACTGTGACGTGGCATTTAGTATTAACCAATGTACTCTGTACCTCTGATACTGACAGAGTATGACTGACTGAATACATTAACACACACTGTGACGTGGCATTTAGTATTAACCAACGTACTTCGTACCTCTGATACTGACAGAGTATGACTGACTGAATACATTAACACACACTGTGACGTGGCATTTAATATTAACCAACGTACTCTGTACCTCTGATACTGACAGAGGCTGACGCTGTGGGAAGAATTGTCCAGACCTTGGACACGGACCCTGACAAGAGTTATTCCTTACCCAAGCCTGCCCCCAACCTTCTCTCCCTGCGTCGGCAAGACATTGCTGCAACGGCCAATGTGAACTTCAAGCGCCCCAGACCCAGCCGAGGAGATTTCCTCATGCACCCCGACTGGCCTCCCTCCCTCTACCACCACAGGATTCCGTGAAGAGATCCGCAGGACATTGGAGATAATCACAGGATCCTCTGAGACTCGTCATCATGGGTTGAATTCTACCTACAAGATCTCCCTTGCACATACAATCTATTCAGGGCTAGGTTCACGTGCATTATAGGTTATCGTGATGCATTATTTATTCACTTCACCTACGTTTTCTTTACATTTACTCTAGATTTCTTGAGGGCATAAGTCATATTAATGTACATACGTGCATCCTTTATACAAGTTTTCTTTTTCGACCATTGGTTCCTTCGTTTCTTAAAAAGGCATCACAACACTTAAATGTTTCATTTGCATTTCTCATGTAAGATCTCTTGAAACTGTTATTCATTTATTTCTACTTGCTCAGCTGATGGTATCATTCAATTACAATATTTTCAGGGCATCGTTGACATAAGGTCTCCTTTACTCATTCCAGTTGTCACTCAGACACAGGCGCTTGATCAGTTTATACTGATAACCGCTGATAACATGTAATGTATATATTGTAGCTAGCATTAGTCACAGTTTTGTTCACATTATGTACATATTGATAGAACAACCGGTTCCTGAGGAACTGGAACAGGAGTATGGTTAAAGTCATAAGAATGTGAAACAGCACACCAATATCCAATAACACTTGATCAATGGACCTTTCTGACTGACTTTACATCATACACTCTTATATACAGTTATATACACATCTGTATTGTTAAAAACTCGGGACATTCTTGGTGTTGCACTGCCTCCAGGATCGTTCCTGCCATCTTTATATCTACTAATGTCCCATATGTGTCTGTTCCAGACCAGAGGACGTTAAGCAGAATTTCAACATCGCATAAAAAAAATACAAGACTTGGATTGCAGACTTGCAGATAAAAGAATAGCAAAGTTGTAAGGTGAATGGAGTAGATAGTAATAATCAAGAATTTCTTGACTTTCCTGTCAGTGCTGTAACAGCCAGTTGCGAAGCAATTTGCCCTCTTGCAATGCTTCCTCGAAATAAAGTAATTATATAACTCCACTTTAAATGTTTGATCTACTAGTCTACCCTACCTTTTTCTTTCATCTTTCTTTCCCTGTGTTTGATATGTAGACGTTGTGTACCTAGCTATCAGCCCGTGTGTAATTGTGAAAGGTTTTGATGTGGCTGCTGCTTAATAAAAAAAATAAAAAAGTAGCAGCCCACCAGGAAGATTTCTGTGGTCGGCAAACATTAGTAATTTATTACAAAAGGCAAAACACCCCAACATTTAAAAATAAACTAATTTATGAGTCCCTTTATTCCCATTCTTGCCAACACTGATTAATAACATATTCATACTGTTGCGAGTTATATCATTTACCTATTTAGTGGTCCTTCACTTTGCTTCCATTGTTGCTGATTTACAGTATATGATTAGAGCCAAAACCAGCACCACAATAGCATTAATCCCTCAGCTTCCTGCCATGAGTAATCTAAATGTGATGGCAAAATCACAAAGAATGATGTTTTTTCAAGCTCTTGAAAAATGAACGTGCCCTTGTTGAATTACACTCTTCTCCTCCGTCCATGCACAGATTAAAAACTAAACAATCTAGTGGTAAGTAAGGTACTTTAGGAACAGTTTTGTTATTGATGTGAGTTAGTTCTGTTTATGTTAAGATCAAGAAGAAAAAAAAAGTTGTGATGGTAAAATCACCAACACTGATGTACATTTTTATACATTATTATTGAATTGTTCTTAATATTTATTTATCAGTGACATAAATCATTAACAGCAAGATCATGTGGTGGTTTTCTTTAGGTTTATTAATTTGCCATAAACTTAGCAGCAACTTAATCATGTTGATTGATATAATGACATAATACTACTGTTTTCAATTTGTTATATTCATTTCAACTAGTTGAATAGCGAGTGTCAGTTTGATCTACAGTATGACTGCATTACATTTTCATCATACATAACAGTATTAGTGTGTACGGTTTATGTGTATACACAACATAAAAGTATGCTTGTGGGGGAAAAAAACTCGCTTGCGTAATGAGGTTTTATACTACTTCTTGGCGACATGAAAGCTTGGGCGATAATTTTGAGACTGAGTTGACCATGCCACCTAGTGATGAGTCAGGGGCAGATAATTTTATTTGGCTATATACCACTTTGTGACAGGCAAGGGCGATAATCTTGTTTAGGTGGCACACGCGTCTCAGTGCACAAGATAGGGGCAGATAATTTTCAGTATAAAGCCTCATTGTCAACAAAATTCACAAAATGTACTTTTCTACGGATATATTGGATTGTATATTCTGTGTATATTTGCTAGTGTCTTTTAAATTGAATATGCATTACTGGTACACATATTGTACATCATCTACCTTAGTACCTACCATCTCTGTTCTCAATTGTCCATTTTGTAAACTGTTAATCAAGTTTTATATTGTGCTTGTATAGTCTGTATTGCACTGAGTTGCATCATCAGTATCAATGTTGTTGTGTTTATTTTTGTTTTTTATATTAAGTAATTGCTTTGGCAGTAGTTTTTATTCTTGGGTCAAACTAGGAGGAATTTTAAAAAAGAGCAAAAGAAGATTGTCATTGAGTGTTTTCATTATAAAAAAAATCAATGAAAGAAAAGGAAGGATAGAGATACAAGAAGAGAGAAAATGCACAAGAACAAGAATGCACAAACATGAGAGAGAGGGGGGGGGGAGGAAGTCTTAATAATGGCATCACTATTTTTGGTAAAGGTCAAGATGTGCCACCCCCCCTACATTTCTCGGTTAATTTTTGTATTTTTCCGTTTTTGCCTTTCTTACCATACATAAAGCTGTATTTTATGAACATTTTTAGCTAATAACCTTTTTGGAATACTAACCCTATCCCTAACCCTAACCCTACCCCCCACCCTATAAGACGGAAAAACGCAACGAACCACAACTGTGACAAATCACGGTGTACTGCAGTGGGGGGTAGGGTTAGGTTTAGGGCTAGGGTTAGGGCTAGGGTTAGTATTCCAAAAAGGTTATTAGCTAAAAATGTTCCTAAAATACAGCTTTATGTATGGTAAGAAAGGCAAAAACGGAAAAATACAATTAACCGAGAAATGCAGGGGGGGTGGCACGTCTTTACCTTTACCCAATTTTTTTAGGTCAACTCTGCACATTTAGTAACACACACACACACAAAAAACTCAAGAGATTATGAGCCTTTCCCTCAACACTTTTTCCCCACAATGAACCATTTCAACGAGGCATACAAACATATAATATCATCCAAGCACATTATCATGCAGTCAAACCTCTATTTTAAAACTTCCAAACAGACAGGAAAAATCTGTCTTAAATTGGAGGAGTTTTATAACGGATGTCGCTTTTATACATAAAATATAATAAGATACATTACATATGTGCCCAAAAAGATCAGTCCTCAATGACAGGTCTTTTAAGTAACAGAGGTTCTTATAATAGAGGTTCGACTGTATTTACAATAACTAAGCCTTTACACTGACACTTTTCCTTCACAAGAAAACATTTCAATTATGCATACATGCATGCAGATAAGGTCATCCCAGCACATATAAAAGGTTAAGTTGGCAACATTACCACCTTTTTTATCTTCACAATGGAGAGATCATTCTAGCACAAAGCATGCACACACAGAGAATGGCCATTTTGCTGGTAAACTCACAACTTCGACCTCTCAGAGTAAAACAAACTGGTGATTGCCACAATCTGAATGGTGGAAGTCATATATAATACAACTGCCAGTCATTGATCAAGAAAGTGCATCTGATGACAGCTTGGTTTCCTGTCATACTAGAAGCAACACAATAAAGTTAATTATGATATTTTGTGAAGGCCTATTTGACAAGTTTATTTACAAAGGCTTGTTGTTGTTTTTCTTTTCTTTCTTTTTAAAAAAAACATAGCCGCAAGCCAGTGGAATTATGACACATTGGCAGCTGAAGTTCTGACACACATATTGACAAGCTTGCTTACTCTCTCACTTTTCAAAACCATAGATAAACACCAACATCTTGTTCTTGAAAACAAGAGTCCCAGATACTTATGTTCTGAGTCAAATCAATTAAATCATTTTGACTTTTCGATAAAAATTACAATGAATAGCTCACTCCAAATGATAAACTGGCGCTCCACAAAATGTTCAAACTGTCAATAAATTATGGGAAATGTCCTTTTCTTTCAGAAAGTGTCCACCAAACAAACGTGGCAAAAGATGATAAGGGAGATGAGCCATTCCAAGTTCCAGAGGATCAGGGACTGTGGCAGATGATGTGAGGCAGAGGGTTGGGTTACACAAGGAATGACTATGGGTCTTCTTCTTCTTCTTCTTCTGTGTTCCCAGGTCATGTGACCATAATGGGTAAGGTACGTATGTGTCCGGTTTTAAGTTTTCGCTGGTCTCCTCGCTGCGTACAGCCGACACATTCCGATTTCGGAGAAGCTCAAAGGAGGAAAAATTATTTGGAAGATTTTTGTGAAAAAGGGGCCAATAAGTCAGAAAAATAGTAGATGACAGAAAGCAAAGGGAGAAGGCAGAGTCAAAGAGAGTGGCAGATTAGATGAAGCTACAAGCACAGAACTTCCAGAACATGGAACTATTTTTATGTCATTGATGTCATAGCGTTTGACGTCCTGGTCCTGGAATGCTAGTTTTTGTTTTAGACAAGCCAGGAAAGATATATTTCTACTAATTCTAGACCATTTTGTTATATTGGGTTTAACAGGTCTCTCTTGGATTTTATAATAAAGTAAAAGATACTTTTCTCAATATTTCTCCGGCAGTGAAGGGGTTAACCCCAATTACTGGATTAGACTTTCAAGAGAATTTTTTTTAGGTATTTTTGGTATTTGGTATATTCTAGTCATTGAGACTTCTCTTTGTGAAATTCGGGCTGCTCTCCCCTGGAGAGTACGTCACTGCAAGTGCAGCGCCTACCCTTTTTTTTTGGGGGGGGGGGGGGCAGGGTGAGGAGGGGGTGGGGGCACACTTGGAAAACCTAGCTATCAATTTGGCCATACCAGGCAGCAGGATTTCTCCTTGCTCTTACCGACTTTCAACTGCCGTGGGATTTTGATGTGCGTAATGCGCACAGGGCAGACTGGCTTTAAGTCCCCATCCGAAGGACTATAAGACCAAACCAAACACCTACAGTACTACAGTAGAACAGTGAAACCCCCTCCTAAAAATGTATTCTATCATTTGAATTTCAGGTTACTTTTAAATTACAGTCTCCCAAAATATTATAATTTTCAACCAGCCCGTGAAACACTGTTCATTGCAAGCTTTCATATACTTCATCAGGATTTTTTTTTTTAAAGTCACAATATTGAATTAAGACCTGGCATTTAACAACTTCTATTTGCACAGCTATGAAAGAAAGATGCGAGATTGGGGAGGAGCCATGGTAAAAATGAGGGTGATGGGTATGATAAACTCATAAAGACATAAGGGACAAGGGAAGGAAGAGGGGAGATTGGGGAGGAGCCATGGTAATAATGAGGGTGATGGACATGATACAGACACAAGGGACAAGGGAAGGAAGAGGGGAGATTGGGGAGGAGCCATGGTAAAAATGAGGGTGATGGGTATGATAAAGACATAAGGGACAAGGGAAGGAAGAGGGGAGATTGGGGAGGAGCCATGGTAAAAATGAGGGTGATGGACATGATACAGACACAAGGGACAAGGGAAGGAAGAGGGGAGATTGGGGAGGAGTCATGGTCAAAATGAGGGTGATGGGTATGATAAAGACATAAGGGACAAGGGAAGGAAGAGGGGAGATTGGGGAGGAGCCATGGTAATAATGAGGGTGATGGGCATGATACAGACACAAGGGACAAGGGAAGGAAGAGGGGAGATTGGGGAGGAGTCATGGTCATGGTGAAAAATGAGGGTGATGGTAATAATGAGGGTGATGGGTATGATAAAGACATGGGGAGGAGCCATACATGATACAGACACAAGGGACAAGGGAAGGAAGAGGGGAGATTGGGGAGGAGCCATGGTAAAAATGAGGGTGATGGACATGATACAGACACAAGGGACAAGGGAAGGAAGAGGGGAGATTGGGGAGGAGCCATGGTCAAAATGAGGGTGATGGGATACAGACATAAGGGACAAGGGAAGGAAGAGGGGAGATTGGGGAGGAGCCATGGTAAAAATGAGGGTGATGGACATGATACAGACACAAGGGACAAGGGAAGGAAGAGGGGAGATTGGGGAGGAGCCATGGTAAAAATGAGGGTGATGGACATGATACAGACACAAGGGACAAGGGAAGGAAGAGGGGAGATTGGGGAGGAGCCATGGTAAAAATGAGGGTGATGGGCATGATACAGACACAAGGGACAAGGGAAGGAAGAGGGGAGATTGGGGAGGAGCCATGGTAAAAATGAGGGTGATGGGCATGATACAGACACAAGGGACAAGGGAAGGAATAGGAGAGATAACAGCTATTAGTAACAAGGGTTTGGTAAAGATGGCGGTGATGGAAGCATTTGATTTTGAGGGGAATAGAGGGTGGCAATGATGGAATGGTGGGGAGGGTTTGGTGAATTATATAGTGATGGAGGTAAAAAATAAATAAAGAATGTGGCTGTTGTGAGAGAAGAGAGGAGGGGGGAGTGGAAGGTGTCAGCTGTTGGCATCCTCCTCCAGCTCTCCTACAGAGAAGAGAGGGGTGGTGGTGGTGGTGGTGGTGGTGGTGGAGGTGGGGTGTGGGTGGAGGAGGGCCTGTTGCTGTGAGGCCTGGATCAGGAGCTGTCGATGCTGCAGGAATTGGATCACCTGGGGAGACCGCATCAGAGCCTGCAAACATCACCATAGACATCCATGATAATCGTGATGATGATGATGACAATCTCACACACAATCATCTTCATCATGTTGCAGGAATTGGATCACCTGGGGAGACCTCATCAGAGCCTGCAAACATCACCATAAACATCCATGATAATCGTGATGATGATGACAATCTCTCACACACACACACATCTTCATTATGTTGCAGAACTGAATCACATGGGGAGATAGCATCAGAGCCTGCAAACATCACCATAGACATCCATGATAATCGTGATGATGACAATCTCACACACACACACAATCATCTTCATCATGTTGCAGGAATTGGATCACCTGGGGAGAGCCTGCAATCATCACCATGATAATCAACACGGTGATGATCTCGCTCGCATACTTATCGTCATAAGTGTACACAGACAAACACACATACACACAAATGTAAAAAAGACAAAACAATCATCATTATGCTAAAAAAAGGAACACACACAAAACATGCTTGAAAACAATATTCAAAGTATATCATTATCACAGGATAAATAGAAAATGCTAACACATCAAAGTCTTGTGGGTTTTTTTGTCTTTCCTTTATTCAAAGGCAAAAATTATTTTCAAAATCACACACACAAACTCAACATTAATTTATTGTGACTAGTTTGTTATTAAATATTAATCAAGTGTGTCTTACCATACGTTTCTCTGCCAGCACCTCCTCCAGCAGACTGCCCTGTACTGGCCCCTCCCCCTCCCCACCCGACCACAGACTGCTGCTCTCTCTGCCAGAACTGTCTGTTACCTGCAAGACATCAGACATCAGATTCTTCATTAGTCCATCACAGAGAACAGTGGTTTCCACTGGGTAAAATAAAAACAAACACACAGGATAGAAACAATTAATAATATTGCAAGTGTCAACCATCACACATTCTGACTTAACATTTGAACGAATAACATTGTAAACTGCATCTCTCATACCACATCACAGTGTTAATCCTTACACACAGATGTGCGTCTATGAGTGGAATGACACTCACATCTCCCATTCTGACGCACTGGATTTCAGGCCACTGCTTCACAAAACATAGCAAAGTATTACCTGACACACACTGACACATCTTGCATTTAACCCTTTCACCGCCAAAGTCGCACTTTAGCACCACAGTGATTTAACGCCTATGTCACTAAAAGGCATCAAATTGGGGTCTATTATCCAAAGACCCTATTGTCTTAGTTTTGGGAAGCAAGGGTAGACCTTATTATGTCACAGAACAATCCCCAATACTGCAGATGGATTGTGTTCTCTACCCAGGTAAATGTAATGGAATTTTTTGGCTGAAAATCAGTGAAATATGGCTGGCGGTGAAAGGGTTAACCCTTTCAATGCCAGCCATTTTTCAGCTAAAACTTTCCATCAAACTTACCTGGATAGAGAAAAGACTATGTGCAATATTGGGGATTCCTCTGCGGCATTCATAAAATAGGGCCTGCCCTTACCTCCCAAAATTAAGAACATAAGGTCACTGGATAACAGACCATCATCCGATGCTTTCAGTGACATGGGTGTTAAATCATTGTGGTGCCAAGAGGTGACAGTGGTGATGAAAGGGTTGATAAGATTTATTCCGGCTCAAACCTTCCAGCCGGTTTGCCTCTGTGTATTCAAGCCGCCCAAAGCAGCCCTTAGCTTATCCCCACTCTGAGACACCCTCTGATGGCTTTTTTCATCACGCACTAAACTCTGGCTTGTTATACTATACACACACTATTCAAGAAAAAGCTTTTCACTTGCACTGTATGGCGCTCTGTGTGCTTCAAAGGACAGATTTTCCCGAAAATGTGTGAAAGAATCTGAACACTAGAACAGAAGAAATGTTATATGTAACAAATGCGAATGCAAGAGGGTTAAAAAACAAACATATTTTTAAAAGGGAGACCTCGTAAAATATCTAGGTGATCCTCTAAATCTAGAAGCATGTTTCATGTGTTGATTCCCCCCACCCCTCCCCCCTCAACCACTCACACTTTTCCTCCCATTGGTCTCTGGCTCCTCGGAGGGCGTGGCTCTGGCCCGTTTCTTGCGACTGGGTGTGTGCTGCTGCTGCTGGCCGCTGGTCTCTACCGACCCCTCTTCAGTGCCCCATGCCGCTGAAGCCTTGTTGGAGGAGGAGCTCTTCTTGCTCTGGCTTCCCTTTGGCTTGTGCTCTGGTGGGGTGGGGGATGGTCCCAGCTCTTTTTTAACGCTTGGAGGCCTTTCACTGCTGGAGGCAGATTTGTCGCCCTCTGTCATGAGCTCTTCAGGCGGGGGAGATGACATGGTTTTTAATCCAATGCTTGCACAGTTTCAAGAAAGTTTTTAATCCACTGTTGCACAGTCTCAAGAAAATGTGGCTTTATTTTTATTAATCCACTGCTTGCACAATTTAATGAAGGATGACGTTTTGTTCTTTTCTTTTTGCAAACACTCACTGTTCAGTTTACATGTGCACTACTGTTACTTCTATCTGCTTCTTAACAAAGTGTAGCCCGATTACTAATTTCTGCTTTGTTTTAGTTTTCTTTCCTTGTGCATACAAGTTTTCGAATTTCCATAAAGGTAAAACCATCAGAAACATTAATTAATATTTGGTTATTTTGTATATGGTTTTGTAATATATCTCTTCTTTTTTTGTGATTTCACACACAGAATAAAATGGAAAAAACATTATCTAAAAAAATCATCAAAAGCAATTGCTACACAAAATGATATCAACCACACTTTAAAAAAAAAATTGTGATCAAATACAGTTGTGCAGGGATTAAATGTCTGGGCTTAAACAATAACGGGCACAACCAATATGTACATGGTTCACACAGATTGTGGATAAGCAGTGAGGAAAGGATTACACAGTCTTGTAATGAATGGTTTGAAGTTGAGTCAGTTGATTTCAGTTGCAGAGAATATGCAGGGTTTTAACCATGGATGGTATCAGGGATGCAGGACTCTGCAAAACCAACCACAGACATAGCACAATTTACCCAAATGTGTCACATTTTCATTCAATAACTTGAGCATACACACACACATGCACATGCACAAAGGACTTAAAATATGCTCATACATTCTCTCTCTCTCTCTCCCCCTGCCCAGCCTCTTGTCTACTATGTACAGGGCGCGTGATGTAATTGATGATGTCATAACTTTTGATGTAATAGCCCTGGAATGATGGTTTTTGGCTTAGTCAAATCAGGAAAGATATATCTCTGGACCTCTTTCTCAAATTGAGTCTAACAGATCAGGCCTGTGGCACTCCATGACAAACTGTGGGGTCCTGCTGTTGCCCTGCTGTTGACCGCGACCTTCATCAACCGAACCGGACTGAGCATCTGATATGGCCGGGAACAAAGAAGAAGAAAAGTCTAACAGGTCTCTTTTAAATTTGATTACTGTATTTTCCGGTCTAAGCCGCACCCCGCTGATTAAATTCTTCAGTTTCGTCCTGAGAACGTTTCGTTTTTACCGCAGGGGTCGCGCTAGTGTTTTTGAACACGCGTTTTGCTTACGCGACGTCGGCAAAAAAATGCGTAAGGGAAGCAAAAATCGCGTCAAAGAACAAAATGATAAATCTAAGCTAAAAACAATGAAAACAAGAAAGCAACAAAAACATGCATTTTTATTCACTAACCAGTCATTTTCAAAGACAGAAGTCTGGCAATTGTGCAACAACGTGCTCATTTCGCGCCAAACGCTTCATTTACGTCACAGTTAATTGACTGGAATCTGGATATCCAGTGGCCAAGCACCATGAAAGGAAGCAAAGGCTGGAAGGGGGTGGGGGTGGGGAGATGGGTGGAATCAGACAATACAGTGATTTTCCCGCCACTGCCTACTGGACGAAATCTGGATAACTAATGAAAGAGAAAGGATGGGATACTTAGGCCTACCTCATCACAAAGCAGTGACACTTTTCTATAGTTTGTTCCAATGTTTGGTGTAGCAGAACCACTATACGTGTAGGGACTGTAGGACTTCTAAAGTCTGATTCACCATCTAGACTCAGATGCGATTTTGAGCGGACGTCATTTTGCGCACGGGTTACGCGTAAACGCCGTAAAAATGTGTCAGCTATTTTTAAAACGCGTCAAATACGCAAGAAACATGCGTTAGCGCGACCCCTGTACCTAGATTGACGATGTCAACACGCACAGGCTAGAGTTGACGATCAGCCTAAAATACGGAAGGGGAAATATTCACAAATAAGCCGCAATCGTTGTTTTAGCTGCATGGGTCAAAGTTGAGGAAAAAAGAAATGGCTTATAGCCCGGAAAATACGCTATATTGTGCTTGCTTTTAGTGCATGTAAGACACAATGAAAGTACACACACACATGCACACACACAGAGAAAAATCTCCACACATCTGCAGACCTCAAAATTATACCAGGGCCAATTCCTTCCTTGCAGGAGGGACGGATTCCTCAGCTTCAAGAAAATCGTCCTGAAAATTTAAAAAAATGTAAGGACTTCTTTAAAACCAAAATTTAATAATTAAATTTCTTTAAAAAGAAAGAATTTTTAAAATCTTGAAAAAACACAAAATATCTTATTTACTAATTTAGGATCACTAATTATTGTTTGAAAAAAAATCCTTAAGTCCAAAAAAAATCCGGTTTATACTCTTAATGTTTTAGGAAATCATCCTGAAAAAAAACCCTTAAGTTATTTATTTAACTCACTCGGGATGAATGAGCCGGCTCCGGCTCATGGCTCGCACAACCATTAAGGACGAATGGCCCGGATCCGGCTCATAAGAGTTTTTAAGAGGTTTTGATTTCTGGTGTGGAACCAGCTTTCCAGTGGGAAGTCATAACCTATTTTCAGTTTGCTTTGACCTTGCCTCTCTTGAAATCAACCAATCATTGCAGACTTTATTTTCAGCTTTGGTTGTAGAGGGGGGTCAAAGATCGGAATGTGAAATTTTCCTTCTTTCTATGTGTTAGCTGTTTTCGTCAATAGGAGACAAACGACGAAGGTAAGGAATCTGATATTTTACGATCGTTTAGTGCATGGTGTTGCTAATCTTTTCTGACAATATTGATGCCTAACTCTTCATAACTTGGTTTTGGTGATTATTTTACGAACCTAGTCAAATGCCCAGTCCCCACAGAACAAGGGGAAATAATTCGGCCAGTCCCGAGTGAGTTAAAGAATCTCAGCCCAGAAAAACGTTCAGCAAACAAATCATGAAAAGCAAAATAAAATATAATAAGATGTGTCAGCAGATAAATACATTAGATTCCCCCCACCCCCCACCCCACCCCTCTAAAAAGTTTGCATTTCAAACTTCCACTGAGAAGTGACAAGCAACATTTTGTCATTTTTTGGAAAGGGATGGTTTAATAGTATTGAGCATAGAATTAATTTAAGAAAACTAAAACTAAAAGAAGCAGACATTAAGATTGACGGTAGTAAACATGAGGGCGGGGGGAGGGTGTGATGAACAGATCTACATGTTTGCCAAAAAAAACAAAAGTCTGATCTCCTAAAAATGCATTCTTCTTTTTTTAAAAAGATAATTAAAAAATTTTTTTAATAAATCTTCATTCCCCATTGTCGGTTTCAACAACCTCGCCATTCTCCCAACAGCATGGATAATTTTGCTGAAGTGGTTGTATACTAGGTTAAATGAAGGACTTCTTCATAACATTAACAATGAACTCAGTTCAAAGTTATTCATCTGTTGTAAAACTTGTATGTGTGACCAACAGCAACAAAACAAAAATTATCTTACGAGATCATAGATAACTTTGATGATAAGTGAACAGCTCGGGCAAGTTGCCACCTCTTCTCCACTGGCTAATTCCTCCTGCACACACACAGAGTGACACACACACACACACACACCAATGTGCATAAGCCTGACTTTTTTTTTTCTTTCATTGATGCCTAATGGAAAAAACACACCATTAGATGCTGCATTTTTTATTTCAATCTTTCAAGCACAAAAAAATATGTATTTTAAAATAAAATAGCATACATGTAGACTAGTTAATCATTGTAAATCAATGTGCACTAGCTAGACACCTAACTTTGAAAATAGTGAAAGAGCTATTAACTTAAGACAGAGTGAGTGAGAGAGAGAGAGAGAGAGAGAGAGAGAGAGAGAGAGAGAGAGAGAGAGAGAGAGAGAGAGAGAGAGAGAGAGAGAGAATATCCTCAAATCATACCACATACTGTGACATAGTGGAACTATGGTGGACTTGATTCGCATCGAATACCACGTCTGTCGCCTCCATCTTGAGAATGTTCGAGAGACTGGAAATCACCCACCGCAAGGGACGTCACTCGTACAAACTTTCTTACTTGGTTGTAGGATAGCGCTATAGTATCATAATCTTCAAAATGTTGAACGGCACTTGAAGGAGGAGAGTTCTTCTCCTTCTTCTTCCTTAAATACTTGACAGGGCCTTCGGGCATGTAACTTCCAAGTTAGGAGCACACTACAAGCAAATGGATCATATCATATCATATCAGGTTATGGCTTATATAGGCTTTTAATTAGCATTTAGCCTGCTGTTTCCTTTTAGATTATAAGGAAATGCAATATTGTTTAGAGTACAAACATACAGTGAAACAAGCAAACTGATATAGTAAGCTATATGCAGTCTGGACTCCAGCAATTTCATTGGATAACAAGCGGCCATTTTGTCTTGACTTTTTGTTTTCATTTCTAACCCTAACCCCAACCCTAATCCTAACCCTTTCCCGGGCGTTATATCCTAACCCTATCCCTGACTAACCTTATTCCGACCTGCAGAAAGGGATAGGACTAGGAGTAGCAGTGAGTTCAAAACTTGAAAAGACTTTCATTTTGGCTCTTCTGAAACTATTAATATCGTCCAATGAAAATTGGAGCCCAGACTGCGGTTAGGTACTTGTCAAACTGATCTTTCTGTTGTATCGTTGTGTTATGGGGAGGGTTTTCTCGACAAGTAAGACTCAGTTACTCAACTTACTGACAGTTTAGTCACACTTTGATTTCGGGCTGGAGCGTGGGAGTCAAACTTTGATACAAGTTACGAAGTTAGCCTAGGCCTTGTCGCAGCCAAAAAAGTCGCTCAGTCAAATAAATCGCCCGGCTACTATGAGAGTGTGTATTTGCGACATTTTGCGACATTGAACATGAACCACAAATTTCACTTTTTTTCTAGGGTTAGGAGTGGGGGACAAGAGTGAGAGTGGGGGACAAATACTCCTCTGTGGCTGATGTTCTTAGTGGAATCCCTCAGGGAAGCATTCTTGGAACTATTCTTTTTACTATTTTTATAAACGATCTGCCTGAGTGTGTTACATCATCATGTCAAATTTTTGCAGATGACACAAAAATTCTTAACACTTCTTGTAATTGTCAGATATTACAAAAAGATTTAACTGAACTAGAAGGCTGGACTACAAAATGGAATCTATATTTTAACGCAGACAAATGTAAGGTTATGCACGTTGGTAGAAATAATCCTAATAAAGAATACACTATGTTTAAGAACAATGACTTGTGCACAGTAACAGCATGTGAAAGTGAAAAAGACCTAGGGGTGATATTTGACAAGGATTTGTCCTTTAATAGTCATATCCAAACTTGCGTAAGTAAGGCTAATCAAATGATAGGTTTACTTTAATTAAAAGAACATTTATTAATATTGACTACAACATTTTTTCAAAACTGTATAAAGCTTTAGTGAGGCCGCATGTAGAGTATGGCAATACAATATGGTACCCTAAGTATAAATATCAATCAAAAGCAATTGAGAAGGTTCAAGTTCAACGCAGGGCAACAAAACTGGTTAAGGGATGTAAAAGCATGACCTATGAAAATAGACTTTTGTATTTAAATTTATACTCACTTAAACTCAAGTTAAAGGAAGAAGGGTAAGGGGAGACCTTATTGAAGCACATAAGATATTCAATGGCCTTGTTGATTTATCTTGGAATAACATATTTAAATCACCTCAATGCAGTACTTACAGTTACAACAAGAAATTCATACGGGAAAGTTTTTATTAAGCAATGTAAAACTAACACTAGAAAAAATTGTTTTACTAACAGAGTTGCAAATTGTTGGAATGATTTAATTTTTGATTTAAAATGTGCACCTAATGTTAATATATATTCAAAAATAGTCTTGATAATTCTCCAAAATTAGTAAATGTATTTAGAAGCATTGATTATTAATTTTTGTATTATAGGAAAATTCAACCGTAAAACCTTGACCGCTAAAAAGAAGAAAATTTTTTTTTTTTTAAAAAAAAAAATATCAAATTGGAAATCGATGGGACTGCTAAAAAGCTTAACGGCTTGATTAGTCCCTATTCTACTACTACTACTTAGGGTTAGGTAAATGGTTCAAGTACAGAAAAAGTGAAATTTCTGGTTGTCGCAAATACACACTCTCATACGAGTCATAGTAGCTGGCGATTTATTTCACTGAGCGACTTTTTTGACTGCGACAGGGTAGGGTGGTTATAAAATTTAAAAAAAAAATTTACTTTTTGTCAAATCCTAATGAAATTTATATCATTGGAAAGAGCCCGACAAGACCTTTAAAATGATACCCAAATTATCAAAATCGGTCGAAAATTGAGAAAGTTACGACGTTTTAAAATGTTAGCTTTTTTTACATGAGCTATATAAGAAAAAGTTGATCAAGGTTACCGGCCCTTACCGTATCAAGGTTTGGATGAATAAAACAGCCATAACTTTTTCTTTTTTTTACCAATAAACAAAACATTGGTACCAAAATAAAGCTTATTCAAAGGGGCAACATCAACCCCAAACATTAGACAGATTAGGCCTAAGCTTTTTGTGCGACTCACAAGATCGCAACATCAACATGCGCGTGACAGAAAACATGTCAGACAGTCTTCGACGTAACACCTCCCGACTTGTGGAGACCTTGAGCAGCATTGAGATTTATTCTAGATGCACCAAATTTGGTGTACTTGTAGAAAAATAATTAAATGTAACTGCGCATTTGTTTTAAAGAATTATATAATTACCGTTCAGAAATGATAAACGAATGAATTGGACCCAAATATTGGATCGCTTGTCTCTCGCGATCGGCCGTCTTAGCGTAAAAAAAGATCGTTCCCGAATGACTGAGTAGGTGTCTGCTTCCCGAAAGAAAGAAACTCGGATGGTCAGCGCCAAGAATAACCACCAATAAAAACAAGCAAAGGAAGTGACCGTTTGGCACATAGCCAAAATCGCGGTTCGGATTTTCAACGAGAAAAATCACTGCGGCTTGACCTAATTCCGTCGTTCCTACCTATCGTCCAAGGAAAATTGGCGTCCAGACTGCGGTTAGCTTCTCGTGTGCAAGAAGGAAGAAGAATAACTCTAGTCTCAAACTAATTGTACAAAATTATACAAATGTCATTACCACAGAGGGGACGTTTTATAGGCCGAGAGGCCTAGGCTTTAAGAAGCCTGTCCCTAGTACTACTACTGTCTAGTAAAGACAATTTAGTACATCCACTGAAAAGACTGAAAATCTCGACCGATTTACCGAGGTCTCTCTCACCTTGGTTATTTGAAATCTGTCACCACATGGACATGGATAATGATATGTTTCAGTTTCTTCATCATATTCCATGTCTTCTATCTCTATTTCGTCGTGAAATGTAGCCATGACTGATCTTCAAAACGATTGCAACACAAAAAACGTTTTCTTCAAATGGCATGTGGCCTGGGCATTCTGCAAAGACTTCCATTTTACCGGAAGTCAATATTGTCTTTTTACCATACTCTAACAGAACAATATTTTCCAAGACAAACTCTACGAAAAGATTCACTCCCGTTATTTATTTTTTTAATATTTTTTTAAAATCGTATAGCTTTAATTTATTTTGTCTTGTTTCATTCTCATTCCGCTTTTAATTGCTTTTTCCCCCCCTCTCTCTCTGAGGTGGGCCTGTGCTTTCTGTTTCTGTCTGGGGGGCTCGCGCTCGCTCAAATCGGCAAAAACGGTCTAAGAAACACTCTTCGTTTCCGATAGTTTGCGTGGCGTTTTGCTCTCAGTCGAAAGGTGACTAGCGGCGAACTATCCGGAACTATTCGGGGGTGAATACGTTTCTTGTTGTTGATTGGTCCATTCAAGTTTGTTTAAAATAATAACAAAATTTGACCAATCAGACAAGAGCTTGTAATATTCTTCCGCGAGCGATTTCTAAAGTATTTCTTAGGCCTCGTTTGCCGTGAGCGTTATTCGCGCGGCGACCGTTATAATAGCGCATAATCTTGCAAAGCAACTCAATGCGCTTTTCACTCACCATTCGTACAAACATTTCTAACAAACTGGCCCACTCATCTCTATGAAAATGAATACATATTAGAGAATGCATTGCATATAATCATAGCACAACACACCAACACCCACCTCCCTTCAACACCACCACCCCAACCATCCCCCCACTCCCCCCCCCCCCCCATCCCCACCCCTGCCCCCCTACTCCCCACCCCCACCCATACACACGCGCGCACACGCGTTAACCTCATACTTAACGTCTTCAATGAGCTGGAAAACAAGAGTGGGGAAAGGATCATAGACTTTGCAGAGAAAGCTTTCCTAAAGAAGTGGGTCTTTTAGTTGGGACTTGAAGGAAGGAAGAGTGGACTGGTTACGGGTATGGTCAGGGAGAGAATTCCAAACGTTTGGTGCAACAAAACTAAACGCCCTCTCACCCGAAGATTTCAAGGACCGCTTAACTTGATCTAGAGTAACTATACCCTGGGGCAAGTTTCTCTAGATAACGGTCGCCGCGCAAATAACGCTCACGGCAAACGTAGCCTAAGAAACACTTTAGAAAGTGCTTGCGGAAGAATATTGCAAGCTCTTGTCTGATTGGTCAAAAAAATGTTTTATTTTAAACAAACGGTAATGGACCAATCAACAACAAGAACCGTATTCACCCCCTACTAGTTCCCGGATAGTTCGCCGCTTGTCACCTTTCGACTGAGAGCAAAACGCCATGCGAACTATCGGCAAACGAAGGGCGTTTTTGCCGATTTGAGCGAGCGCGACGAAACGTTAGCCCTTGTGAAACTCGCCCCACTGGATACGTCGCAGACGCCACTTCTGACAATCATCATTCTGCATGCCAGGGAAAAAGAGAGTGTATTACTGTATATTAGTCGTAGAGTGTGTGTGTGTGTGTGTGTGTGTGTGTGTGTGTGTGTGTGTGTGTGTGTGTGTGTGTGTGTGTGTGTGTGTGTGTGTGTGTGTGTGTGTGTGTGTGTGTGTGTGTGTGTGTGTGTGTGTGTGTGTGTGTGTGTGTGTGTGTGTGTGTGTGTGTGTGTGTCTGTGTGTGTGTGTGTGTGTGTGTGTGTGTGTGTGTGTGACTCTGTGTATGTGGTGAGAGAGAGAGAGAGAGAGAGAGAGAGAGAGAGAGAGAGAGAGAGAGAGAGAGAGAGAGAGAGAGAGAGAGAGAGAGAGAGAGAGAGAGAGAGAGAGAGAGAGAGAGAGAGAGAGAGAGAGAGAGAAGCTGCCGAATCATGCGGTGTGTCATGTCAAGCTGCACAGTCAAGATCGGATTCGTTGCGTGGCCAACCTGATCTGACTGAAGCATATGACTCGGATCAAGAAATGTGTCGCCGGCTGACCTTTTCTTCGTTTTTATTAGGTTAGGGGTTGTTTTTTTCTCAAGGCTAGATAAAGTTTGTTTCTTTGCTTAATTATTTTCACGACTATGCATTATAGTAGAATCACAGAACGTCTGGGAGTATATTTATGCGGCTACCCATCTTGCTTTCCTCGTGATAGTGAACGGTGCAAGTGTACGTGGGCTAGTCTACGTGTCACGTCTCTATTACATTACCAGGGCCTATCTGAATGGGGTTGGGGTATAAATACAATTATTTTAGCGCAATGAAAACCAACGAGTAGGCCTAGAACGGAGGTCCTCTAAAGCTGCACAACTGTGACTTTGAGTGTAGGCTATATCGAATTCAGAAGGACAGTCTGAACAAGTCGAGAAAGGTGTTAATCGGCCTAGAAATTCATATCAGGGCGATATAGTGAGTGGTGTGTGCAATCTATGGTTGAAAGATTCAATATAAGCCTGCCATCGTGTTCTAGGTAAGTATTGTATGTTAAGACCTATAATGAAACCCAGAGCAGACATGTTTATCGAGTGTGTGTGTGTGTGTGTGTGTGTGTGTGTGTGTGTGTGTGTGTGTGTGTGTGTGTGTGTGCGTGTGCGTGTGTGCGTGTGCGTGCGTGTGCGTGTGTGTGTCACAGTGTGTGTGTGTGTGTGCGTGTGCGCGCGTGCGGGCGCGTGTGTGTACATGGTGGTGGTCGGCACACGGTAGGGGAAGACGGGGTAAAAAGCGCATGGGCGGGTAAGAAGCCCACCCCAATTATCTCATGAAATAAAGAAAATTTTAGTCAAATTTGCCCATGAGACGAATGCTAGACATTAACGCTCGTCTCATGGGCAAAATGAGACTGAAATTTGCTTAATTTCATGAGATAATTGGGGTGGGCTTCTTACCCGCCCATGCGCTTTTTACCCCGTCTTCCCGTATGTGTGTGTGGGAAGGGGGGGGGGGGGGTATGTGTTTAAGTTGTGTATTCGATCTGTCTAATATTGTCTGAATAGCCCTAGGCCTACTGTAATTTGACTTTTGGCGTTAACAGGTGTTCTATGCGTAGGCCTACCATGTAGAAAATACAACATATTTTTACTATCTTGGCATCTGGTACGATAACGTTTGAACGGAGGAACCTAGAATTCTGAATTTTTGCATGCAGATAAGTACTAAGGATATCTAGGTCAGGTTCGAAAATGAAGGGCATAGGTCGAAGGTCAAGGTCACTGAAGCCGAAAATGCTGCCGAGCATCTGGTACCTGGAACGTTTGAACGGAGGAATCTAGGATGCTCAAAATGTGCATGCAGATAGGTAAGGGAAAGTAGGGTATGTTGGGCCCCCTAAGAACTGCAGCCAATCTCTCGGCCACAAATTGTATTTCACACTAGATTAACCCTTTCGCCGCCAATGTCACATTTTAGCACCACAATGGTGTAACACCCATGTCACTAAAATGTATCCAATCCAGACCTGTTACCCAAAGACCCTATTGTCTTAATTTTGGGAGGTAAGGATAGGCCTAATGTTATATATGTCACCGAAGAATTCACAATATTGCAGAATATATTTTGTTCTCTAACCCAGTTCAGTTTAATGGTATTTTTTGGCTGAAAAATGGCTGGCGGCGAAATGGTTAAATGTTATTTGTAAACCTTACCATAAGACCTTTATATGGCATAAAGCTCAATTTAGACAACACGTTGGGTAAATTGGGCCAGGGAGTTGTAAATATTGGCCACTGGCCCATTTTAGCCAACGTGCATGATTAATCATACGCAAGCAAAACATCTGGTTTATTTGACATATAACTGAGATGTATGAGTGTGTGTACAAGTGTGTGTGGTTTGGGGAAGGGGGTGCATGTGTCAATTTGTGTGCGAGCGTGCGCGTGCGTGCGTGCGTGCGCGCGCGCGCGCGCGCGCGTGTGTGTGTGTGTGTCGCAGTGTGTGCTAAGGAGAGACAGAGACAGACAGGCAGACAGGCAGACAGGCAGACAGAGAATATGTGTATGTATGTGCACATGCACGTGTCTGTATATGTGTGTGTATCTCTATGTGTGTCTTCATCTGTAGGGCCTATGTGTGATTTTATCAAATTGTGGTTAACCAAATTCAAATCCAGTCCATAAAGCAGAACATAACACAGAACATAAAGCTTCAAATGGTTTACTTTCATTGCAGTTCTTTGCAATGCACCGAAGGCCTTAACAAAATCATGAACTGTGTAATAACAACTGAGGAAATATGTATCTATTGCTTTTTAAATCACAATTAATCTTTATTATAAACTTACAAACACTAAAATGCAGAAAAAAACGTTTTAACTGTTTGAGTTTAACTCAATAACATTTCTTTAATGGCACTCAAGGCTCCAACAATGTCATAAACTGAACTTCAGAGTAAATGATTGTCCTTATAATTCAAAACGTAATACAGTTCATAACACATAGGGGAAGACGGGGTAAAAAGCGCATGGGCGGGTAAGAAGCCCACCCCAATTATCTCATGAAATAAAGAAATTTTCAGTCAAATTTGCCCATGAGACGAATGCTAGACATTAACGCTCGTCTCATGGGCAAAATGAGACTGAAATTTGCTTCATTTTATGAGATAATTGGGGTGGGCTTCTTACCCGCCCATGCGCTTTTTACCCCGTCTTCCCCTACTGATTAACAGAACATAAACCTGCAGCTTTCTTGCTTTTATTACAGTCCTTCTAGGACACTAAGTTATTATAAGAATGAATTACAATTAAGATAACTCAACGAGCAAAAAGTTCCTGTTTTTAATCACAATTTAACCAAGAGAAATTAGAGGCCGTAACGCAGAGCATAAAACTCTTCTGTTTATTTTTTAACCCTTTCACCGCCAGCCATATTTCAGCCAAAAATGTCCCTTAAATTTATTTGGGTAGAGAACAAAATCCGTCTGCAGTATTGGGGATTCTTATGCGACATATATAAAATAAGGTCTATCCTTACTTCCCAAAACTAAGACAATAGGGTCTTTGGATAATATACCCAAATTTGATGCCTTTTAGTAACATAGGTGTTAAATCACTGTGATGCTAAAATGCGATTTTGGCGGTGAAAGGGTTAATGCACCCTTTTTAATTTTTAATGCAACCCTTTTTAAGCTTAAATAGAATCAATTTCAAAATTTAAAAAAAAATTCTTTAAATTATTGTTTGCTTAAACCTAAAAAAAAGACAAACGAAATAAATTAATGGACTCAAGG
>CM065692.1:40590382-40635382 GCA_017654935.2 Phymorhynchus buccinoides | reverse complement strand
TATTTCACGAGATATAGGAGGGTGAAAAAAACGGAAACATGTCTGCCGCTGGGCGACATTCTATTTCCGAGGGATAATTTATGTACGAATGTGTTATACTCTTAGTGTCACATCCTGACACAAAATTGGAAGGGATTCTGTCTTCTAGTTCATGAGATACAGCTTGAACAAGAAATATATAGCGCAAAGAAGGAAATTTCGGTTTTCAAGGTCACACTTCAAGGTCAAGGTCAGCATGGCGATAATTTATGCTCGGATGTCAGTTTTCTACTCTAGGTTATACAGTACCACACACAATCTGAAGCGCTTCTGTCAAGTACAAATGTGGAAAATATGGCTTAAAACCCAATGTTTTACCCCTACCACTTTCAAGGCCTACCGATCTCCCGGATCTTGACCTTGACCTTGATCGGTATGCCATCATCAGAACGGGCATAAGCCAAAGTACCTACATGCCAAATTTGAAGACTTTAAGCCCAACGGTGTGGAAGTTATGGCCCCTTAAAGATTTTCGGTTTTCAAGGTCATACGCCAAGGTCAAGGCCAGGACGGCAAATGTTTTTGCGCGGATCTCATGGTGACACACCACCATACAAAATTTGAAGCGATTCGGTCAAGCGGTTTGGGAGATATCCTTGGGACAGACAGAAAAAAGAAAAAAGAAAAAAAAGTTACAAAATCGAACGAAAACATACTCCTCTGTGATCGTAGATCGGCAAAGGACAATAATACAGACACATCTTGTAGTTGTATTGAATTTGTATTCGTATTCGTCCAGTTTGTTAACTACAATATTGCAGTGTTAAATGTGTTTATTGTTGTTGTTTTTCTTATGTGCACCTGGCTGCAATTTCTCAGTTATGAGATAATAAAGATGATTTGATTTGTTTTGATTTGTTTTGATCTACCGCTGTGGCACCTCCCTGATTCCTATACGTTTTAGTAATAAGTGAGATCGAGACACACGGGAGATAACTTTGATTCACGCTGTCAGAAGCAGACTACAAACAAAAAACAAAAGCAGCCCTGAGCAACTTGTAGGCCAAATAAACTTTTGTCAACTCAAGCTTACATAAAAGATAGAAATACTATTTTATATTACATAACAGGTATGTCGACATTTAGATGGTACCATTGGTTACTTGACTCATTTGCGCATTGTAAGCCTTACATAAGCATTGTAGGGTGGTTATAAAATTTAAAAAAAATATTTACTTTTTGTCAAATCCTAATGAAATTATATCATTGGAAAGAGCCCGACAAGACCTTTAAAATGATACCCAAATTATCAAAAATCGGTCGAAAATTGAGAAAGTTACGACGTTTTAAAATGTTTTTTACATGTGATCAAGGTTACCGGCCCTTACCGTATCAAGGTTTGGATGAATAAAACAGCCATAACTTTTTCTTTTTTTTACCAATAAACAAAACATTGACTTATTCAAAGGGGCAACATCAACCCCAAACATTAGACAGATTAGGCCTAAGCTTTTTGTGCGACTCACAAGATCGCAACATCAACATGAACATGACAGAAAACATGTCAAACAGGCTGTGTAACACCTCCCGACTTGATCTAAAGTTGTAACTAGTTAAAAAATTCTGATCGCTTCTCGGCCTTCTTTATTCTTTCCTGTAGAGCAACCACAGTCACTTCTGACTATTCTGTCGCTGTAACTTTTAGGGGAATCTGCGGAAATGCACACTGAGGTACTACTGAGAAGAAGAAAAAACTCGGATGGTCAGCGCCAGTAGAAGAAGAAGACAGAAAGCCTGGCCCAGCCAGCCAGGTTCCGCTGAAAAATCGTGATGCCGCGCCAAGCGAGAGAATGACCCAGCCAGCCAGGTCCCGCTAATCGGGCCCCAACGTGATGCCGCGCCACTGGGGAAAAAGAAAAAAAAGAGAGGTGGGGTGGGGTGAAGTTATTGTGATTTGGAGACCCAGGACACAGAAGGTGCCCAAGGTCCCCGCCTCAACAGCCTGCTCCGGGAGGTTGTTCCATGCCTTGATGGTGCGTGGCAGGAAACTGGCCTGTCTGTATTGTGTGCGGCAGTAGATCTGGGCCAGCTGCTTGGTGTGGGCTCGACGCTGGCGTTGTGGTGCCGGGGTCAGTTTGTATTTCATGGTCTTCATGGAAACGAGTTCGTGATGGAGTTTATACATCATGACAACTCTTTGCTGTTTCTCTTCTTTGTTGCAGTGAGGGCCACTTCAGTTGCTCGAGCATAGATGACACGCTTGATGTGTTTCTGAAGCGGCGAAGTACGAATCTTGCTGCTCGCCGTTGCACTGCTTCGAGCCTGTCGATGTCCTGTGGCTGGTGAGGGTCCCATACTGTGGAAGCATATTCCAATATGGGATGTACAAATGTCTTGTATGCTCTTTCTCTGATGGCCTGGGAACTGATTTTCAGGTTTCTTCTCAAAAACCCTAGGGTCCTATTGGCCCTTGAGGAGATGATTTGGATGTGTTTTTTCCAGCTGATGGTGACTCCCAGGTATTTCGCCGAGTCCATAGTTTCAAGCAAGTGGCCATGGAGCACATACCTGCTTTCTTGCATCTGCCTCTTTCTGGTGACAGGTAAGGTGGTGCATTTTCCAGGATGGAACACCATGTCCCAGCTCTTCTCCCACTCAGCAAGCTGATGGAGGTCATGCTGTAGCTGTTCATGGTCCTGGGGCGCCGCTACCACTCTGTACACTGCTGTGTCATCTGCAAAGAGACGGGCTGGTGATGTCAATCTTTCCGGCAAATCATTAATGTAGGCTAGAAAAAGGCAAGGCCCAAGAACGGATCCCTGAGGCACTCCTGAGCATACATCAATCTGTGCGGAGCTGACGCCATTGACAACAACTGCCTGCCTTCTGTTGCTGAGGAAGTCTTTGATCCAGTCAATGAGCTTCCCCTGGATGCCTTTGACACACACATAATGTTCAGTAGACCTAGCAATGCATTTAACAATATTTATGTAGTCTGTTTCAGTTTTCAAGTTGATGTCCTTAGCAGACCTAGTAAAGAAGTAATGCATAACACTTTTTTTAATTAACAGAGTGGAACCTTCTCCCTACAGCACTGACAGAAACCACCTGTCCAGAAGCATTCACTGATTCAGGGCAGACCTTGGTGACATTGACATCAACCACCAGGCCTCTTTCTGCTGAGCTCCTGTGGATCATATACATAATTTTAATAATAATAATACTGAACTTTTATATAGCGCTTTACTCCCTTTGCAGGGTGCTCAAAGCGCTTTACATAGACAATAAAACACAAATAAGTTAACATTATACACATAAGACTCACTACAATCAAATAAAATATACATAACATTATTTAAACAAAGCCCTGTTCATAACCACAAAATTTGAAACAATATTAGAATATTATAAGAAAGGAAACAAAATTGCGAGGGAAATCAAAGTTCATGAATTGCGTTATTGCACAAACATACACACTCACAGAGAAGCACACAGTCACACACCACGCGCACACATGCACACACACACACACATGTGCGCGCACGTAATAATCAATGAGCATTCACACACATACACACATGCTGCGCGTGCACATGCACGCACGCATGCACGCACGCACGCATGCACGCACGCGCGCATGCACCAATCCCATTACAACCACCCCTACTTGCACTCAAGCACACATATCCATGATTCAGGTTTTGAAACAGAAGCACATGGATTTAAGGTAAGATGTGAGTGGTTAATGGTATCAAAGAGGTGAGTTTTCAAAGAAGTCTTGAAAGACTGAACTGAAGAAGAATGGCGAACACTGTGTGGTAAGCCATTCCAGACTGAAGGAGCAGAGTGTGAAAAAGAGGATTCTCCAAAGGACTTTGTTTTAACACGAGGAGTAGAAAGCAGGCGTGAATCGGAAGAAGATCTGAGTTGGCGTGCAGGGGTGTAAGTTTGAATGATATCGATAAGATATTGAGGGGCAGTGCCATTGACAGAGTTGAAGGTGAGGCATGCAACTTTGTATTGAATGCGAGCAGAAATAGGAAGCCAGTGAAGAGTGTGGAGTAGTGGAGCAATGTGTACTTTTCTTTTAGTTTTGAAGATCAGTCTTGCTGTACTGCTTTTTGAAGTTTTTGGATTAGAGTTTGAGGGCAGCCATATAACAGAGAGTTGCAATAGTCGAGCCTAGATGCCTGAATGGTAAGGAGATGGCGGATGGAACTGATCTTTCGTAACTGTTAGTATGCAGCTTTGCAGAGGTTGTTCATGTGGGCTTTCATTGAAAGGTGGGAATCAATAGTTACGCCAAGATTTTTCACAGAAGGTACAAAATTAACATCACAGTCACCAATTTTGATCGAGGAAGGTAAGGAATTACCCACAGAGAGTCTGTTAGAAGAAAGGATAATGGATTCAGTTTTGTTATCATTCAGTTGGAGTTTATTTGTACTCGTCCATGCCTTGACATCACCAACACATCCTTGAATAGTCTGGAGAGAAGAGTCAAGATCAGAGATAGATGTTTCCTTGTAAAGCTGGTTGTCGTCTGCGAAACTTGTACAATAACAAGTTTTATGGCTGAATTTTAACCTGGAATTTAATACTATAAAAATAATTAATAATAGGCATCGAGAACATACGCTGCCTGCCTAACGTGATCATCAAGTATTGGACCTTGTACGCCATATATATATGACCCTGTCCAAGAAGAAGAGCATTTATGTTATCTCATCTGTTTCAGTTTTTAAAGCAGACATTGTGAAACATGGCAGCAGAGCTGGCAGGAGGGGTGTCGCTGTTGGTGCATATATATATGACCCTGTCCAAGAAGAAGAGCATTTATGTTATCTCATCTGTTTCAGTTTTTAAAGCAGACATTGTGAAACATGGCAGCAGAGCTGGCAGGAGGGGTGTCGCTGTTGGTGCACATATATATGACCCTGTCCAAGAAGAAGAGCATTTATGTTATCTCATCTGTTTCAGTTTTTAAAGCAGACATTGTGAGACATGGCAGCAGAGCAAGCAGGAGGGGTGTCCCTGTTGGTGCAGGCCATAGCTGTGCTGGGGGTGACTGCAGCGGTGGTGAAGGTGGTGCGATGGCTGCTGTGGTACAGGGCCTACTTCAGCTTCTTCAACTCTCTGCCTGGAGAAACCAGCTTCAGTTGGATCTGGGGAAACCTGCACATGGTGAGTTAGGAGGTTTGAGTATACATATTTGTGTATTTTTTATATAATTAATATAAACAGTTGATGTTTGTTGCGTAATGATGAGCTTGATAGTGAGTGTATTGAATGAACACTCTCTCTTTCTAAAAAGTGCAGAAGTTGCATGATGATGTGTGTGTGTGTGATAGTCACTGTATGTGTGACTGTGTATGTGTGTCACTGTGTGTGTGTGTCACTGTGTGTGTGTGTGTGTGTGGCACTGTGTGTGTGTGTGTGTGTGTGTGTGTGTGTGTGTGTGTGTGTGTGTGTGTGGCACTGTGTGTGTGTGTGTGTGTGGCACTGTGTGTGTGTGTGTGGCACTGTGTGTGTGTGTGTGTGTTGTGCTTTAGTCAATCATATCCAATTAAGACTCTTCTGATGAGACAGCTGCTGTTCTGATTTGTTGCATGTATCTATTACTTTTTGTTGGCGTTTATTTTAATAATGAACTCCTTGTGTTGATTAGCATATGTTGCATTTATAAATAATGAAATATTCATCCATAGCTAAATAACAACGAGTAATGATAAAAGCAGACCTGTTGGACCTTCACTGGCTGCAGGCTTTGGTTAGCATCTCTGTTGTTCATAAAACTAATGATGGTGTGGCGGTGTATTTTTACCTCTATGAGATAAGTAGTCCTAGCCGGAAGTAGTCCTAGGGTAGCCAATCAGAATCGTTTGTTTGTCCGCCATTGTGAATTTTACGAAACTAAGTGCATGGATTTGTACATCGATTTCTCGGCAAATATGTAGATTTACACCCTCCTGCTCTATTTCTTGGTTCTTTCCGTGGTTAGGGATAGGGTTAGGGATAGGGTTAGGGTTAGTTGGGTACAGTTCGCATGCGAGAGGTAGATATTTAATGACAGGTACTTATTTATCATAACAATGGGTATAACTATAAGCAGAACATTTGGTAATCTTGTACTTTAACCCCCCCCCTCCCCTTTAGATTATCACATTGAAAATGTTCACTGAGAAGCTAGCAGCATTCTGCCATTCTCGGGAAAGGATCAATCAATCAATCAATCGATCAATCAATATTTTTATTGTCCATTTTACAGGAAATTCTTTTTGCAGTGGTAAAACAATCAGCAAAACAACACAATAAAGACTAGGCTCATCTAGGATGAGAAATTCAATTATTTTCATAAAGCTGAAAGAAGTAGACATTAACTTTGAAATTAACCCCTTCAATGCCAGCCCCAGGGTGTGTGATGTCATTGATGATGTCATAGCTTTTTATGGCATAGCCCTGGAAATGGAATGTTGGTTTTCGGTTTAGACAAGTCAGCAAAGATCTATCTCTGGACCATTTTCTCAGATTGAGTCTAGCGGGTCTCTTTTTAAATTTTGTAATGAGAAAATCGATAATTTCTCAGTTTTCCTCTGGCCGTGAAGAGGTGAAGAATCGTAAACACTAGCGCAATGCCTAGTACTGGCAAATCCCAGAACCGGTAATGCCTAGTACTGGTACCGCCAAGAACCGGTAATCATGAGTGCCGGTTTCGCCGGGTCCGCAAAATATTATGTTATTAGAGAGAGAGAGAGAGAGAGAGAGAGAGAGAGAGAGAGACAGACAGACAGACAGGCATAGAGAGAGACAGACAGACAGAGAGAGAGACACATAGACATACAGAGACATGAGACACAGAGAGAGAGACTGATCGACAAAGGCAGAGAGAGAGAGAGACAGACAGAGAGAGAGAGAGAGAAACAGCGACGCTCGCATGCCCCCCCCCTCCCCCCCTCCTCCCCTCCCCCTCCCCCCCCACCCCTCCCTGCTATATAAGTTCTTCTTCTTCAGTAGGCTAAGCTCGCCTGTCGGAATTTCCCCACCCTCCACCGCGCACGCGTCAGTTAACTTCAGTGACCCGCGTGGAAGACAATAGTGTGAATAGCGAGCTGTTTATAACTCCGTATAGTAAACTCGGCTCTTTAACCGTCTCGATTCCAGGCTAACCCGTTGTCGAGACATTGGTGCCTAAAGTGGTGAATTAAATTAGTTTCCGATTTGGTTGCCTGCAAAATGTAAATCGGGTTATAGCGGGCGTTTAAGAACGGATGCTGTTGAAATTTTGCACCAAGATAGTCACTATCACCGGTCATGCCCGTTCCAAATTGCAAGTCAATATCTGGTATGGTTATGCCGCGGTTTGTGAAAACGTGAAGCGGCAGATATCGCACGCGTTTATGAATCGATTCGCTTCGCTTCCGGTTTGGTCCCCGGTCATCTTCCTGCTAAATTCGAAGGCAATCAGCCCAGAAACACCAGAGATACGGGTGCCGAGAGGCCGGCAGATGCGCGTTTCGCGCATTTGCTGAACCACGCAAATGACACGGCCGCCTCGGTTGCCGTTAGGGCTCACAGCAAAGTTGAAGCGATTTGGTCGAAAAACGGCGGAGTTATAAGGCCCATTTTGTGTTTCAGATACACACACACACACACACACACACACACGGACACTTGCTAAATTACTATGATGATGATGGGGGCTCTAAAGTAAAGTAAGGCACAAGTTCCCTAGATTTTTTTGTTAAACTCAAAGCCTGTTGACTTTCCAGTTACGCAGCAAAACGCCAGAAGAACGCTTGAAGTACACTTTTGGGCTGATGATCAAATCCCCAAAGTTCTTTCGCCTTTGGACAGGGCCCTTCGAAGCTGTGGTGTGTCTGCATCACCCTAGCTGTGTTAAGGAACTCCTCAAAGGTTCAGGTAAGTTTTGTGTCGTGAACTTTTGTGTTGCGTGTCCTCTATGCATCATTTAGTGTGCATTCAACCCTTTCACTGCCTGAGAAATTTTTTGAAATTATCGATTTTTTTATTATTATAGAATTTAAAAGAGACCTGTATCCCCGGAGTGTGGCTGCCCATTTTTCGGATCATTAGGTGCTGCTGTGTATAAGGCGAATAGGGCAATTTTCAAGAAAAATCTGATAGAAAGTCAAACTTTGAAGCCCGTAACTTGCGTAAGCGTCCTATAAACGCTTACCAACCTCCATTACTGCTGTCATAAACAAGAGTTGGCTCCCCTTTCAAATAATCAAACTTACATTTGTGCTGTTGATGTGTTTGGACAATTCTTCGCAAAAACTGATAGAAGTATGGCATTTTAAGCCCCACAACGATGCTTTTTGCATCCAATGGTATCTGTTTGGACGGTATCTCGGATGATAATAGGGATTTTGAAGCATTTTAATGTGAGTATTCGTCATATCGGCGACTTGTGACCACTTTCAATGTCTGACTCACAGTATGCAAAATTGAGCACGGCAATCGTTGCCTCTCTTATCTTGATTTTGTTCACTAATAGGGCACCCTCGTTTATTACTTATCGTCGCTGTCCGACGCTAACCGTGTATTTACACAATCAGTGATTTTACAGGAGCATCAAAAAACATATTGTCGCCTGCTACAAAGTCAATCCCCATTTGATATACGCTTGACCCTTCTTCTTTGCCAATGAGTAAACATGTGACACAATAAAAGTTGCATTAACACCCAAAATGTTCGTGATAATTCAGTTACACGGTTAGTCACAAAGTTAGTGCATTGTTCTCACAATGGGAGATATGACAGCTGCCGGCAGTTACACTATTAGCGTGACCAGTTACACGCTTATCGCGTCAAAACCAGCAACAACCCGCCACATACACGATTATTTCCGTGGTATCATGTGACAAATTTGAGCATTTTCATTGGTCGCAGACACAAGATATTTATAGAAGACCTGCGTGAGGTCACTGGAAGGAGTTTCAGTAAAAAATCTATTTTTGTCAAATTTTGTAGATACACGGTTAGCGTCGGACAGCGACGTTATATAATATTAGGTGTATAGGTTGAAATTGGAGAAAAAAATATTGCCTTATAACCTGAAAATTACAGTAATTATGCTATTTATTATTTGTTTTTTTTAAGACACCAATTCGCCTAGCAAAGCATATGCAACAGCCACATTAAGACAGACCCAGGTTCATCCTCAAAAAAAGGATGACCCAGGCCTGCCTATATGACCATAAAGTACACAACAACAGTGGTGGAGAGAATTTGTGCACAAACAAATCAACATTAACTCAAGAGTGGCTTAGCCTTCTAGTCTTGAATTATGTTACACTTAAAGGGACAACTACCGATCCCAGGGATCGGGTGTAGACTGCTAGCCTAGTCGCTGCGAAGTTCTGACTCACAGTGGCTCGAGCAACAGGGAAAAAAGAATGGTTGAACCGTCTCTCTCGCATGCAGCGAGGGGAATGATGCCGCCCGCCTCGCGTGAACGCTTTAAATATGCCGGCTCTGGGTTTAAGCACACAACACAGAACAGACTGGTGTGCCTCGATAGAAGTTGGGTTAAACAGAGATAGAAATAGTGAGGCAAGAAGAGAAGGTAATATTGCTGTGTCTGTTCTTGCAGAGCCCAAACCTTACATGTATAACTTTGCATTGCCTTGGCTGGGTTCGGGCCTGCTGTTGGCTAATGGTGACCGCTGGGCCCGTTCCAGGCGCCTACTGACCCCTGCCTTTCACTTCGACATTCTGAAGCCCTATGTGGCCATCAGCAACACTGCTTCAGAACAACTGATAGTAAGTGGAGCATTAATGTTGTCAAACTGCTAGGTATGTCTGTATGTGAGTGTCCACTTATGTTGGCTGCACATTTCTCAGGACCGGGGAATTGTATGATAAAGACCCACCAGGTCCGTGAATGAAAATCATGGGTTTCCCTCTCTCGCTGGTAAGAAATGTTATTTTGACCAACTGTGGCTCCCATATAAATTTCCTCATGCACGAAAATGAGACATCACTTTAAAGAGCAGCCTTGATCGTATATGAGAAAAGTCTGTATGTGGGCCACACCAACCTAGAAAAAAACAAGAGACTTAATCCAGCCAGGGCAGTGGGTCTTTAACTTTTCTTTCAAACATGTTTGATAAGAGGAACAGCATCATTATTTTCACTCCAGATCATTTCTGGGCAGTCATTTTCATATTTTGTAATATTTTTCAGTTAAAATATGCCATATCTGAAAGTCAGGAAAGGAACTTTTTTGGTTTAATTATTTTTTTTAATAAAAGAACTTATTTTGGAAATCCAACATCTCGCTGTCATTATCAAAATTATTAAAATTTATGTGTCACTGACATTCATCACTTTGTTAAGCAGCATGTGAAAAATGATCATGTCAATACTCTATTGGCTTTGAAAGCTAAAGTTTGCTAAAAGGATGCTTAATTGTTAAATCAAAAGTCGAAATGAGTGGCGAGGTAAATGAATATCAGCTGGGAGGAAATGCAGCTTAACCCCTTGACTGCCGTATAACGTATCACATACTGACCTGATGACATCACTAATGACGTCATCAGATGAAGAAGAATAGCTCTGATATGCTGGCTTTTGCTCTAACACAGTCCAGAGAGTTATATCCCCAGACCATTTTGCCAGATTGGCTCTATCAGTTGTCTTTTTCATGGCATGATTTGTACAATGATTTTGTCTTTCATTTTCTCTTGCACTCAAAGGGTTAATATCACAAGTTTGTTAAATTGTATTCATTACATATTTGCAATTTGCTGATTATTCATAGCTGTAAGGTTATTTCTGATGAGGGGCTACTGACAGAGTGCTTTAATGCAAAAGCTGACACTGCCGTATCAAAGACACTACTACTCCCTAAAGGTGTGATGTTTGGATATGATTTGATGTGTCTGTTGAACAGTTTATTTTCTGTTACCAGAGCACTATCTGTGAACCGGCGAGCAAGGGCCAGAGCTTTGAGGTGTTCAGTCTGATCTCTCTGTGTACCCTGGACGTCATTCTGCAGTGTGCCATGTCCTACAATGACGACATACAGACCAAGGGGTAGGTAAATCCTCTGCTTTGAGGTGTTCAGTCTGATCTCTCTGTGTACCCTGGACGTCATTCTGCAGTGTGCCATGTCCTACAATGACGACATACAGACCAAGGGGTAGGTAAATCCTCTGCTTTGAGGTGTTCAGTCTGATCTCTCTGTGTACCCTGGACGTCATTCTGCAGTGTGCCATGTCCTACAATGACGACATACAGACCAAGGGGTAGGTAAATCCTCTGCTTTGAGGTGTTCAGTCTGATCTCTCTGTGTACCCTGGACGTCATTCTGCAGTGTGCCATGTCCTACAATGACGACATACAGACCAAGGGGTAGGTAAATCCTCTGCTTTGAGGTGTTCAGTCTGATCTCTCTGTGTACCCTGGACGTCATTCTGCAGTGTGCCATGTCCTACAATGACGACATACAGACCAAGGGGTAGGTAAATCCTCTGCTTTGAGGTGTTCAGTCTGATCTCTCTGTGTACCCTGGACGTCATTCTGCAGTGTGCCATGTCCTACAATGACGACATACAGACCAAGGGGTAGGTAAATCCTCTGCTTTGAGGTGTTCAGTCTGATCTCTCTGTGTACCCTGGACGTCATTCTGCAGTGTGCCATGTCCTACAATGACGACATACAGACCAAGGGGTAGGTAAATCCTCTGCTTTGAGGTGTTCAGTCTGATCTCTCTGTGTACCCTGGATGTCATTCTGCAGTGTGCCATGTCCTACAATGACGACATACAGACCAAGGGGTAGGTACATCCTCTGCTTTGAGGTGTTCAGTCTGATCTCTCTGTGTACCCTGGACGTCATTCTGCAGTGTGCCATGTCCTACAATGACGACATACAGACCAAGGGGTAGGTAAATCCTCTGCTTTGAGGTGTTCAGTCTGATCTCTCTGTGTACCCTGGACGTCATTCTGCTGTGTGCCATGTCCTACAATGACGACATACAGACCAAGGGGTAGGTAAATCCTCTGCTTTGAGGTGTTCAGTCTGATCTCTCTGTGTACCCTGGACGTCATTCTGCAGTGTGCCATGTCCTACAATGACGACATACAGACCAAGGGGTAGGTAAATCCTCTGCTTTGAGGTGTTCAGTCTGATCTCTCTGTGTACCCTGGACGTCATTCTGCTGTGCCATGTCCTACAATGTGACCAAGGGGTGGTAAATCCTCTGCTTTGAGGTGTTCAGTCTGATGTCCCTGGACAATGATGACAATGACGACATACAGACCAAGGGGTAGGTAAATCCTCTGCTTTGAGGTGTTCAGTCTGATCTCTCTGTGTACCCTGGACGTCATTCTGCAGTGTGCCATGTCCTACAATGACGACATACAGACCAAGGGGTAGGTAAATCCTCTGCTTTGACGTCTGATCTCTCTGTGTACCCTGGACGTCATTCTGCAGTGTGCCATGTCCTACAATGACGACATACAGACCAAGGGGTAGGTAAATCCTCTGCTTTGAGGTGTTCAGTCTGATCTCTCTGTGTACCCTGGACGTCATTCTGCAGTGTGCCATGTCCTACAATGACGACATACAGACCAAGGGGTAGGTAAATCCTCTGCTTTGAGGTGTTCAGTCTGATCTCTCTGTGTACCCTGGACGTCATTCTGCAGTGTGCCATGTCCTACAATGACGACATACAGACCAAGGGGTAGGTAAATCCTCTGCTTTGAGGTGTTCAGTCTGATCTCTCTGTGTACCCTGGACGTCATTCTGCAGTGTGCCATGTCCTACAATGACGACATACAGACCAAGGGGTAGGTAAATCCTCTGCTTTGAGGTGTTCAGTCTGATCTCTCTGTGTACCCTGGACGTCATTCTGCAGTGTGCCATGTCCTACAATGACGACATACAGACCAAGGGGTAGGTAAATCCTCTGCTTTGAGGTGTTCAGTCTGATCTCTCTGTGTACCCTGGACGTCATTCTGCAGTGTGCCATGTCCTACAATGACGACATACAGACCAAGGGGTAGGTAAATCCTCTGCTTTGAGGTGTTCAGTCTGATCTCTCTGTGTACCCTGGACGTCATTCTGCAGTGTGCCATGTCCTACAATGACGACATACAGACCAAGGGGTAGGTAAATCCTCTGCTTTGAGGTGTTCAGTCTGATCTCTCTGTGTACCCTGGACGTCATTCTGCAGTGTGCCATGTCCTACAATGACGACATACAGACCAAGGGGTAGGTAAATCCTCTGCTTTGAGGTGTTCAGTCTGATCTCTCTGTGTACCCTGGACGTCATTCTGCAGTGTGCCATGTCCTACAATGACGACATACAGACCAAGGGGTAGGTAAATCCTCTGCTTTGAGGTGTTCAGTCTGATCTCTCTGTGTACCCTGGATGTCATTCTGCAGTGTGCCATGTCCTACAATGACGACATACAGACCAAGGGGTAGGTAAATCCTCTGCTTTGAGGTGTTCAGTCTGATCTCTCTGTGTACCCTGGACGTCATTCTGCAGTGTGCCATGTCCTACAATGACGACATACAGACCAAGGGGTAGGTAAATCCTCTGCTTTGAGGTGTTCAGTCTGATCTCTCTGTGTACCCTGGACGTCATTCTGCACCATGTCCTACAATGACGACATACAGACCAAGGGGTAGGTAAATCCTCTGCTTTGAGGTGTTCAGTCTGATCTCTCTGTGTACCCTGGACATCATTCTGCACCATGTCCTACAATGACGACATACAGACCAAGGGGTAGGTAAATCCTCTGCTTTGAGGTGTTCAGTCTGATCTCTCTGTGTACCCTGGACGTCATTCTGCAGTGTGCCATGTCCTACAATGACGACATACAGACCAAGGGGTAGGTAAATCCTCTGCTTTGAGGTGTTCAGTCTGATCTCTCTGTGTACCCTGGACGTCATTCTGCAGTGTGCCATGTCCTACAATGACGACATACAGACCAAGGGGTAGGTAAATCCTCTGCTTTGAGGTGTTCAGTCTGATCTCTCTGTGTACCCTGGAGTCATTCTGCAGTGTGCCATGTCCTACAATGACGACATACAGACCAAGGGGTAGGTACATCCTCTGCTTTGAGGTGTTCAGTCTGATCTCTCTGTGTACCCTGGACGTCATTCTGCAGTGTGCCATGTCCTACAATGACGACATACAGACCAAGGGGTAGGTAAATCCTCTGCTTTGAGGTGTTCAGTCTGATCTCTCTGTGTACCCTGGACGTCATTCTGCTGTGTGCCATGTCCTACAATGACGACATACAGACCAAGGGGTAGGTAAATCCTCTGCTTTGAGGTGTTCAGTCTGATCTCTCTGTGTACCCTGGACGTCATTCTGCAGTGTGCCATGTCCTACAATGACGACATACAGACCAAGGGGTAGGGCTTTGAGGTGTTTAGTCTGATCTCTCTGTGTTTCCTGGACGTCATTGCTCAGTGTGCCATGTCCTCTCTCTGATGTCCCACAATGATGACGTACAGACCAAGGGGTTGGTAAATGCATTGCTCTGCTGCAATAATTTGCATGCACACATGCACCATCCATACCCACCTCCACACGTAAACACACGTGTGTGTGCGCAGTGTATATTTAAAAAATACGCACAGACACACAGAAAGATGAAGTTGGGGACACATGCATGTGGGCACACAGCTCCCCCCACCCACACAACACACACACACGTATGCACAAAAGACCCAAGGGATCACTTAATTCAACGGGTTTCACATGGTGCCCTCAGTAGTGTCTTTCAGAGAATGGTTGTGATCTTGGGCACAGTGTGCTTAGATCTGATTTGGACAGTAATCTGGAAGATAAAGCAGTATGGTGATGAATCTATGTTAGGGTCATTGGCAACCAACCGACTGCACTTCTGCTGAGTCGCTGGTGGAGTTCAGTGGAGTGTTCAGGACACCACCTACTAAGTACTGACGACACTGTTCTCTTAGTCGCGTGTGAGTGAGGTCCTCCTCCGAGGGTGCCACCACGACCGTCCACCGTGTGTTCCCCAGTATGACTTTGACCCGTGCACCAAGGCATGACTGGTGGAAGCCGAAACTGAGGTCTGTGTGCATGTGTTGCCTCTACAGAATTGTGCCTTTATGTATCTGTGGAAAATGTCCTTGTGTGCAGGAGAGACTCATGGCTTATGTGGTTCTACGCATAATGTATCCCGAAGGCCCGAACTGTCAGAACCTGTGTGTTTGATAGAGGCAGGTAGAGGTAATGGATGCATGTGTTTCTCTTCTCTTTCATTCAAGTATTCAGGGTTTTTTTTCACCAACGTATGGTTAATGAACCAGGTCACATAAAATGCCTTCAAATTCAAACATCTGTTTCCTTTTTCAAGTTGGGGAATCTGTATGTGGGTCATACCAGCAAGGGACTTAATCGTGGTGCCTCAGTGTGTCTTTCAGAGAATGGTTGTGACTTGCCACTGTGCTTAGATCTGATTTGGAAGTAATCTGGAAGATAAACTTATGGTGATGAGAAGGGGAATTGACCTTACTCTGTGTGTGTGAAAAACAAATGTGTCAGAGTGGGTATGTGTGTGTCTGTATGTGTGTGTCAGTGTCTGTGTGCATGTGTTGCCTCTACGCTTGTGCCTTTATGTATCTGTGTGTCCTTGTGTGCAGAGAGACTCATCCTTATGTGGTGGCAGTGAAGGAACTGTCAGAACTGTGGTTTGATAGAGGCAGGTAAGGTAACATGCATGTGTTTCTCTTCTCTTTCATTCAAGTATTCAGGGTTTTTTTTCACCAACGTATGGTTAATGAAATCACAGAACCTTCATTCATCATCTGTTTCTTTCTCAGTAAATCTACTGTCATACCAGCAGGCATGATACTTTTCATCAAATTCTCTGAAATTCAGAGAAAAGTGAATGTAGAAAAACAAATGTCAGAGGGGGTTTGAATTCTCTGAAATTCAGAGAAAAGTGAATGTAGAAAAACAAATGTCAGAGGGGGTCTGAATTCTCTGTAATTCAGAGAAAAATGAATGTAGAAAAACAAATGTCAGAGGGTGTTTTTAAGCTCGAGGAGATGCCCTTTTCTCCAATTTTGAAAAGTTTAACATATTCATGTTCAGCCCCCCTTGATCACCATCAAGTGCCCTTTACTCCTTGAGCACACCAAGAGACAACATTGATTTCGTGAATCCCCCAAATATTTTCAGAGAAAAATGCTTTTCCTCCTGTGCCATGCCTTGCTGATGGTCCAGACATCCCACACCATTATTTTCTTCTCCCCTTCGTTATCTTTCCACTTCCCTTGCTCCCATGTTATATTTCAAACCAACACGGAAGAAAGAGTATTGGTTATGAAGCAGACTCCAGATTGGAACCATGAAACGCTCGGGAGATCTCTATATTTTTAGTTCATTTCTTTTCAGTTGCTTCTTTCATTTTGTTTTATTTTTCTTCCTGCTGCTCCACACCACACTGTATAATTATCCAGTTGGATAGCTCAGCGTTACGAGTCAGATGCAGATTCAGGTTATCCTGATCAACTAATATTTTGTGAGGCTTGTGATTACATAGACTTCACAGAACCATCAGATACTCATTGTGGTCTGCTGATCTATCACAATCATTGATGATCAAAGAATGATGTATGCGGACAAGATGAGTGAATATGAAATCATTTATATGGTTTAGTGACAATGTGAAAACTATGAATTCAATCAATAATTTTAAAAGGTCAATCCAAACCATTAGTACAATTAATAAGATTATTAAGTTGAAAATTGTATTTAATAGCCTTAACTGTACAATCAAAGAGTTTCATTAACGAAGATTGTTCATGGTGAGTGACAGAGTGCTTGTGAGGAGAGATTGATAAATAAAAATGTCATTGATGCACTAGAGCATTCAACCCTTTTGCATTGATGGAACTTTTGAAAAGTAAGAAACCCTTCTGTTACTCTTTTCTATTATCACCTACTATAACAACTGATTTTGTAAGTATGCATCATTACATACTAGCAAAAGTATTACTGTAAAAACCACTATAAGACGCACCTGTATATAAGCCACATCCATTAAATTGACCAACTTATAAGCCTCAGAGAAATTTGCATGTGCACAAACCAACACAAATATAGAACTTCTCCTATCAGAACATGAGTATTCAATGCTCTCAGACACATTAAACATGAGATTTGAATCCATTGATTGCCCAAACCAGTTTTGAATCTGAAGAAGCTCAAAATAGGCTGAAGAATGTGGCCAGAAACAGATTTAATCATACTGATAAATGTAGAATGGAAATAAATAAGCCGCATCAGTCTATAAGCCGCATGGGCCAAAGTTGAGGAAAAAAGTAGCGGCTTATAGTCCGCATTTTACGGTAAGTTTACAGCCCAGCTTTCCTTGACATTCATAGTCCCTATTATTCACTGGTCTGTTTTCAGAAACCCCTTGCTGTACAATGACCTGATATTTAAGCTAAGTCCCCCAGGGCGACGCTTCATGAAGCACTGCCGCTTCGTTCACTCCCTGTCAGAGAACATCATTCAGGCTCGCAAGGAGAAACTGGTAAGTGTGGGCAGGAAACCAACTTTTCTGTATTTCTCAGGGCTCCCAGGGGGTCTATGAAGCACTAAAGTTCTAAAGGACCCTCTAAAAGAATGTGCAGGGGGTCCCAGGGATGCACTAGAAAAATTATTTTTAGCATTCGCAATGCCACTGGGACCCTCTATCCCGCCTCTTGGACCCTCTATGCTGTAAGTTAAGGAGTCCCTGGGACCCCTTGTTTTGCAAGACGATTGGGAGCCCTGTTTCTTTAAATAGGATGCACTGGACATGTGGTAATTATGATTTTAAGTTTCTTAAAGCATCACCTTTAGTAATGCTTTGTCAATTTTCTTGTTAATTTCAAACTTGATTAGCTCTTCTAACACCATGGGCAAAAACATTTGCCCATGACATCACTCTACATACCCACCAAATGCAAAGACATTCACTGCCAATGAATGCTGGGCCTAACTATGTCTTAGGCGCATAACGGCAGCATGATGCATCTGCGCTCATAATTGACTGGAAACTGTATGTGTGATCGAAGAAGAAGACTTTGGCATAAGTGCATGCACAATTGGAAAGTTGGTAGGAAACTGATCATGATGTTGATAGTGACAGGGATGATGATGATGACAATGATTATATCATGATGTGAGGAGGAGGACAAAGTGACGATGACAACAGTGACGATGATGATGATGATAATTATGATGATGACGATGACGATGATGACACTGACATAGATGATGACAATGATGATGGTGATGAAAATGTTGGCAAACAAAGCACTGGTCATTGCAGGAAAAGGAGGGCCCCAGTCAGAAAAGGTGCCTAGATTTCCTGGACATCCTACTGACCGCCAAAGACGAGACAGGCCAGGGGCTGACCTTTCTGGAAATACGCAACGAGGTGGACACCTTTCTGTTCGAAGGTGAGGGCCCTCTTCTGTTTCTACCCATGTCAAAACCCAGTTATCACCTTGGCTGTGTCAGACCAATTGACATAGGCTAGAACACCAAGGCTACATCAAAATGTTGTTATGCTATGCATAGTTATGTGGGGACTGGCGTAACATCATCAGTCTCCCAAATTCCCCCAAAGACGGAGTGTGGCTGCCCACATGGCAGGGTAATCAAAAGCGGTCACACGTAATGTTCTCATCCATAGCTGATGCACTTGTACCATAGTGTTCAAGTGCGCTGTCCGCTGTTAGGACCCCTGGAGTCTTTTAGCCAGGGTAAGCCAACAACGACAACAATATAAATCCAGTTATGCATTTTGGGCTAATTTTTTAATATATTTTTTTTGCAAATTTATTGATTCCAGCGAAAAGCAAAAAAACAACAACAAATAAAATGAATTATTGGAGGTGTGTGTGTGTGCGTGTGTGTGTGCGTGCGTGCGTGCGTGTGTGTGGAAAACTAAAGGAAAAGAGAGTGAGGAGGAACAAAGATAGAACATAATTGTAAATGGATATCCTTGTTCTTAATTAGAATTTGAAAGAAATTTATAGGTAGGATGTTAATATAAGCATTTTTTACACTTCTATTCACCCGTGTTTTGGGTTTTTTTGGGGTTGTTTTTTTTGGGTGGGGGGGGTGTCCATCAATCGGTATTTAATACCACAAGTGTCTGTGATCGTGTTTCAATTTGCATATGTATATCATAATGTCATTAATTATACAACTAACTTTGACTTATTCCCTTTATCCTGCATATGTATGAATGTGTGTGTGTGTGTGTACACGTATACATGTGTGTGTGTGTGGGTGGGTGGGTGTCTGTCTGACTGTCTGTATTGTCACTGTGGTGAACCAGGTCACGACACGACAGCTAGCGCCATCTCGTGGATCCTGTTCTCGCTGGCAGAGCATCCTGGGGTCCAGGCCAGAGCCCAGGCTGAGGTGGACAGCCTGCTGGAGGGGAGAGACTCCCCGGAGATTCTATGGTATGATGTGACACGGCATAGTGTGAATAGGATAGAGATTCATGAATGCCAGGCTAAAGCCTAGGATGAAGTGGACAGCCTGCTGGAGGGGAGAGACTCCCCGGGGATTCTATGGTATGATGTGACATGGCATAGTGTGAATAGGATAGAGATTCATGAATGCCAGGCTAAAAGCCTAGGATGAGGTGGACAGCCTCTGTGGTATGATGTGACATGGCATAGTGTGAATAGGATAGAGATTCTTGAATGCCAGGCTAATAGCCTAGGATGAGGTGGACAGCCTGCTGGAGAGATTCTATGGTATGATGTGACACGGCATAGTGTAAATAGGATAGAGATTCATGAATGCCAGGCTAAAGGCTAGGATGAAGCTGACAGCCTGCTGGAGGGGAGAGACTCATTCTGTGGTATGATGTGACATGGCATAGTGTGAATAGGATAGAGATTCATGAATGCCAGGCTAAAAGCCTAGGATGAAGTTGACAGCCTGCTGGAAGGGACACATACAAAATGACCTTTAGAAAGCTAAGGATAGAGATTCTTGAATGCCAGGCTAAAGCCGAGGATGAAGTTGACAGCCTGCTGGAAGGGAGAGACTCCCCGGAGATTAATATGGTATGATGTGACATGGCATAGTGTGAATAGGATAGAGATTCATGAATGCCAGGCTAAAAGCCTAGGATGAGGTGGACAGCCTGCTAGATTGGAAAGACTAAAATTTTTATAGTATGCTATGGCGTTCAATGGTATAAAGCAGAGAAACACATCAATGACCTTTAGAAAGATTAGAATATATAAATTCTTGAGTGCCAGGTCATAGCTTAGGATGAAGTTGACACACTAGTGCACTGGAGCAGTGATGTACACAGGATCGAAAAGTGATAGTACAGACTGTCCTGAGACAGGAGAAACCGATATGTCCTGGCTCTAGCATGTTAAAGCGTGCCAGTGTTAAAAATGTATTCAGACGTCTGTCCTGAGAGGAGAGAACACACAGAACATTTTCACATTTAATAGGTCAATGTTCTATGACACACACACCTCACACACATCACTGCTGGAGGGGAGAAACTCTCCAGAGTCTATGGTATGTCATGACAATCAATAGTATAAAGCAGAAAAGCTCACACAAAATAACCTTTAGAAAGCTTGAGTGTCAGGCTGTAACTCAGGCTGACGTATACAGCCTCCTGGATTGGAGAGACTCCCGGGAAATTATGTGATATTCTTTGGCATTGAATAGTATGAAGAAGAAAGGAATGCCACTAAACACACACACACACACACATGTGACACACACACACAAATAGGACAGAGACACACCAGGCTACACACACACACACACACACACACACACACACATACACACACACTCACACACACACCTACACAGGTGACAGCCTCTAGAAAGCTTGGGCTTGATATTCTTAAAACCCTTTCATCGCCACTGTCGCCTCTTGGCACCACAATGATTTAACACCATGTGCACTAAAAGGCATCAAATGAGGGTCTGTGGTATGATGTGACCTTATAGTGTCTTAGGATTTCATGGGAGGTAAGGATGAGGTGGACCCTGCTAGATTTTCTATGTGTATGTCACAGAGGAATCCACAATATTGCAGACATAAATCTTTTCTCTTCAAACTTGCCTCCTAAGCTTAATGGTAAATTTTGGCTGAGGAATGGCTAGCGTTGAAAGGGTTAAATGCCTGGCCACAGCTCAGGTTGAAGTACACAGCCTGCTGGAGGGGAGAGACTCTCCATGGATGCTTTGATATGGCATGTCATTCAATAGCATAAAGCAGAAAAGCACACACAACATACTTATTTTAGAATGCTGGGGATAGAAATTATTGAGTGCCAGGCCATAGCTATGTGGTTGTGTGTGGTGTGTGTGTGTTGTGTTGTGTGTGATGTGTGTTGTGTGTGTGTGTCAAGATTTGTTGTGTCTTAAAAGAGAGACTGTACATGCTCAGACCTGTTTACTCTACTCCTTTTCGAAGTAGTATTCTTGAGTCAATTTGGACCTCTACTACTCCAGGGTTTTCATTTTGAAATGAAACAACAGATAAAAGAGTAAAAACAACAGATTAGAACACTTTCGGTCTAAGCTTAGTTACACGGGAAACACATCAGTACACAAATTAAACAACCGATTCAAAGCCGATTTTAAACGATGTTCTCGATCGGCAATCAGTTAAAAATGAAAACCCTGCTACTCTTCAAAATAAAAAATAATGCTAGATTCTACTCATTTTCAGTGAACATTGTTTTCTTGGTTTTGAATGAATAAAACTACACATTGCACACCACAAACTACTCATTTCAGCTACCCAGACTACTCAAGACTTGTGTAGGGAGTAAACAGGTCTGCATGCATGCGTATGAATGTGCATGTGTGCATACATGTGCGCGCAGGGGTGACCTGTCCAAGCTGGAGTACCTGAGCCAGGTGATCAAGGAAGGCATGCGTCTGCACTGCCCCGTGCCCTTCATCCAGCGACAACTGACCAAGCCCCTCACCTTGGAAGGTAGGGGTCAAGGTTCAGGAACATTATGTCACAGGTCAAAACCTAATAGCATAGCATGTAGCATAAATGGCACTATAGGCTATTTTGTTTGCCGGGGATAGCCTTTTGCCCTCTAAATATGTTTTTTGTGTTTGATTTGGTTTGGCTTCATTCACTGATGACTACTAAGGCATCTGTGTTTTATTCAATTTAAATCTGTATATTAACTGAATACATTAAAAACAACAGATTGTTTTAGAAAAAACTTGTCTATGATACTTTTGAACAAAATTTAATGACTTTGCATTAACTGCTTCATCGGGAAGGTTATTTCAAAATGCATTTATTACTCTTTTAGTAAAAATGTTTTGTGCTAGTCTGGTGTTAGTATCTTTTTTGTACAGCTTAAAGTTATGGCCACGGGTTCTATCACCCTCACAAAGAGTTAGTAGGCTGTTAGTAGTGGAATAATCGTATAAATGGTGACATATTTTATAAACTTCAATCATATCACCCCTGAGCATAGGTACTTCTCTTCAGGTCATGTGCCTGTGTCAGAGGTCAAATCTATTGGTGTGGGTGCTTCTCTTCTGGCAATGTGCCTGAATGAATTTTCTTTTTTAGCTGTGGCCTCTGAGTTTTGTGTTGAATTTTGGGGGTGCGCCTTATACTCAGGTGCGCCTTATAGTCCGAAAAATACGGTAGCTTTTGACTTTGCTTCAAAGAGAGCCTTTTAAAATAGCATTTTCCCTTCAGCTTCAGGGGGCACTGTCCCCCTCTCCTCCCAATAGGGTTGCTGCCCTTGAAGGGACTAGGAGGCCCATGGATCCATGCCTCTCAAGTTTTACAGGATTTTTTTTTTTTCAAACTTTTTTTTTAATGAACGAATGAATCAAACACAAGCAAACATATACATGCAATTTACATTTTAACATACATCCATTCATTCTTTTTTTTAACTTGATAAAGACAGACAGATGAGCAATAAATAAATTATCCAGTGAATAACTCATTCAATACAGATACAGAAATAGAATAATAAGAGGAGGGGAAAAAAACAACCCCCCCAACCCCCCCCCCCCCCAAAAAAACAAAGCAAAACAACAAACAAAGCAAAACACACACAACAACAACAACAAAAAAAAGAAGAAAAAGGAAGAGGCATTGGATAAGCGTTATGAAAGACGTGAATATATTATGTATATGTGAGAGGATCACTTATAAATGACAATTTTTTTAATTTTTTTAATACGTGCTCATATATTTACCAAAGCATTAGCTCAAAGATTAAGACGTCAACCACAACGGACACAAATGCCATACAAAAAAAACCATCTAAATTACACTGGTCTAAGAAAAAAGAAAAGAAAACGTATAATACATAATTATATTAAGTTTTACAGGATCTTGTAGAAGCAAAGACACTGTAATGGGAATAAGACAGACAAGCGGCCATTTTCCCTTATGTGAGTAGTGAGGACAGAAACCCTGATTATGCCCCCCTTGAACCATGAACATCAGCAGTAATCTAACACTGGTTGTTACTGTTTCATAGATTTTCTGGCCGTATTTGCAGCTTCCTTACCTTTCTTTGTCTTCAGGAAAACAGAAAAAGTTTTGCCCAAGCACTCAAATTTGAATCTGGTATTTTTAAAAAATGCCGATTCAAATTCCAGTCTTTGAATAGAGCCTCCTGGGATCACGAACGATAACCCTATCAGCCTGGCTCACCATAACTCTCCAGTTGTCTGTCTTATTCCCATTACAGTGTCTTTGGTTGAAGTACCCACAGGGATCAATCCTGTCACAGGACATCATAGGTCATTTGACCAGTTCGAAGAAAGTATGATAGGTCATTTTCCTAAAACAGTACGGTAAAGGTCAAGATGTGCCACCACCCCTGCATTTCTCGGTTAATTCCATTTTCCCGTTTTTGCCTTTCTTACCAAACATAAAGCTGTATTTTATGAACCTTTTTAGCTAATAACCTTTTTGGAATACTAACCCTATCCCTAACCCTAGGCCATTATCTAATAGGACCCCCCCCCCCCCCCCCCTATGTATTGCAGTACACGGCGCCATTTGTCACAGTCGTGGTTCATTGCATTTTCCCGTCTTATAGGGTGGGGGGTAGGGGTAGGGTTAGGGTTAGGGATATGATTAGTATTCCAAAAAGGTTATTGGCTAAAAAGGTTAATAAAATGCAGCTTTATGTTTGGTAAGAAAGGCATAAACGGAAAATTGCAATTAACCGAGAAATGCAGGGGGGGGGGGGGGGGGGGGGGCACATCTTTACCTTTACCAACAATACATCATGATGTTAGAGAAAGAAAGAAAGGAAATGCCACTTGAACTTGAGCACAATGAAAACTGTTTGCTTGTACAGTGGAACCTCCCTTATAAGACCTTCAAAAATCATCCAAAATGAGGTCTTATAGGGGAGGGGTCTTATAAGGGAGGTAATTTTAATACTTAAAAAGAAGGGCAATGTCTCAGAGAAGTAGGAGGGAGGGAGTCTTATAAGGGAGGTTCCCCTGTATTCTACTTTCTATGACACTCTGTTGCAATCAACCACGCAGGTTCACCGACAGCGTGTTCAAAACATTAAAATAAGCAACGTTAGTATACAATGTAAAGTAATATGAAGTTTGGCATTCGAAATAGAATATTCACAGAAATCGGGCATAGAAGATACAGTTTTGCCTCTGTTTCTATTGACTTGATTTAGAAAACAATCCAATAAACAAAGAAATCATTCAAAATTGTCTTTCATGTTGTGGATACTGGTAGAATACATAAAAATATAAATAAATATGCCCTAAATAGAAAATTTATATTTTTGGGGTTGTTGACTATTTTGGGCGAAGTTTTGCTGAAAACATTCTGAGCGACTTATGTAGGTTTTTCCCATGCACCATCACATATATCGCCTGTGCCCAGGTGTGACCTTCCCCGTGGGCACTTTCTTCACCATCAGCCTGCTCAACCTGCACCGCAACCCTGTCGTCTGGGAGGACCCCTTGACCTTCGACCCCGACCGATTCCACCCGGACCGAATCAGGGACAAAGATGCCTACTCCTTTGTGCCTTTCTCTGCTGGGCCCAGGTCTATCTTCAGTGACTTTCTGAATGAATGCTGAACATTTTTGTTGTTGTAATTCTTCCTTCTCTTTGTGTCCAGGTTTTTTATTACTCACGTTATACTGTCTCTCTGTCCGACTACGACTACTCTCTCTCTCTCTCTCTCTCTCTCTCTCTCTCTCTCTCTCTCTCTCTCTCTCTCTCTCTCTCTCTCTCTCTCTCTCTCTGTTCTATGTATGGGTTTGTGCTGATAATTTGTAATTATTCATGTGTTGTGTCTTCATATATGGATAACTTTGTTATTTTGTATTTTTTCATTTTTTCTTGACATTTGTTAACTGTTGGCAAGATGAAAAGAAGCGTGTTTGATATGCTTATTCTTTTCCAACAATAAAAAATATTTGTTCGTTCTCTCTCTCTCTCTCTCTCTCTCTCTCTCTCTCTCTCTCTCTCTCTCTCTCTCTCTCTCTCTCTCTCTCTCTCTCTCTCTCTCTCTCTCTCTCTCTCTCTCTCTCTCTCTCTCTCTCTCTCTCTCTCTCCCTTTCTCTGCCCTTCTTTCACTCCCTGACTGTCATTCATGAGCAGTTTACAAGCACATATTTAGTGACATCTAATGCATTCGATGGTAACAAGTTTCAAAAGAACAACTCATAAAACAACCGTACAAGGCAGCTGAAAGAATCTGGTCTCCAACATAATCCCCCACCACCTGCAGTTTTTAAAACTGATTTTTATTTTGCCTTCCCCCCCCTGAAAATAGGTAGGATTTCCCTGAAAATGGCTGGATGCGACTTAAGGAAACTGGGTTTTCTGTGTGTGACATTGATAATTAAAATGCCGATGGTTTGATGATAATGGCATGTGTGCAGGAACTGCATTGGCCAGCACTTTGCCATGAACGAAGAGAAGGTGGTTCTGGCACGCTTGTTGCACAGGTATACTGTTTCAGTTGGGTTTTGTGTGGGGTTTTTGGCCTGGTTTCACACTTAACCAGGCATGGGAATTGTCCGCGAATTTGCGGATTTCCGCAGAGAATTTTTTTTGAAATTGTTACTAAATACTTCGGTTTTTTTACTAAATACTTCAATTGGGGGGCTTTTCAGAGTTTTTTGTCTCTGACAATTCCCATGCCTGACTTACCTCTTATTATTGTTTTTCTTGTCATTTTAAATGTAAGCTTGTGTGTATGCACATTTATGTTCTATGTAGGAGTTCTGCTGCAAGAAGAAGAAAATAAAATAATGAAATCAAAATTAACTCATTCAAGTCATTCCGGCCATATATGTCTGGAATTAATAGGTAGCTGTCAATTTGAGGCATTTGCTTCAAGGGAAGTAAATATGTGTGCACCTTGGTCAGTTCTAAACTCGCTTCACTCCCTTAGACCACAATTTTGCCCCTGACTTTGCTTTTGTAGTGGTTCGTTGTGGGGGAACCAATCAGTATAGAGTTGTTCTATATAAAGTCTATAATAAAAAAAAAAGTCTGATCTACCACTTCCCTATGTCTAAACCTGAAGTAAAAACCCATAATCTTCTTTCACTTCTCCTTTTGTCTTATGTGTGTTTTGTTTGTGTGCATTTGTGAGTTTTTTTAATAATTCAAAATCGTTGCGATGCGAATGAGTTATTGTCAGCAAAAAACGTAATAGGAAAGTTAAAAATAAGGTCCTGTGCACATTAAATCTGCAGTCCGCAAGTTCTGTACAGAAACCCCATTTGTTTACATAAGAAATAAATGGATGGGATTGCCATTGATGCTCCTGCTTTCAGGATGTCCAGGATGTCTGAAGTTCAGGATTTTTTTGTCCAGTCCAGGATTTCCTGAAGTTCAGGATTTTTTTTTTTGTCCAGGATGTCCTGAAGTTCAGGATTTTTTTTGTCCAGGATTTCTTGAAGTTCAGGATTTTTTTGTCCAGGATGTACTGAAGTTCAGGATTTTTTTGTCCAGGATGTCCTGAAGTTCAGGATTTTTTTTGTCCAGGATGTCCTGAAGTTCAGGATTTTTTTTGTCCAGGATGTCCTGAAGTTCAGGTTTTTTTTGTCCAGGATGTCCTGAAGTTCAGGATTTTTTTGTCCAGGATGTCCTGAAGTTCAGGATTGTTTTTGTCCAGGATGTCCTGAAGTTCAGGATTTTTTTTATTGCCTGGAGCTGGCATCGCCTGGAGCTATGAGAATTTGAGAAGATGAGAAGATGCATTTTGCTGGTTATAGAGGTCATGAAGTTTAACCAGAGGTGAAAGTGCAACAGGAGCCTGTCAATCACATTGGACATTGTTGTTTCCCTTCAGCTTCCATAAGTAGTAAGTAGAATTCAATAAGAAAAAGGGTAGTTTCATATCCAGGCATTCAGGGTTCACTCTTTCTTTCTTCCATTGAGTGCGCATAATCGTCTGGCTGCTTAAAACCCTTTCATCGCCACAATGACTGAACACCCATGTTGTACTGTTAGAACCTGGGACATCTCAGTATTATTTCAACCTCGTAGCCTCCATCTACATTATTCAACTCGATCCCTGCCAGTTTATATTATAATCTGACCAATTTACCTACTTTCAAAACAGTATTTAAAATCAGTCTGTTGTTTCAGCAGTTTCAAATATTCATACAGAATTGTATCTCTAGTGGAACAGTGGTACTTGCGTATAAATAGAATACAACTGAGTTTGAAAGTTCAGTGAGTACTTTGAACTATGATTGCATCTAAATACCTGTACTATTCATAACTACCACTACTGTCACAGACGCTACTTTTGCTGCTGCTGTTACTGCTTCTACTAACACTGCATGTACTGCTGCTGCTAATGCTGCTGCTGCTACTACTACTACTACTACTACTACTACTACTACTACTACTACTACTACTACTACTACTACTACTACTACTACTACTACTACTGACTACTTCTACTACTACTACTACTACTTCTACTACTACTACTATTGCTTCTACTATAGCAGTCTCACTACTACTAGTAGCCACTACTACTAGTACTGTAAAAAAAAAGTACTACTACTACTACAGACCTGCCATTCACCCCGATTTTGGCAGGTAAACTACTAACTACAGCCGAAACTCCGACTCAAGCTACATATTGCTAAGGAAGTGAGAGCTACTGCAGAAGAGAAGCTTTAACGACAGCTACTACTTCACCACCACTACTACTACTACAACTTTTACTACTACTACTACTAGTACAACCTCTACTACTACTACTACAACTATTATTGCTACTGCTATAAAAAAAAAAGTATTCTTGTTCTTCGCCATTTTATTTCACAACGAATATTACACATACATTATTTTCGTTGTGTGGTTTCAAAAAACAAAAAGATAATTGCTTTGATGCTGCTGTTGATTATGATGATGATGATGATTAGCGACAACAATGGTGGTGATGATAAATTTGATTTAGATGATGATGATGATGATGATGAAACAAATGTGTTGTGTGCAGATTCACCTTCACTGTGGACCCAGACCATGCAGTGAGTAAGAAGCCATCAGCCGTGATGAGGGCGGAGAACGGAATCAGGCTGTTTGCCACTCCGCGCCACTAGTAAGCCGTCAACTAGTTATCGCTGAGGCAAGGTTCAGATCATACCCTACCACACCTGTTCACAACCCCAGGAATCCATTTTGAAGACTTTTTCTATTGACATAGAAGAGCATCGAGATCGATTTACTGAACCTTTGAAAAATATATACATCATGATTTTTTTTTTTTTTATTAAAGCAGTCACTTACAAAAGGTCTGATTTATAAAAAAACAAAAATTAGATTTTTATAACAGAAGATCATGGAAACTGACTTACAGAGGCTTGGTTTCTTTAAGGATTACATGAACTCACAAAGCATGCATCCTGTGCGCCAATAGCAGTCCAAACGAAGACTTTGGGCGTGGGGCAGGATAAACATCCCCAAAGAAGACAATGCAAACTAATGTAACAAACCTCTTATTCTTGCCAAAGAAATGGTCATGTTTATCAAATTTCCGTGATTTTTATATTTTTTATTTCAGCCTGCTTTGAAATAGTTTACCTGTTTGTTATGGACTTTTCTTATGGATGACACAACCACGCTGACTACTGACTGACTGACCTCTTAACTTGACTAGTTCTTTATAAAGCACTTTTATTTTTAATACTTATGATTTTAATTCATTTTTAATGCTTCAAATCAAGTAAAATACTCCTTTCTTTTCGTTATTGTTGATTTAAAACACATCTTAGTGTACTAGTACCACCTATTGACCTAAGCCGAGGCATTTGTTTTGTTATATGGCCTTTTTAGTTTTGTTTTATTTTCATGTAACTGGCTTTGTATTGAGAAAATACATTGAAATTGAAGGGCTTAAAAGTTGCAGAAAATATTTTTTAGGTGTTGAGGCGAAAAATACAGAATGTTCGGACAGGAAAATTTCTGTATTTTCTTTGACTCTGATTGACACAACTCTAATCATTGGAGGGCTTTCAAATTTCACCCAAACAAAGAAAATGAACAGTTTTGTTGAATGAACCAAACAAAAATGGACAATCAAAACTGTGATTCAATTTTGTTTACCCTTCCATTGTTTTACTTCCGTTCTTTATAATAATTTGTTTTATTGCATGTTCTTCAACTATTTATCAACCCCGTGTGTGTGTGTGTGCTGCGTGTGTGTGTCTGCGTGCACGTGTGCGCGTGCTTGCGCGCACGCGTGTATGTGTGTGTATGTCTGTGTGTGAGAGAGAGAGAGAGAGAGAGAGAGTTTGTCTGTCCGTCTCTTCTGTGTTTGTTTCATTTTTATATATTTACACTTACTGTATTCATTTTACTTATCGTGTCAGCATTGTTTCTATGAATCATGCATGTGATATTTGTATACACTTTTAATACAGCTTTTCCTTATTTTTACTGTAATGTTATTGGTATTGGTCGCTACTTTTTAGTCAAACAGTTTTTTATATCTAAGATGTGTGTGTGTGTGTGTGTCTGTTTGTCTGTCTGTGTTTTCTGTGTTTGTTTAAATGTTTATTTATGTACACTTATTCATTTTACTCATGTTGTCAGCATTGTCTGATATCTTCTTTATACACTTTTATGACTGCTTTTTATTCATGTTGCCTTGTTTACTGTGATGGTATTTATTCATTTATTTTATCTTATAGTATTGTGGACTATACTTCTATCTCAGCGCGCGCGCATGTGTGTGTGTGCGTGCGCGTGCGTGCGTGTGGGCCTTGTGATGTCTCCAGGTCATGCTTTAATTTTAGTTTGATCATTTAGTCTTAATAATTATTATAATGTTTATAATGTATATAATTAACATAATGTTTATGACTAATTTAATGTAATATAATGTTTTGTGTCATGATCATCTTTTTACTGTGCTTGTTGTCTGTTGTTTGTTTGTCTGGTGACAGCAGCAACATTTCCTTTTATGCAGTTTTAAAAGGACAGTAAATGATTTGATTGATTTATTAATTGATTGAGAAGAAGGTACGTCTGTTAGATATTTTCCTACGGTTGCTCGCATTACTAGAAAAAATGTGGAAAGAAACAACATATTTAAAAAAAAAAGGTTCAACTGCACAATTATTTGAGTTAAAAAAGAAAAAGAAGTGTGCAAAATTTGAAGTCTTTATCTCAATTAGTTCTTGAGATATCGTTTGCAAACCACATTATGTGAACATTCTGTATTTTCGACTCTAAGCACACCTAAAAAAAATATTTTTCAAAGTTTAAGCCCTTCTACATCAATGTCAATGTATTTTCTCAATACAAAGCCAGTTACATCAAATGAAACAATAAAAAGGCCATATAACAAAAATGACAAAAACGTGCCTCAGTTTAGGAGGTAGTAGTACCTCTAACATTAATTATAAATAACATTATTGACCTTAACCCTTTCACCGCCAATGTCGCATTTATGCACCACAATGGTTTAGCACCCATATCACTAAAAGGCATCACATCAGGGCCTGTTATCCGAAGACCCTATTTTCTTCATGTTGGGAGGTAAGGATAGGCCTAATGTTATGCATGTCACAGAGGAATTCCCAATATTGTAGATACTTTTTTTTCTCTATCCAGTTTAATGGTATTGTTTTGCTGGAAAAAGGCTGGCGGCGAAAGGGTTAATATCTAAGAATTTTGTTTTGATATTTAAAGCTTTAACATCTCAAAATGATTGTTAAAAAACACCAGCAGGTTATTGGTTTAAGGTGATCTTGACAAACAATGCAAGTCCTTCGGATGAGACCTAAAACAGAGGTCCCGTGTTCGAATGCATGTACAAGATCTTGCGCGCACGTTAAAGCCCTTTCCACTATTCGGTAGGAGTAGGCCGTGTGTGTCGGTGGAATGGATGACACGAACTCACAAAGCATGCATCCTGTGCGCCAATAGCAGTCCAAACGAAGACTTTGGGCGTGGGGCAGGATAAACATCCCCAATCGGAAGAAGTATGTAGATATTCTTAACTGATGTTCTAAAAAAAAATGTTGTGATTGTTTTAAATATAAATATGTAAACAACAGCATTAACAACTACATAGAATAATACATTTTCTTAGATTGTTTTTAATGGATTTTTCATGTTAGAAAATGTTTTGATGTGTTTGGTATTTTTTATGTTAAAAAAGCATTACAAGAATTGCTTAATCAGAACAATATGATGCCATTATATTCCTGATTTTTGACATATAAAAAATATACAGATATTTGTATTGAGTCTAACTTATGTAATTTGTTTTTGGGTGTTAACCCCTCCGCATATTTGTTGCGCATGCGCCGCCGGTTTGCCGAAGATTCTTTGCTATGTGAAAGATGGTTGTGATTGGCTGATGTACCAAACATGGCCTTATCTTATCTGTGGTAAAGAAATGAATGTAAATAGTGGGATTCTACAACTATTTCAGAAAAAGCATGTTATGCATATTAATGAAATCAAAATCATCGCCACCGCTATCGTCATTGTTATATCTACAGTGTTTCTGAAAATGTAGAGATTGTGCGTCTTTGCACACTAGACCTCTCAGATCACCCCTTAGAATCTCAAGCAATGCGTGAGATTTACCCTTTAAAATATCAAGAGGGGTGAGATGGCGCATTAAAGTGATGATTCGTGCGTTTACACAGTCATTACTCGTCAGTAAGCTATTGGCATTGCTCGTATTTCATTGGTTTGCTAGGCCTATCTAGGCTGGCTAGCTGGAGTCGCAAGCCTTGTAGATCTACTGGAAACTCTACAAGATCGTGCAGAAAGCCCTGGCTCTTGAAGCTTGGCTACAGTCCGGCAAGTGTGCAAGAAAACTTGAAAACAAAGAAGGAAAAGGTTATTCCGCAGTCTAAAAAACCCAGTGATGAGTGTGTGTTGTGTGCACATGCACGAGCATGTGTGCATGTCTGTGTGTCCATGCGTGTGTGTGCATGCACACACAAGAATTGGGATAGAGTTTCTCTCATATTTTCGTCTTGACTCTTTAAAATTTGAAAATGGGGGTGAAAATACCCCTTAAAACTGTAAACAGGGGGTGAACGTACCCCATAAAAGGAAAAATCAGGAACCCTGATCTATCGTAATCATCAGTAATCATGATCATATTTTTGTAATACTTTTTGTTGTTGATGTTGTTCTGTGATAACTCAGCACAATGCTGTTTTCTGGGTCTTTCAGTTTGCAAACCATTTTCCTTCTCTGTGAAATTCGGGCTGCTCCCACATTGAGAATACTACTAGTGAAGTGCCATTTTTTATTTAATATTTTTAGGGGAGGGGGGGGGGGGGGGGGGAGGCATGTTGGACTCATGAAATCTATCAATTTGATTCATACCAGGTAACGGGAATCACCCTGCTCTTAGAGACTTTTCACTGTTGTAGGTTGTCGTAAAACACACAGGCCAGACTTGATTTAAGTCCCATCCGAAGGACTTGGCATTCAGTTCGATTTTCCCTTTCAAACTGAAACAAAAGAAACAGCGAGGCAGGGATGGGGTTCAAACTCCAGTCCCTCATGCATTGAATTGGCAGATGAACACCTCGACTATTCTGCTAACTTCCTTTCATTTCGCTTCAGCTGTTGATGGTTTACAATATGTCATGTTTTCATGTAAACATAATTAGTGATGTGATCACGTGTTGTGGTGCTACATGTATATCTCACTCAGTTTCACTATTAATATTAAAAGTCACTGCGCAAGTTGCAGGCCCTTTAGCTGTTAATAGTGTTTTACCTCCTCTCCAGCAAGGAAAAACAAGACGATATTGCACAAATGCATGTTCACAAACATGCATGCACACACATAAACACACACACACGCAAACATACACACATGCATACAACACACACATGCACATGTACTTTTTAAAGCCAAGAGGTTTACAAAAAGCAGAAATTAAATAAACAAGTGAAAGACAAAGGAGAAGAAGAGAAAGTGATTGAATAACTCCCCCCCCCCCCCCCACCCCCACCCCTTTGAATCGACTAAAATATGACACAAGTGCCTGCTTGTGATTGCACACTCACACACACTCACACACACGCACATCTATCCTCTCTCTCTCTCTCTCTCTCTCTCTCTCTCTCTCTCTCTCTCTCTCTCTCTCTCACAAACACATCATTTTCTGTTAGAAACAATCAAACAAGAATTTAAATTGAACTGTGTAGGTGCTTTATTGGTATTGGACTTAACAGTCGTTGGCCTAGGAGTGCAGATGTTAAGCGTTTCTGAGAATTGTACAGTGTTGTGTTGACCGTTATATGGTTTTTTTTAAAATGAGATTATGGGAACTGTGTTTTTATTGTTGAAATTATAAACATGCCACTGTAATATTTCTTGTGAGATAATTAAAACGTTTCAAGTTTCAGTGTGTTTGAGTCATTTCAAATCTGTGTTGTTATTTTGTTTCAACAATGATGTATACTGTGGAACCTCCCTCATAAGACCTTCAAAAATCATCCAAATTGAGGTCTTATAAGAGAGGTAACTTTAATACTTACAAAGAAGGACAATGTCTCAGAGAAGTAGGTCTTATGTGGGAGGGAGTCTTATAATGGAGGTTCCACTGAGGCATGCAACATCTGTACTTTTAGCAACTCTGTGCACCTCAGTGGCTTTATCTGAGAGCTAATCACCCAAGATGGAAGAGAAAAAAAAAGACTGCTGCATTCTTCCTTCCTTCCTTTGAAGTGACCACAATCACCGTTGACTATTCTGTTGCAAAACTTTGGAGGACCTACGGAAAATATACATAATAAACCCTATTCTGCTTAACACTTTCACCGCCAATGTCGCATTTTTGCACCACAATGATTTAACAACCATGTCATGTCATAAAAGCTCTTGAAATCAGGCCCAATCCATGAAATTGCCCATTTCATGAAATGGGCAAAATGGTTTGCCCAGTTCGTGAAATAGCCAATTTATAACTTGCAATTGAGAAAAGCAATATGAATGAAAAATAGTTTTTGTTCATTAGCACACATAGATCAAGAATTGATTCAAACGAATGAAAAATCTCACCTGTAGATGAGCTAAAATTATTTTTATTCAGACTGAATTTGATAAAACGTTTGATTCAACATGTGGCTCACGCATGCCCCAGCTTAGCATCTGGTCGAGTTGGGGGGGCAGGATAGGGGTGCAAAATACAATGTAGAAAAGTGTGATACCATTGAATCAATCTTAATCAATACCTGTGTGAATGGGGAGTAAAAAATGTGATTATAAATTGTCCATTTCATAAATTGGGCAAAGCATGTACAGGCAAGGTGGATGGGTGGTTAATGCAATTGACTATTATATTAAAGGTGTCTAAATATATCTCTGTTAGGCTCTCCCTGTGCTTTTTGCAGTTAAATTATCTCTATTCAAAAAGAGGATTTTTAAAACATTTTACATGGTATCTGTGTGATCAGGTGGCTTCAAACAAAATGAAATTGAATTTCCTCTTGGCGGAGGTTTTCACTGAATCAGTGCTTTCAGGTCGATAACTTTTATTAGGTAAATTATTGCTCTTTTATAAACGTTTCTTATGAAAGAGAAGTGGATATGTAACCAATTTGACTACATTCTTGATTATACAACAATGCCTAAGATGCGTGACCACTGATCGATCAGCAGTTTTTGCGTTACCAGCTATATTTCCTAACCAAAATCAGCTAGTTAAGCTATGTCTAATTAAATAATGCCTCTAAATGATTTCAACCATAACAATATGTTGCCCAAGACCACCCTTTACTGTACATATTACACTATGTTTGTCTATACACCGCATAGAATGGGAAATCAAATATCTTTCCCGAAAATATTACATTGCCATATCTTTCCCGAAAATATTATATTGCCATATCTTTTCCGAAATTATTACATTGCCATATCTTTCCCGAAATTATTACATTGCAATATCTTTCCCGAAATTATTATATTGCCATATCTTTCCCGAAATTATTACAAATTGCCATATCTTTCCCCAAATTATTACATTGCCATATCTTTCCCGAAATTATTACATTGCAATATCTTTTCCGAAATTATTACATTGCCATATCTTTCCCGAAATTATTACATTGCCACATCTTTTCCGAAATTATTACATTGCAATATCTTTCCCGAAATTATTACATTGCAATATCTTTCCCGAAATTATTACATTGCAATATCTTTCCCGAAATTATTACATTGCAATATCTTTTCCGAAATTATTATATTGCCATTATCTTTCCCGAAATTATTACATTGCCACATCTTTTCCGAAATTATTACATTGCAATATCTTTCCCGAAATTATTACATTGCCATATCTTTCCCGAAATTATTACATTGCAATATCTTTCCCGAAATTATTACATTGCCATATCTTTCCCGAAATTATTGCATAGCCATATCTTTCCCGGAATTATTACAGCGGAACCTCCCTTATAAGACCTTCAAAAATCACCCCAAATGAGGTCTTAAAATGGGAGGGAGTTGTATAAGGGAGGTAACTTTAATACTTACACAGAAGGGCAATGTCTCGGATAAGTAGGTCTTAAAGACCCACCACGTCACGTGTCAAAATCATGATTTTCACGTGTTCTTTCCCTCTTATAGTCTGGTAAGAAATCTTAAGAAATCTTCCAAGCATAAGAGGGAATTTGACAGGTGACGTGGGGGGTCTTTAAAAGGGAGGGAGTGTGAGGCACCCGGGGCGCCAAGCGCAGTTTGTTATAATTGTAACATTTTGCGCGAGGCGCCCACCTTTGATTGAAAGTTTTCAAAATATTATTTATTATGGTTTAAAGAAAGATTGCGCTAGTATGCTTAATTCTAACAAAATTGTAACATTTTGCCGCAGGCTTTCCGTGTGGCAAAATGTTACACCCAGAAAGGCGCGTCAAAATGTTACAATTGTAACATTTTGCGCGAGGAGCCCCGGGCACCTCACGTTCAATTTTTTTGACAATTGTAACATTTTGACGCGTTGCAACAGTTTGCGCTGCCACAGGGAGTGAGCATAAGGGAGGTTCCACTGTATAAAATGAGTGCCTATCCCAACACAAGCTGAGCACAGTTGTCCCTCTCTCCTCCTACGGTGGTCCCAGGGCCAGGAAGACTGTGGCGGCCAGCACGGAAGTGATGGAGCCCACCCAGAAAGGCACAGCCACCATGTGGGTCAGCTCCTCCAGGGGGCCGATCCAGGAGAACACGGTGCAGTAGGCCAGCGGCATGGAGGCCGTCACCAGGGCAAAGGCCAGACCCACGTTGCTCTTGCCGTCCGTCCTCTCACAGGCCTGTGCACGACAACAAGGGTTAATTATTATGCACTGACTTCAGATTACAGGACTGAGCATAACGAACGTCAGTTAGCATCTCAGTTAGACATCTCAGTGTCTCGTGTCCCCCTGACAGGACTGAGCATAACGAACGGTCAGTTAGCATCTCAGTGTCCGTCCCCTGACAGGACTGAGCATAACGAACGGTCAGTTAGCATCTCAGTGTCCGTCCCCTGACAGGACTGAGCATAACGAACGGTCAGTTAGCATCTCAGTGTCCGTCCCCTGACAGGACTGAGCATAACGAACGGTCAGTTAGCATCTCAGTGTCCGTCCCCTGACAGGACTGAGCATAACGAACGGTCAGTTAGCATCTCAGTGTCCGTCCCCAGTTAGCATCTCAGGTCCGTCCCCTGACAGGACTGAGCATAACGAACGGTCAGTTCTCAGTGTCCGTCCCCTGACAGGACTGAGCATCGAACGGTCAGTTAGCATCTCAGTGTCCCCCCTGACAGGACTGAGCATAACGAACGGTCAGTTAGCATCTCAGTGTCCGTCCCCTGACAGGACTGAGCATAACGAACGGTCAGTTAGCATCTCAGTGTCCGTCCCCTGACAGGACTGAGCATAACGAACGGTCAGTTAGCATCTCAGTGTCCGTCCCCTGACAGGACTGAGCATAACGAACGGTCAGTTAGCATCTCAGTGTCCGTCCCCTGACAGGACTGAGCATAACGAACGGTCAGTTAGCATCTCAGTGTCCGTCCCCTGACAGGACTGAGCATAACGAACGGTCAGTTAGCATCTCAGTGTCCGTCCCCTGACAGGACTGAGCATAACGAACGGTCAGTTAGCATCTCAGTGTCCGTCCCCTGACAGGACTGAGCATAACGAACGGTCAGTTAGCATCTCAGTGTCCGTCCCCAGTTAGACAGGACTGAGCATAACGAACGGTCAGTTAGCATCTCAGTGTCCGTCCCCTGACAGGACTGAGCATAACGAACGGTCAGTTAGCATCTCAGTGTCCGTCCCCTGACAGGACTGAGCATAACGAACGGTCAGTTAGCATCTCAGTGTCCGTCCCCTGACAGGACTGAGCATAACGAACGGTCAGTTAGCATCTCAGGGACTGAGCATAACGAACGGTCAGTTAGCATCTCAGTGTCCGTCCCCACAGGACTGAGCATAACGAACGGTCAGTTAGCATCTCAGTGTCCGTCCCCTGACAGGACTGAGACAGGACTGAGACATAACGAACGGTCAGTTAGCATCTCAGTGTCCGTCCCCTGACAGGACTGAGCATAACGAACGGTCAGTTAGCATCTCAGTGTCCGTCCCCTGACAGGACTGAGCATAACGAACGGTCAGTTAGCATCTCAGTGTCCGTCCCCTGACAGGACTGAGCATAAGAACGGTCAGTTAGCATCTCAGTGTCCGTCCCCTGACAGGACTGAGCATAACAGTTAGCATCTCAGTGTCCGTCCCCTGACAGGACTGAGCATAACGAACGGTCAGTTAGCATCTCAGTGTCCGTCCCCAGACAGGACTGAGCATAACGAACGGTCAGTTAGCATCTCAGTGTCCGTCCCCAGACAGGACTGAGCATAACGAACGGTCAGTTAGCATCTCAGTGTCCGTCCCCTGACAGGACTGAGCATAACGAACGGTCAGTTAGCATCTCAGTGTCCGTCCCCAGACAGGACTGAGCATAACGAACGGTCAGTTAGCATCTCAGTGTCCGTCCCCTGACAGGACTGAGCATAACGAACGGTCAGTTAGCATCTCAGTGTCCGTCCCCAGACAGGACTGAGCATAACGAACGGTCAGTTAGCATCTCAGTGTCCGTCCCCAGACAGGACTGAGCATAACGAACGGTCAGTTAGCATCTCAGTGTCGGTCCCCTGACAGGACTGAGCATAACGAACGGTCAGTTAGCATCTCAGTGTCCGTCCCCAGACAGGACTGAGCATAACGAACGGTCAGTTAGCATCTCAGTGTCCGTCCCCTGACAGGACTGAGCATAACGAACGGTCAGTTAGCATCTCAGTGTCCGTCCCCTGACAGGACTGAGCATAACGAACGGTCAGTTAGCATCTCAGTGTCCGTCCCCTGACAGGACTGAGCATAACGAACGGTCAGTTAGCATCTCAGTGTCGGTCCCTTGACAGGACTGAGCATAACGAACGGTCAGTTAGCATCTCAGTGGCAATAACTAAGTACAAAAGACAGTTGAGATTAATTTTACTATTTTATGGACTGCTGTCTGGGCGATAGCCTAAACCTCTTATTTGCATAACAAAGATCCCAAATGTGAAATCCCTTTTAGGCTGTCTGCAAATAAAACTGCCAGTTCAATGAGAGACTTAGTGCGATTTTTCTCACGCCAGAGGGTATGACGCTCGTGTGGGGCTAATCCTCTCTATATTATTAGTTGGGGATAAAGAAAGAGAGAGAGACAGTGAGTGGTCCTACCATCACTCTCTCTCTCTCACTACGCCCAAGTAAGAAAATCGCCTGATAAGCCCCTAGTGCATTGACTGCCCTCTGGCGTGAAAAAAACGACATTGCCTCAAGTTTATCTCATGGTAGGCGCTCGGTTTCTCTTCTAAAGACCCCGCACGTCACGTGTCAAAATCTCGGTTTTCACGTATTTTCCCTCTTATAGCTAGTAAGGAATCTTAAGAAATATTCCTAGTATAAGAGGGAATGTGACACGTGACGTGCGGGGTCTTTAAGTACAGTACGTAGTAATACGTTAAGTTTGTTGTACGTTTTAACGACAATCCATAGGCTTGATTTTTCAACGCTCTAGTAAATAATAATAATAATAATGAGCATTTATATGCGCTTAATCTTAAACAAGCCCTAAGCGCTTACAATAATAAACAAATAAATGAATAACCCCCACACAAAACAAAGACAAACAACAACAACAACAACAACAACAAAAAGCAGTAGAAAATATGAGAATGTCAAACATTTCCTCGCATACACACACACATGCGCGCGCGCACACAAACGCGCACACACAAACAAAACACACACACACACACACCACACCACACCACACAACACAACACACGCCCGCACGAACGACACACTGCACACAAACACACGCGCAGAGAAGGGACAAAAATTACTTTCCAAAAGAACAGAGCAGGCTACGATCTGAAGAGAGTGGTTTAAGTAAAGATGGAACATGTTCACGCTAAATGGGTTCATCCCTGATAACACTTGATATTCACTGAATCAGACCACCGATCACGCTCAGCCTGGATTGAATCAGATCACCGATAACACTTGATATTCACTGAATCAGACCACCGATGACACTCAGCCTGGATTGAATCAGACCACCGATGACGCTCAGCCTGGATTGAATCAGATCACCGATGATACTCAGCCTGGATTGAATCAGATCACCGATGACACTCAGCCTGGATTGAATCAGATCACCGATGACACTCAGCCTGGATTGAATCAGATCACCGATGACGCTCATTGAATCAGATCACCGATGACGCTCAGCCTGGATTGAATCAGATCTCTGATGACGCTCAGCCTGGATTGAATCAGACCACCGATGACACTCAGCCTGGATTGAATCAGATCACCGATGACGCTCAGCCTGGATTGAATCAGATCACTGATGACGCTCAGCCTGGATTGAATCAGATCACCGATGACACTCAGCCTGGATTGAATCAGATCACTGATGACGCTCAGCCTGGATTGAATCAGACCACCGATGACGCTCAGCCTGGATTGAATCAGACCACTGATGACACTCAGCCTGCACTTTTTCTTTTTCATATTTTATTTTCTTTGTCTCTCTTTTGTTTCTTATTTTCTTCTCCCTTTCCTCACTTTTCCCATAGGGGAAGACGGGGTAAAAGGCGCATGGGCGGGTAAGAAGCCCACCCCAATTATCTCATGAAATGAAGCAAATTTCAGTCTCATTTTGCCCATGAGACGAGCGTTAGTGTTTTCATTCGTCTCATGGGCAAATTTGACTGACTTTCTTTATTTCATGAGATAATTGGGGTGGGCTTCTTACCCGCCCCTCACTTTTTACCCCGTCTTCCCCTATTGTTTTTCCTTTTCTTTTTCTTCTTTCTCCCTTTCATTCTTCAAGAGGTACTGCTGCTGCTTGCCTCGCTGCAGTGGAGTTCAGTGGCGCCTGTTCTAAACCAACATACGAAAGACACCACGTACTAAGCCTTCTACCAGTGACAAGGATTGCTTAGTCGCGGAGCCAGCGCAAGTGAGGTCCTCATCCAAGGATGCCACCACGTCTGCCCAACTAATATCGACCCCTTTAACTGCGTCCATAAACCTAGCGATCCCGCTAACCTTGATATAAACGCACCAGGGCACGAGCCAGAGAGCGCCTATCAAAATTGGGGTCAGCACGAGAGCAGGGCATGAATGACTTCAAAGTCTAAGGACTTTATTCTTTTAACCCTTTCAACGCTAGCCATTCTTCAGCCAAAATGTACCATTAAACTTACCTGGGCAGAGAAAAGATTTTGTCTGAAATATTGGGGATTCCTCTATGACGTGCATAAAATTAAGGCCTGTCACTTACCTCATTTGATGCCTTTTAGTGACATGAGAGTGAAATCATTTTGGTGCCAAGAGGCGACAGTGGCGATGAAAGGTCACTTGATGATGATAAGAACGAGTCCTTGTTTGATGCCTTTGCAAATTTGCAGTGACATGGGCAGTCTACAATCAGTTGTGGTGCCTGACTTCACTTGTACTCCAAGGCGACAGTGGCGATGAAAGGTGTTTTTTAATTAAAGACGATTGATGATGATAAGAACGAGTCCTTGTGAAGTTGATGTGGGGCCCACTATACGGACTGTGAGACCCGTAACACTTACCCTGGACTGAACCAGGTCGTTCATGACGGCCAAGGGGATGGAGTAGACGCATGCTCTGTGGATTCCAGCCAGCACAGCCAGCAGGAAGTAGACCCCCAGCAGCTCGGTCAGACTGAGGGCCACCATGGTGACACACATCAGCAGGTTCACCACAGTGAATTCCACGCGGTACCCTGAAGCAAACACACTGTGTTGACATCATTAGTGGGACGCAAAATGCTCTACATTCCCTGTACTCGTATCAGCATGTAAAAAAAAGGAGAACTTGAACAGCAAGAATATCTGTTGGATATCTTATCGCAACAACGATTTTACGTTTCAGAAGTAGGTGCTTTGCACCTGAATTTCCAGCCTGCGTGTCATGAGGACGAATCTACCTGATCAGGTACTGACTTGATGACATCATCTGATGACGTCATCAGACGAAGAAGAATAACTATGGTTTATTATGGTTTATAACTATGTGGTAATTATGGTTTTTGCTCTTGCACAGTCAAGAGAGTTATATCCCCAGACCATTTTGCAGATTGGCTCTATCACTTGTCTTTTTCATGTCATGATTTGTACAATGATTTTTTTTTTAATTTTCTCTGGCAGTCAAGGGGTTAAGGACACCCATCTTTAATGTTGCAGGCGGCCACTACGTTGCAGCACAATGAGCACATTCTATTAAACATGGATCTGATATGCAACTGACACATTCTAGCCTACTAAAAGAAATAAGCGCCGAAAAACAAAATCATACGTAGGCCTATTCTCACAATTGCAACAACGAACAGGTCGCATGTCGGCGGACAGTGACCTCTTTTTATAGGGCCTATACAACTTTCATGTCATGTCGAAAAATAATGGAGATTTTAAGAACACATACTTTCTATCCCTAGCATGGTTCTATATCTCCCGACCCAGAATGCTTTGCTTTTTAACTTTATGCTTATTCTTGCAGAATTATAATAGAAAAAATTAAGTAATTAAGCCTATAAGCGAATGCAGCATGAATTTCTGGACGTAGATTTAGTGGACCTTTTATGGGATGAGTTAGAACACCTGTAACTCACAAACTCACCAACATAAGCAAGAACTCGTGACTGGAAAACACCGAAGAAAAAGAAGGAGACGTAACAGATGAGGAATCCCGTGGACGACATGCTGACACCGTTCTGATAGCTGCATAACACCACCAACAGTCATGCATCACTATTTTTTTTATTATCATAGAGACATTCCTAGTTACAAGCTAGCACATTATGTAGAAAGGACAGTGTCAGTTCTTCTTCTTCTTCCTATTGGGGATGTTTATCCTGCCCCACGCCAAAAGTCTTCATTTAGACTGCAACTGGCGCACATGATGCATGCTATGTGAGTTCGTGTCATCCATCCCACCGGCACAACATGGGTTGCAAGCATGTAAAAATAAATCTTGTGCTGGAAAGACTTCCATCAAGTACACACATACTAAGGTTAGGTGTTTTTTAGCTTCATTAAAAATATGCAAGTTGTGTGCTAGTCTGTCGTTTCCGATGATGACAGCCAGATAGCAGAAGGGGGCAGCTGCTATTCGTGATAGGTGGACACACTATTTGTTTACAGTGGTGATGACTTGCCCATGTACATTCCTACTCTCTCGTCCTAAAGGATTTGAAGACAGCTGGTGTTGGGGAATGTCCCCCCGGCCTAAGAACGCTACAAAACCAGTACAAATGGCCCTAGTTTGAGAGTCACAAAAGACTAATAGTAAAGTAAAGAAAGTTAACTCCCTCTGAAATTAACTTTGGCGAAGGGAGTTAATTTCAGAGGGAGCTACTTTTCCTTACTTTGTTATTATTCTCTCTCCTTGCCTCACTATTTCTTTCCCTGTTTAACACAAAAGACTAAAGCTATAAACAACAAAAAGAAACACATATAAAAGCGACCCGCGACAAACTTATACTCTTTGTACGTGAAACAAATGTAAAAAAAAAAGGAGTTTTGTATAAATACTCGTGTCTTACCTTGTCATCAGCTGGGAGCCAGGCTGGGCAGTAGGGTCCCCGCCATAAACAGCTTTGCCCACAAAGTCTGAGCTGGTCATGGAGAACAAGTAGAGCGTTGCAGTACTAAAGTACATCGACAGTGTGATCAGCAGCACCTTCACCTTGAAGCCTCTTTCTCTACCACCAGACTCTTTGCACGCAGCAGCCACGTCTTCTCCAGCCTTTGTCTGTGACGGATGCTTGGCGATGCTGTACAACGATTCTGAATCTACTTCGGATCGTCGTAACGGCTCCGTGTCTTCGTTGGGGGTTCGTTCAGCGAGCAGCAATGGCGTGTGTTCCGTAGAATGATTCTGATAGCTGTGGTGGGAAGAAGTCTGGAGACGCTGACACTCTTCAAGAAGAGCCACGCTCTGGTGATAACGGACAGCGCTGCCCCCGGAAGACTGCACACTGCTCTGCAAGACATCCTTGACGTCAGCGCTCTCTGGAGGCAGCTGCCCTTCAGGAGAAACACTCGCCTTGTCGGTAGGGCTGGGCAGGGAGGCGTGTGGTTCCCTACATTTTGTTTTGTCTGAGCAAGCAGTGTGGTCTTTCCGCAGTCTGTGGATAGTGAGCAGGGAACTAAGAAGTCCCACAACCATGAACACGACGACCACCGTGCCCTGGACTGTGGTCTGCACAGTTAATCTCTCCCTGAAAAGAGAAACACATTGATAGTTTAAAGCAATTATGTAGGTCTACATGTACTAAAACATAAAGCATATATATCAGTGCGATTGTTTCTTACTTTCTTATCTCTGAACTTTTTTTTGCACAGCATCTGACTTAAACTGGACACATGCAAATGTAAACAAAATTCAAATATGCGGTCTATAAGTTCTTTGCTTCATCATATTTAGAATCGATTATATTCAAAACATTTGCATTATAAGAATGGTATTTGTTAAAAGCAAAGCTTTTCTGAACAATTTATCATTGAGTTATGTTTTATTTATGTGTGAACAATGTTCAAATAATTATGCCAATTTATTTACAGTTAATGTACAATAATTAAAAAGAAGCACAAAAAGCAAACGTATTCGAAAAAAAAATAGGACAACAAAGGAGACCCGTTTTGATTACATAAGACGCATATTGAACTGCAATGACCGTCCCCCGTTTTCTTAGAAATAATGTGAAAGTCTTTCAAGAAGAATCACTTACTACGGGGAATCACTTACTGAAAAGAAGTGGGCAACAGAACATTGAATTTTTGTTTCTTTACTCAGTTCTCCCATTACACCAATACATACATACACAGAGAGAGAAACAGACAGACAGACAGACAGGCAAAACAGAGGCATAAACA
>CM065692.1:40572882-40575382 GCA_017654935.2 Phymorhynchus buccinoides | reverse complement strand
TATCTAAGATTTCTAAATTCAGTCTTTTAACTAAATAGCTTGATTTTGTATGGTGTGGAATAGCTGTGAATAGTCATTTTTAAAAAACAAAAACAAATGTGCAGACAATTGAAATTCTCTGCTAAAGTGTTTTTACTCCTCAAAGGGGGATTTAAAACATTTCTTAAAATGGGTTACCACGGAAACTGTTTATTTCTGGAACTCTCTGGGGCATCTCGGAAAAACAACCTGTTGCTACCTTTTATGCATTCAATCTTCTTCTAAAAAAATTGAAAAATCAAAATGATTGCTTTATTATTTATGATTTTGTTAACGATTTTGTAGGTTGCATTTTTTGGGTCACCCTATATTCTGTAAGAAGAAAAGTTAAAAGCTCCATGGAAGTCCTATTTAGGAGGTTGGGCTAAAAGACACCAAAAAACAAAAAATGGACACATAAGTTGTCCTTCTAGGCTAATTGAACTAAAAAACATCAAAACGCCACACTCACACAAGCACATGAAGGTGAAATAAACAATAAACACGGCGAATAAAACCAAATTTTCGTCTTTAAAAAGACTTTGACGAGGTGAATACAATACACTAAACTTAACAATGACTGTTAAGTCCTTTTGAGGAGTAAAAACACTTTAGCAGATAATTTCAAGTCCTTCTAGGCTGAGAAATTCCATTGTGTCAATGCTGACCATGGCTTAAAATGATTAATGAATGATTTGATTGTATGACAACAACAACAACAACAACAACAACAGCAGCAGCAGCAGTAACAGCAAAAACTAGAACAAAACCAGACATGTCCAGTAACGGTTTAGTTCACTGATGAAGCAAACATCACAATTTGTTTTTATTGATTTACTAGGACAAACGGTGAGGCGAGCTTTTAGTGATCCTATTAGCCCACTCAGTTTATTCATTACCAGCCGCGAGAAAAGAGCGAGCGAAGCTGGTCATGTCTTCTGTGCATGTTACCACGATAGCGTCTGAACGGAGGGACATAGGACCCTCATAGTTTGCACGTGGATAGGTAGTGGGGATACCTAAGCCAGGTTCGAAGATGAAGGCCATAGGTCAAAGGTCAAGGTCAATGGAGCCGAAAATGCTGCCGAGCACCTGGCATGATAACGTTTGAACGGAGGAACCTAGGATGCTCAAATCCTGCATGCGGATAGGTACTAAAGTATCTAGGTCAAGTTCGAAAATGAAGGTCGAAGGTCATGGTCACTGGAGCCGAAAATGCTGCCGAGCACGATAACGTTTGAACTTAGGATGCTCAAATGTTGCATGCGGATAAGTACTTAGGACATCTAGGCCAGGTTCGAAAATGAAGATCATTGGTAAAAGGTCAAGGTCAGGCTCGTTACCAGCTGCAGTGAATCACTGCAGCCTAAAATACTGCCGCGCGCGGTGGCTGGCGATCTAGCGTCTTAACGCTCTTGTTTATTTCACAGCTGTTCCATCACACACAAAGTCAAGCTATTTAGCCAAAAGACTGAATCTAAAAATCTGAGAAAAAACAAATTCACCAAGCATATCCCTATAAAATATTTTAGCTGTATGTTCTACGTAGTATTTTAAATATGTTTCTTCCGTCAGATTAATTGTAAAAACTTTCTTTGTTGAGCAGTATCATGAAACATATTCAGTAGAAAATGTTTTTAAATATTTCACTTAGTATCGCGAATATAAATAAAATCGCCCGTGAGTGAAAATCTAGCAATTTTAAGTAATTTAGTCACGTACTACAACATATTCGTGACTGTTATTTACGAGAAAAAAACCACCTACTTATGGTAAGCTAAAGATGGCTTGAAAAAAACTTCTGAAAATATAAATGAACTAAATCTCCCGAAACAGCTGTTATTTATTTATTTATGTATTTTGTTTTGGTACTACTCACAGGCAGAGTGTACAGCTGCTCAAAGCCCGTGATGGCTTCGTTGCCAAGCAAGGAGGCGTTCAGCGTCAGTTTCTGCAACACGCTCATCATTTTGCTCCCACTGTCTTTCTCGTCGCTCTTTCCGTTGCTCAGGGCGTCCGTCTTGGTGGTTTGAACCTTAAACACGCGGCTGTTTTCCTCCCCTGATGTCTGGCTTTGCAGCGGGGCCATCTTTGCTGTAACAACACAGAGAATCCCCCCCCCCCCCCAAACAAAAAAAAAACCCACCCCCAAAAACAAACAAAACCCACCAGTTTACATCTTCGCTGGTTAAAACCCTTTCACTGCCAAAGTCGCATTTAGGCACCATGGTGATTTAGAAGCCTATGTCACTAAAAGGCATCAAATTGGGGTCTATTATCCAAAGACCCTATTGTCTTAGTTTTGGGAAGTAAGGATAGACCTTATTGCATATGTTATGTTACAGAAGAATCTCCAATACTGCAGATGGATTTTGTTCTCTACCCAGGTAATTTTTGATGGACATTTTTGCCTGAAATATGGCTGGCGGTGAAAAGGTTAAAAGGCCAACCACACGTCCACTAAAATCGTACGACTGTACGA
>CM065692.1:40560382-40570382 GCA_017654935.2 Phymorhynchus buccinoides | reverse complement strand
AGAGAGAGAGAGAGAGGCAGACAGAGAGACAGGGTGTGACAAACAGACAGACAGGTTGGTAGACAGAGAGAGGGAACCAAAAAACAATAGGCAATACTTTACAAATTATGTCTAGTACCAAGTACAAACCAAACTCCGTGGAAGGGGAATAAGTGAACATACACACGTACAGAACAGTAAGTATGGTTGTGTCCCTTGGCCCAAAGCACGTCTCTCAATGGGCAGAAGCTTTTAAACATCTAGCTTGGTCGTAAACGAGAGGTGATTTATTTCATCACATAATAATAATAATAATAATGAAGAAAACTTATATAGCGCACATTCCAGGCTAGCTGCTCATGGCGCTTTACAAAAAATACATTTAATCAAGGGAAGACGGGGTAAAAAGCCCATGGGCGGGTAAGAAGCCCATGCCAATTATCTCATGAAATGAAGCAAATTGCAGTCACATTTTGCCCATGAGACGAGTGTTAATGTTTAGCATTCGTCTCATGGGCAAACTTGACTGAACTTGTCTTTATTTCATGAGATAATTGGCATGGGCTTCTTACCCGCCCATGGGCTTTTTACCCCGTCTTCACCTACACGACAGACACACGCGTGTACGCGCAGACACGCACATATGCACACCGTGCCCTCATACAAGGACTCGGACAAAAAACAAACGCGTAATCAGGGCCGGATCTAGGGGGGTCTGTCAACGCTCTTAAGAAGTTCTGTTCTGAGCTCACAGGAGATGCCACAAAACAGTTTTAAAATGTTGAAAACTCGTTTTCGGAAGGGGGGCTTCGCCCCTGGACCCCACCGGGGCCTAGGCAGCCCCTGGACCCCGGCCTAAAAAACCGTTTCAAGCACCCCCCCTTCAAAAGTCTGTGATCCGGTCCTGGTAATGATATAGTACGCCCTCACCTGTAAATTGTATAAACTAGGTCTAAATGTAGCTCGTGGTAATTCTTCAGATGAAGAGGCTAAATGTGCAGCTAGTTGTGAAATTAAATTACAATAACATCGAAGAACTAGAGCGTGAAAACGTAAAACACGTAGCCGCTCGGCAGCATTTACGGCTCCAATGACCTTGACCTTTAACCTAAGACCTTCATCTTCAAACTGGCCTAGATATCCTAATTACCTATCGGTGTGCAAAATTTGAGGGTCCTAGGTCCCTCCGTTCCAACGCTATCATGTTCACGTGTATACTTTTCCAAACTAAAGAAACTTTACGTGGATTTTCACCGTTTAATTTATATGTCGGTAAACACCATGAAAAGTAAATAATATATATGAACAATTGTGAAAGGACTGACATTTTAAAACATTCCAAATGCTATTCCAATAGATTCGCGTACACAAGCACTTGAACGACCTATATAATAGAGGTGCAAGAAAAAGCAGTTTGTGTGGTATGCCTACTACGAGTATTGGTTACTGTCCGCCACGCACGACACAAAAATGCAATTACAAATGCAAATTATGCCTTAGGGGATGCCCTGCCACTCCTGCTGCACAGTTTTAAAGATACACAGACGCGCCACGATTAAGTCCCTTGTTTTTTTTCTGGGTAGCTGTGACCCATATAGAAATGCCCACATGTTCAAATTGAGGCTGCTCTTTAAAATGATGTATTTGGGGGCATTTGTACTATTTGTGAGACCTGGGCCTGTATTCACGTTGAGATAGCATAGCATGATGCTAACTTATAAGCTCTTCCAATGTCCTATAGGATTTAATAGGACTTCTGGAAGAGCTTCTAAGTTAGCATGATGCTAAGTCTCATGCTATCTCAACGTGAATACAGGCCCTGGTCAAAACAAGATTTCTTTCCAGCTATGAGAGGGAAAACACGTGAAACCCGTGATTTTGACACGTGATCTGGTGGGTCTTTAAGACGGTCTGGGAGGTAGGTGAGGTCATATGGAAACCTCTGGCGTCAACACGAGCCCATAATTCCACAGATGATCAATAATTGGCCAATCCGGTGATCAGACAGGCCAAGATAAGATCTGGAATCACTGCAGACGTTTTTAGCCCGATGAGTATGAGTCAGAACTTTAGACGCTGGTGTTCCTGGGGGAAAGTCATGCTTCCTGTAACCGGCCAGATGTGGACTGTTTGGGCCAAGATTCTAAGCAGCCCTGGGATTTGTGGATCTACGGATCTGTGGATCTACGGATGGTGCAATAACAGTGCAATTTCAAAGTGTCGCGATCGGATCTGCCGCTATGCCACATGTTCATGGGTGAGTCAGCATGAGACGTCTCGGAACTCTAAGGTTGCACGGATTTCTTGGTTGGCTGCACTGTTAAGTTTTGAATCTCACATAGATTTCTGTGAATCTTTATCTTGATGTGACTAGCATGTGTTAGGAGGATCTGATGTGGCAGCAAGGAACGCTAGCGAATCAAGTGTCAAATTCTGCTAGCGGTTTTTGAAAGAACGTGTTTTTAAATAATTATGTAAAGTTTCTTTTTGGGGGGATAGTGTAGTTTCTCTTCCACAGTCAGCCAGCCAGGAGCAAACAGCCCCGATAGTAAGGAGCTTCTGCTCCACGGCTGCTTAAAGACCCACCAGATCCATGAGTGAAAATCACGGGTTTCACGTGTTTCCCTCTCTCGCTGGTAAGAAATCTTATTTTGACCAGGTTTGAGTCCCATGCAAAATGCCCCCAAATTGAAAACGAGACAGAGACTTTAAAGAGCAGCCTCAATTTGAAGTTGGGGGCATTTGTATGTGGGTCACACCTACCCATAGCAAAACAAGAGACTTAATCTTGCTGGGTCAGTGGGTCTTTAAATATAAAATTGTCAAAAAGCGGACATATAACATCATTATTTTGTCACACAAGGTTATTGAATTTGTATTTTAGTCTTTCAATGCAACAAAATTAGTACAATATTTTAGCATTCAAAATGGCTGGATTTCATCAAAAGCCGTCATAACTGCAACCTCACCAGCAGATGACCCAAACCCAAAGAACGGTTTGCTTCAGCGAGCAATTGAAGTAATTTGTCGCTATTGGCGAAAAGGTCTGTGAAACGCTACTTGATTCTAATGACTGGCAGAAAAATACCCTTGGGGCTTGCTTGGCAACAGAAATCACTTGACAATCCAGGAGGGAGATTTACAAGAGCGGACGCACGTAACAGTTTGCGCAAATCGGCCCAAAAAAAACAGTCATAAAAACACAATCGTTCGCCGATTGTTTTGCAAGCGATCTGATCCTCTTCCAAAGGTTGCACGCCAAAAGTTATCACGTGACTTGCTTTTTTCCAAGTTTTTTTCTTTAGTCTCGCGAGAACGAGATTCATAATTAGCTCGGAGTTAATGTATTTCTTGTCGTTGATTGGTCCATTAAGATTTAGTTTAGATAATAATACTTCTTTTCGACCAATAAGACAAGAGCTAGTTATACTTTCCCGCAAACGTTTGGTAAAGTTATTTGTTAGACCCCTTTTGGCGAAAACGTTCTATGCGCGCAGGACAACCTCAATCTCGTAAAAAGCTTAGTTTTTCTTATCGTTTTTAAAGTATCGCGTGAAAAGGAGACAAGATGGCAGCTCAAGTAAAATTATTTTGATGGGGAGAAGTATTCCTTCTTCAATCACAAACATAAAACGGGTTTATTTTCGCAAAGTAATGTTTTGAGACGTTCCTTTTCATTTTGTTTTCTCCAAAAAGAGATCGAACAATAGAGTACAATTTGACTTTTCTACATTCGTGTGTGTCGAATAATCCTAAGGTTGTGGAAAAAGCGAAGTCAGTAGTAGTTTTAAACTCTAATAACCAATAGTGTGCGTGCGTGCGTGCGTGCGTGCGTGCGTGCGTGCGTGCGTGCGTGCGTGCGTGCGTGCGTGCGTGCGTGCGTGCGTGCGTGCGTGCGTGAGAGAGAGAGAGAGAGAGAGAGAGAGAGAGAGAGAGAGAGAGAGAGAGAGAGAGAGAGAGAGAGAGAGAGAGAGAGAGAGAGTGTGTGTGTGTGTGTGTGTGTGTGTTTCAATGTAATATATATGCATATAAGTGATCTTAATAATAATAATAATGTTTATTTCTATAGCGCCTAATGTATTCTCCCGTAGGGGCTCTAGGCGCTTCACAAAAACAACGCATATCACATGAATGGGACATTTACAACAAAAACAAAAACGACAACACTGTTAGACAGTGTGTGTGGAGGGGGGGGGGTGGGGGTGCGTGCGCGCGCGTGCGTGCGTGCGTGCGTGCGTGCGCGCGCGTATGTTTTAAAGGCTTGGATTTGTAGCATATGTAAAGGTAGGTAATTACATGGTTTTGGGCACAGAGACAGTTCCAAGGAAATTATAGCGGTTCTTGCGAATGTTGCATAGTCATCCTGTTAGGGCTCGTATTTCCCCTTCAGAGACCTACAGCAAACAAAGCAGTTAGCGTGCTGTTCACAGTGCTGGCCTATCACTACACCCGTTTTATGCCTAAGCCTCTTGACCCAACTTAACCCTAAACGGTGAAATATTTGACAACACTTCGGGGATCGAACGTGTGGGTGTTTTTCTTTGGGAACGCCACGACTGTCCGAATCACGACTCTCCGAATCTTTGATCTTTGGCGGCTCCGTATCATTGACGTCATAATGACCAAAGTATCACGTCTGTTAGAACGATAGCCTGAAACGTTTGCAGTGTGCGTATGTTTGTATGTATGGGCCTGCATGTGCTTGTTTAAATGTAAGCGTTTATGTGTGTATCGATCTGTATGTGTTCACATTACGTTGTACGTACTTGAGAGTTGGTCTCTCATACTCATTTTCTGCGCAAGCACACACACTTAGAGAGAGAGAGAGAGAGAGAGAGAGAGAGAGAGAGAGAGAGAGAGAGAGAGAGAGAGAGAGAGAGAGGGGGGGGGGAGAGCGAGAGAGAGAGAGAGAGAGAGAGAGAGAGAGAGAGAGAGAGAGAGAGAGAGAGAGAGAGAGAGAGAGAGAGAGAGAGAGAGAGAGAGAGAGAGAGAGAGAATGTGTGTGTATCTGTCCTCATGTCTGCCTGTCTTTCTAAATTCTGACAGCCGTGATTCTGACAGTCGTTCTTCTGACAGCCGTGTATCTGAGAGCCGTGATTCTGACAGCCGTGATTCTGACAGTCGTTCTTCTGACAGCCGTTTATCTGAGAGCCGTGATTCTGAGAGCCGTGATTCTGAGAGCCGTGATTCTGACAGCTGTTCATCTGAGAGCCGTGATTCTGACAGTCGCGATTCGGAGAGCCGTGATTCTGACAGTCGTGATTCGGACAATCGTGGTGCCCCGCTTACTTTATCACGGATAATCTTGAAAACCTACGGGCCACGCAATGGTTTTGTTTAAGGAGGTCGTAAGGTAGTACGAGGCAGGGGGTGGATGCCTCGTGCCTCCATACTGGGAGCTGGACGACCCCGCCCACTCCACGAGTCTCCCCCCGTGGTGGGGATACTGGGGGGGGGGGGGGGGGCGTCTTTCGTAAAAAATAATTTCGACACATTCTGGAAGTTCTGTGCTTGTAACTTCCTCTAATCTACCACTCTCTTTGAATCTGCTTTTCCCTTTGCTTTCTATCATCTACTATCTTTCTGACTTATTGGCCCATTCTCCTGCCTTTTTTCAAACAAATCTTCCCAATAATTTTTCTCCTTTGAGCTCCTCCGAAATCGGAATGTGTCGGCTGTACGCATCGGGGAGACCAGTGGAAACTGAAAACCGGACACACACGTATCTTACCCATTATGGCCATATGGCCTGGGAACGAAGAAGAAGATGAAGAAGAGAAGTAATGTGGTAACTCTCTCTCTCTCTCTCTCTCTCTCTCTCTCTCTCTCTCTCTCTCTCTCTCTCTCTCTCTCTCTCTCTCTCTCTCTCTCTCTCTCTCTCTCTCTCTCTCTCTCTCTCTCTCTCTCTCTCTCTCTCTCTCTCTCCTCTCGAGCGGCAGGAACTATCGTTTTTGTTTGGTCCATGCGTGAGTGCGTGCGTCCGTCCAGACACCAAACCCGGACAGGCATGCGAGGGAACTTTGCACCCGCTCGGGTTCAGCCTTGTTATTATTTATTTATTTATTAATTTTAGGCTTCTTTCCATGCTCTCTTTACGCATGTTTCTCTAGTTTATGTCATAAGCTGGAGGTCTTACGTTAACATATTTCCAGCGTTCGATCCAGCATTAACACTTGTGCTATCTGATAGGAAATCTTTATAGAATACCAGCAAGAGCATTTCATAAATAAAAGTAGATATGTCTCTTATCTACGATGTGGTACTAGAAATCTTGTACTTTAGTCACACACACACACACACACACACACACACACACACACACACACACACACATACACACACACACACACATACACACACACACACACACACACACACACACACACACACACACACACACACACACACACACACACACACACACACACACACACACACACACACACACACACACACACACACACACACACACACACACACACACACACACACACACACACACACACACACACACACACACACACACACACACACACACACACACACACACACACACACACACACACACACACACACACACACACACACACGCACCGTCATGTTTACGACCCTCAGTCTGAAAGTCTGGTTCTTCCAGGGGGGTTTTAAAATAATAATCCCATGCTGACCCTAACCAATATCCCTTTTCCCAAATTGGCAGATTGTCGCTTCTTAGTGACAAAAACATCAATGATAACTCTTCTAGCGCCATGTTGTTGGGTGTGGGGGTTTTACGTTATTGGTTGTCCGTTGCATCTCAACCGACAAGGGGGAGTCACTATTTTATCGAGTGCGCGTGCATTGCTTTAACGGCAGAAAGAGTGACACATGTTCACACAAAAAAACTTTTTTTTAAACATGGCAGGGTGCTTGGCAGTGAATGACTTTGCATTTGGTGGGAGTGTAGAGTGATGTTGTTTGCCCACAACTCCCCGAGCACATCCTGCAGTCTTGCCCCCTGTATCAAGAAGCACGGACCCAGCACTGGCCAAACGGAGCTACGCTGGCGGGAAAGCTGTGGGGTACCAAGCAAGACCTGGAGACAACCACCAACTTCATCAACAACACCGGACTGGACATCTAGGGCATGATTCAGCTGGAACGCTGAAGAAGAAGAAGAAGGAGAAGAAGAAGAATGAGGAGGAGAAGACAAAAAAGAAGAAGAAGAAGAAGAAGAAGAAGAAGAAGAAGAAGAAGAAGCCCATGGTACTAGCATTATACAAATCTGTATTGTTAAAAAAATCGGGACATTCTTGGTGTTGCACTGCCTCCGGGCATTGCCTCCAGGATCGTTCCCACCATCTTTATATCTACCCCCCGTGTGGATACTGGGGGTCTTTCGTACAAATAGTACCCCCACCTTCTGGAAGTTCTGTGCTTGTAACTTCCTCTAATCCATCACTCTCTTTGACTCTGCCTTTTCCCTTTGCTTACTGTTATCTGCTATCTTTCTATCTTACTGGTCCATTCTCCTGCCTTTTTTTTCTATACATTCTTACAAAGATTTCTTCAGCCGAAGTCTGACATGCTGGCCCTAACTATTTACTTAGTTTTGCGCATAACAGCAGCATGACGCATCTGCGCTCATTTGACAGGAAACTGTCTGAGCGAACGAAGAAGAAGAAGAAGAAGAAGAAGAAGAAGAAGAAGAAGAAGAAAGAAGAAGAAGAAGAAGAAGAAGAAGAAGAAGAAGAAGAAGAAGAAGAAGAAGAAGAAGAAGAAGAAGAAGAAGAAGAAGAAGAAGAAGAAGAAGAAGAAGGAGAAAGAGAAGAAGAAGAAGAAGAAGAAGAAGAAGAAGAAGAAGAAGAAGAAGAAGAAGAAGAAGAAGAAGGAAGAAGAAGAAGAAGAAGAAGAAGAAGAAGAAGAAAGAAGAAGAAGAAGAAGAAGAAGAAGAAGAAGAAGAAGAAGAAGAAGAAGAAGAAGAAGAAGAAGAAGAAGAAGAAGAATATCTACTAAAAAATATTACATGTATTATATAATAAATGTCCCATATGTGTCTGGAGGACGTTAATTTTTCATTCACAGCCCATGGTACTAGAATAGTTAAAATCTGAGGGGGTGGGGTGCGGGGGTGGGTGGGTGAATAAAGTACAAGATAGTGAGAGTAAGCATAAAGAAATCTATTAGGAAAACAAAGACAGCCGGGAAGAAAGAAAACCGGTGTTGCGTTCTCAAAATGGATTTGTTCTCAAAATGTCTGCGCATGTGCGAACTCGATCATGACGTGCCATCACATTTTATCTTTCGTGTATTCGAGACTAAATTGACCCTAAGCCTATCCCTAACCCTATTCCTAACCCTATCCCTAACCCTAACATGAAACCGTCAAATACACAAACAATTATTTTGCGCATGCGCAGACATTTTGAGAATAAATCCATTTTGAGAACATCACACCTGGAACAACCAGAGATATGGCAAACATCACCACTTCACCTCTTACGTCCTGCTCCCTTCACGGCCCCAGGCACACACAAATGCACTCACACTCGCACGCACTAACAGACGCATACACCTATTCTCAAGATCCAGTGCCGCCCCCCATCTAAACACAAATATAAAATAGGCCTAACTGTTGGGGTGAGACTAATAAAACATTTGCTAAGGTTCTGGTAATGCAACTTAAGACTCCTAAACTGAAGGTCTTCAAGTTTAATCCTTTGCTTCACACCAAACTCTGCTGGGATTCGAACACCGTTTAGCCTTGGTTTGTTTTTTTAACCCAAACAATTGGACACACGCGCGCGCGCGCACGCACACACACACACACACACACACACACACACACACACTACATTATATCTATTATTAGGTATTAGGTATCATGTACTTTATAGTCACAGAGGCGTCTCTGTGAAATTCGGATTGCTCCCACCCGGAGAGGGCGTCGCAGCCAGAGGCGCGCCACCCCCCGTTTTTTTTTTGCATGCGATTTTTGTGTGACTGATGAGGAAGGAAAGGGGGTTACATTTTGACCAAATGACAACTTTTCCGTTGCCACTGGGTTTAATTAATGTGTGTACGTGACACCATTGCTGTTTTGTTGTGGATGTTGTTCCTTCTTCAACTTGTCTCCACTTACAGTTGAGCCCCCATATTCCATCAGCTGTGACAGAGGCAGCCACGCTGCACGTGAAATCGTGCAGCCATTCTGTAGCCCGTTGTCAACTTTGGGATAAGATGTAACCCACTGTCCACGGCCCCGTGTTGTAGATAAGTTATGTCATGAATCATGGCTCTTTACCCAAATGTGTAATACGTACCTACCTTTCTTCCACATAGAGTAAAGACATAAATGACGCTGGATCATAACGTAATTTGTGGTGTTTTGTTTCATTTTTAACCCTTTCGCCGCCAGTAATTTTCAGCCAAAAAATACCATTAAACTTAACTGGGGAAAGAAAACAAATTATCTGAAATATTGGAATTCCTCTGTGACATTTGTAACATTAGGCCTATCCTTACCTCCCAAAATTAAGACAATAGTGTCTTCGGATAATAGGTCCTGGTTGGATACGCTTCAGTGACATAGGTGGTAAGCCATTGTGGTGCATAAATGCGACATTGGCGGTGAAAGGGTTTTAAGAATATGTAAGTGAGAAAGTTTAGAATGTATGTGTCAAAACGAATGCATTGTGGTTGGTATTTTAAACAGTGGTAGGTATGCTATATATTATGTCATCGTAAATATGTGAAATCAGTAATTTCATAAAATTCCTAAAATGTTCAGTAATTCATGAAATTACTATGACCCCCAGTAAATACACGAAATTACTATTAAAAAAATCCTAGTAATTTCACGTAATCACTGAAATCTGAGCGCATGTTTTACACATATTTACTGACAACGTTTCAGCAAATTTGTGTAGTTCTTTTGATTCAATGTGACCCCCCGATATGACCCCCAATATAAACAAAACTCCCTCAGAGGAAGTCACATTTCATATTGGATATGACAATTTCGCTAACATTTAGCCAAGGA
>CM065692.1:40535382-40552882 GCA_017654935.2 Phymorhynchus buccinoides | reverse complement strand
CTTGACCTATGACCTTCATTTTCGAACTTGGTCTAAATATTCTTAGTACCCATCCGAAAGGAAACTGTCAGTGTCCTAGGTCCCTGTGTTCAAACGTTATCGTGCCAGGTGCTAGGCAGCATTTTCGGCGTCAATGACCTTGACCTTTGACCTTCATTTTTGAACTTGGCCTTGATATCTTTAACCCTTTCATCGCCACCGTCGCCTCTTGGCACCACAATGATTTAACACCCAAGTCACTGAAAGGCATCAAATGAGGGTCTGTTATCTAATGACCTTATGTTCTTAATTTGGGGAGGTAAGAACAGGCCCTATTTTATGCATGTCACAGAGGAATCCCCAGTATTGCAGATATAATCTTTTCTCTACCCGGGTAAGTTTAAGGGAAAGTTTTAGCTGAAAGATGGCTGGCGTTGAAAGGGTTGATACCTATCCGCATACAAAATTTGAGCGTCCTAGGTCTCTCCGTTATTGTGCAAGGTGTTCGGCAGCATTTCCGGCTCCAGTGACCTTGACCTTTGATTTATTACCTTCATCTTCGAACTTGGCCTAGATATTCTTAGTACCTATCCGCATGCAAAATGTGAACAAACTAGGTCCCTCCGTTCAAACGTTATCGTGTTCACATTGATAAATAGATAGATAGATAGATAGATAGATAGATAGATAGATAGATAGATAGATAGATAGATAGATAGATAGATAGATAGATAGATAGATAGTCAGTCGGCTTCAGAATCCACTGAAAACATTACCAGTTTCGTTCACTACGTTCGCGGCTGGTAAAAATAGTCTGGTTGAAGTAATGACTGCCCGAGGACACGCGCCATGATACCATCCAGTGTGTGTCGTGTAGTAACTATGAGCATGAAATGTTGTCTTTATGTGCGCATATTATGGCTCAGAGAGAGAGAGAGAGAGAGAGAGAGAGAGAGAGAGAGAGAGAGAGAGAGAGGGAGGGAGAGAGAGAGAGAGGGAGGGAGAGAGAGAGAGAGGGAGAGAGAGAGAGGAGATGAGAGAGAAAGAGAGAGAGAGAGAGGAGAGAGAGAGAGAGAGAGAGAGAGAGAGAGTTCTATTTGTCTGGGAGACTGGAAGTGGTTGAAAAGATGACATAAGGAAAATTGAACCCCAAAAATGATAACAAACAGACAACAGAGCATAAAGAAGAAGAAGAAGAAGAAGAAGAAGAAGAAGAAGAAGAAGAAGAAGAAGAAGAAGAAGAAGAGTAGGGGAAGACGGGGTAAAAAGCGCATGGGCGGGTAAGAAGCCCACCCCAATTATCTCATGAAATAAAGAAAATTTCAGTCAAATTTGCCCATGAGACGAATGCTAGACATTAACGCTCGTCTCATGGGCAAAATGAGACTGAAATTTGCTTCATTTCATGAGATAATTGGGGTGGGCTTCTTACCCGCCCATGCGCTTTTTACCCCGTCTTCCCCTAACCAAAGAGTAAAGACAAACAATGTGAACATGAGAATGAAACCCAGACCGAAATTTGATACGTCAACTTCAGCACGGCTTGCGGTAAGCTGACAACTGTTGTGAAAGGAATTCCTTTCGTGCACAGTCATGCAGACACACCGTAATGGACGACTAACCACACTCGACTAACCTTCCCCCCAAAACACCCCGTCACGGGTAAACGCGTAAAAAAAAAAAAGCAAGGGAAAGGAGTGTTGCTTGTCCACATTGTTACTGACTCCACTGACTTGCACAATCAGAGGACCCAACCAAACGGAAGGCCGACTAACCAGACGTGAAATAACGAAATCTCGGATTGATTCCGACGGTTAGGCGTGAAGGAACACATGTCATTTCCGTTGGGTGCAGAATGATGGTTTACTTATGTCCTTTGAATAGAAGTACCATGATTTTCGGGCCTATAAGACGCTACGGTGCATAAGGCGCACCCACCCCACCCACCCAATTTGTAAAAAAGTTTTTTTACTTCCCTTTATTGAATGAAACATGACCGATTTTAACTCAACAACATTTGTGTTAGGAGTCTGCAACGGCTGTGTGGCAACGGCTGTGCAGGACATAAAAGTTACTGGAATTTGTGTCTGATTGGTAGCATTTACACCTTTGATCTTGATCATTACGCACACAAGAAAACTTTAAAAAACCCACTAACAAACACACACACACACACACCGACATCGGATTCGTAGCCTCTGTTCTCATTCTACGAATTAGAGGTGACATAAGTTGGAATAATCTATACCCCAACGCTATTATGTCTGCGTCCTCTGACTTCCGATCTTTAGCAATCCAATGTTGCAATGGTACAATGTAAACCCTACTGTACAAACTAACAACACGATGAACTGCTTCTGTGCTGTTGTGCTTCGCTAGCATGGTCCACATAACTTTCAAGTTCTCCTCGAAACAAACACAGTGCTTTCTTTTACACTTCAAACACTGCTTCTTTACAGATTACAACAAAACCCTTTAATATCTTCTTGTTGAATAAAACAAAAAGACGAACATCTAATAGGAAATGCAGTCTGAACCTCATCAAGATCGCAACCCTAATATTACCACGATAGTTAGTATTTAGTGTGAGGTTATTTTTAAAAAAAATAAAGATAGAGAATGTCGAAGATGTACACACTAAGAGTAAATTTGAACTATTTTTGTTTGAAGATTAGATCTGTGGTTCACTTTTGAATAAGTTTCTAAAATGTTTATTGATTAAGCTTCGCAGCTCCCATTGTCACAATATTAGCATGGTAAATGATCTTCCTTGAATGCTTAAAATAAAATATCTTCCTTTCTGGTTCAGACTAGCAATATGCCTTTTCCTTTTCAGGTGAACATTCCCCAACTTTCTAACACTCTTTAGCTGGATTAGTGTTTTGTTTTGTTTTAAGTAAAAGACATAAGTTACCAATTGTGTAGTTTCATAACTAACGCTAACAGTCTTCAATCCATGTTTGTACTTTAAAAACAGACAAATAAATCCCCCTTTCCACATCAATACTCTAGTTCCCTAAGGTTTCCCGTGTCTATGTCAAAATGACAGCTCACAGACAGCTTGTTTCTAGTTCAAAGTAACCCTGCCATGACCCCCTACTGCACTTTAAGCCAAATTATTACCACTTCTCCTTCGCGCTCCCAATGACCATTAACTGAAAGTTCAAATCATAACTTTCAGATCCCCCCGTGGGGATACCGGGGAGGGGTCTTTTGTATAAATAGTTCCCCCACCTTCTGGAAGTTCTGTGCTTGTATCTTCCTCTAATCTGTCACTCTCTTTGACTCTGTCTTTTCCCTTCGCTTACTATCATCTACTATCTTTCTGCCTTACCGGTCCATTTTCCTGCCTTTTTTTTTTATAACTCACGAAGCACTTTCAAAAAGATTTCCTCCAGCCGAAGTCGGACTTACTGGGCCTATTTCTTAGTTAGGCGCATAACGGCAGCATGACGCATCTCCGCTCATAATTGACAGGAAACTGTCTGAGCGATCAAAAAAAAAGAAGAAGTTAATGAGATGGTATCTGGATGAAAAAGATAGATAAGGAGAGATCAGAAACTTATACCACGGGGCCTGTATTCACGTTGAGATAGCATGAGACTTAGCATCATGCTAACTTAGAAGCTCTTCCAATAGCATCATGCTAACTTAGAAGCTCTTCCAAAAGTCCTATTAAATCCAATAGGACATTGGAAGAGCTTCTAAGTTAGCATCATGCTAAGTCTCATGCTATCTCAACGTGAATACAGGCCCTGGGACGGTATTCATGTCGAGATAGCATGAGACTTAGCATGATGCTAACTTAGAAGCTCTTCCAAAAGTCCTATTAAATCCTATAGGACATTGGAAGAGCTTCTAAGTTAGCATCATGCTAAGTCTCATGCTATCTCGACATGAATACCGTCCCAGGTTTCGAACTGCGAGAGGTACAAGTTCCACTACGCTTTTTTCTTTTTGTCCGTCACCGAAGGTGAACGGACTTTGCGATGGGCTGGTTTGTATGGGCTGGTTTGTATTTTTTTTTCTTCTTTTTTTCTGTCTGTCCCAAGGATATCTCCCGAACCGCTTGACCGAATCGCGTCAAATTGTGTGTGAAGGTGTGCCTCCTTAATAGGAAGAGATCGGCGCAAACCATTTTGCCGTCGTGACCTTGACCTTGACGTACGACCTTGAAAACCGAAAATCTATTTTTAGCCATATCTCGGGCACCAATCAACATAGGATGTTGAAACTTGGCATGAAGGTGGTTTGGCTTATGCCCGTTCTGATGATGGCATACCGATCAAGGTCAAGGTCAAGGTCAAAAAGATCGCTGGAGCCTGAAAATCGGAGGGTCATTTTTTTCTCCTTCTGTCTGTCCCAAGGATATCTTTCGAACGGGTTGACAGAATCACGTCAAATTTTGTGTGCTGGTGTGTCACCATGAGAGGAAGGCATCCGCGCAAACCATTTTGCCGTCGTGACCTTGACCTTGGCGTACGACCTTGAAAACCGAAAATCTTTCAGGGGCCATAACTCCCACACCGTTAGTGTTAGAGTCTTCAGATTTGGTATGAAGGTACTTTGGCTTATGCCCGTTCTGATGGTGGCATATCGATCAAGGTCAAGGTCACGGTCCGGGCGATCAGTAGGCCTTGAAAGTGGTAGGGGTCTACACATTGGGTTTTAAGCCATATTTTCCACATTGGTACTTGACAGAAGCGCTTCAGATTGTGTGTGGTACTGTATACCCTAGAGAAGAAAACATCCGAGCATAAATTATCACCATGCTGACCTTGACCTTGAAGTGTGACCTTGAAAACCGAAATTTCCTTCTTTGCGCTATATGTTTCTTCTTCAAGCTGTATCTCGTGAACTAGAAGACAGAATCCCTTCCAATTTTGTGTCAGGATGTAACACCCTACGGGGTGTCGCAAGTGCGTGGCATTGCTGGTGACGGACATGTCTGCCGCTCGGCGACGCCCTTGTCTTTTAATGTTATTTTAGAACTGACACAATCTGCACTGATAGAGGACTGTTGGATCTTCAGGGTTTGGAGATAAGGGTGCACTAAGTATGGCTGATATAGGCTACAATCATCGCAATGTGTGTTCATCCAAAGTGGTAATGCACGAAACACAGCCCTGAGCAGGATATTTTGAGGTGTTAGAGTCAGTAGGATGCCTGGTGGAAGAAACGCAAGACCACAGTAATTTGGGCAATTATTATGTCGAGTTGTAAAACATGTTGGGATTTGACTTTGAGGCGATGTTATGACTCTCTCTCTCTCTCTCTCTCTCTCTCTCTCTCTCTCTCTCTCTCTCTCTCTCTCTCTCTCTCTCTCTCTCTCTCTCTCTCTCTCTCTCTCTCTCTCTCTCTCTGTCTCCCCCCTCTCTCTCTCTCTCTCTCTCTCTCTCTCTCTCTCTCTCTCTCTCTCTCTCTCTCTCTCTCTCTCTCTCTCTCTCTCTCTCTCTGTCTGTCTGTCTCTCTCTCTCAAAGGCCTAAATGAATAAATCATTGTCATTGTCATTGTCATTGTCATTGTCTCTCTCTCTCTCTCTCTCTCTCTCTCTCTCTCTCTCTCTCTCTCTCTCTCTCTATCTCTCTCTCTCTCTCTCTCTCTCTGTCTGTGCGTGCGCGCGCGCGCGCGCGCGCGTGTGTGTGTGTGTGTGTGTGTGTGTGTGTGTGTGTGTGTGTGTGTGTGTGTGTGTGTGTGTGACTGTGTGTGTATTCGTGCGTGCGTGATTGCCTTGGCGTCTGAAGAGTGAACACGTCTGGAAGAACACACAGCTACAAAATCACGTCCGTTTTGTTTGAAGGTTCTTATTGTACAGTCCAACGTGAGTTCAACAATGAAATATCAAAATTGAAACGAGACACAGTCTCTTATTCATTCCTAGTCCCCTTCTTAGCACCCCCCTCCTCCCTCCTCCCATCCCTGCCTCCCCCTCCCCTGCCCCACACCGTGACCATTCCTGTGCCCCTACCCACCCACTCTCATCACCAACCGTTCTCCGGACCCAACTGATTCCCTAAAAATATCCTGCAGGCCTTCCAGTTGCTGTTCAAAAGTGTTATTGGCCACTGCAAAGAACGCCTTTTGCAAGAGTGAAAATGCCCTTGGTGGGTGGGGGAAGATGGTTGAGTACTGACCAAGCAAGGGAATAGCTCTCGCCAATAACCCTATTTGAGGCCACTTAATGGCTGCCTTTTGTAAGAGTGAATGCCTTTGGTGGGTGGGAGAAAGATGATTGAGTACTGACCAAGCAAGGGAATAACTCGCCAATAACCTTATTTGAGGCCACTTAAAGGCTGCCTTTTGCAAAGAGTCAAGTCAAGTCAAGTCAAAATGATCTTCATTGACGATAAAAGAATAAGCTTGATAAAGCTGTTTTACATACTGTAAGTGAATGCCCTTTTGGATACCGATCAACAAGGGCTTAACTCTTGCCGTCAAGGGCGTTAACCCCTTGACTGCCACCAACGTATTACCTACTGACCTGATGACATAACTGACGATGTCATCAGATGAAGAGGAATAACCCTGATATGCTGGCTTTTTGTCTAACACAGTCAAGAGAGCTACATCCCCAGATCATTGTGCCAAATTGGCTCTATCAGTTGTCTTTTTCATGGCATGATTTTCCCAATGATTGTTTCTTTAATTTTCACTGGCAGTCAAGGGGTTAATGATCCTAGTTGAGGTGGCCAATAGGCCTAGTAATAGTCACTAACGAACTAACTAACGGCAGGGACCGTGACCCCTCAGTGTTCTCTTTGATCGCGAGGAACACGTCATAACCCAGCAGCTGTCGTCCATCAATCACGAGGCCAAGTGATGCGCACCTGTAGGGATTAGTGCGATGTGTCCCCGTCTATATGTGTCCCCCCCCCCCCCCCCCCCCCCCCCACACACACACACCTCACCTCATTGGGTCCCCGTGTCTATGACCCTGTCCCCGTCTCTATGTGTCACCCCCACCCCCACCTCATTGTGTCCCCGTGTCTATGTGTCACCCCCCCCACACACACACACCCACCCCCCCCCCACCTCATTGGGTCCCCGTGTCTATGACCCTGTCCCCGTCTCTATGTGTCACCCCCACCCCCACCTCATTGGGTCCCCGTGTCTATGTGTCACCCCCCCCACACACACACACACACACACACACACCTCCTCATTGAGTCCCCGTGTCTATGACCCTGTCCCCGTCTCCATGTGTCCCCAGATGATTCTTTCGGATGAGACGATAAACCGAGGTCCCGTGTGCCCATGCACTTAGCACACATTAATCACAGTGGCAACGAAAAAGTTGTCATTAATTTGGTCAAAGTTTATCCCCACCCCTTTCCTTCCTCATCAGTCACACAAAAATCGCATGCAAAAAAGCAAATTCGGTGGCGCGCCTCTGGCTGCGACGCGCTCTCCAGGTGGCAGCAACCCGAATTTCACAGAAACGCCTCTGTGACTATAAAGTACCTCATACCTAATATCTATGTGTCCCTATGCATGTGTGCCCCCCCCCTTCTATTGGCCACTGCAACGACCACCTTTTGCAAGAGTGAACGCCCTTGATGGGTGGGGGAAGATGCTTGAGTACTGACCAAACAAGGGAATAACTCTCGCCAATAACCCTAATTGAGGCCACTGAATGGCTGCCTTTTGCAAGAGTGAATACCCTTTTGGATACTGACCAACAAGGGATTATCTCTTGACGTCAAGGGCGTTAATAACCCTAGTTGCAGTGGCCAATATGTGTCCCCTCGATTAAGATAAGGGTTAGGGATAGGGTTAATGTTAGCTGCAAACATGCATATCGACACCCTCTCTTCCATTGCTTGTTTTCCTTCTTCTCTTTTTCTTCAGTCTTGCCTTTCTTACTGCAGACTGAGCACTTCAACCGCTATCGTTTCCTATACAGGCCCCTGTTTAACGTTACTTTTCATCCACGTACACGATTAAAGGTGGACTCGGACGGATAAGTTTTTGCAAGAAACACGTCCAGATCACCAGAAAGACAGCCTTTTCAAGGATCGGAACACTCACTTTGCTCTGGTTTCCTAGAAATTAAACCGTCAAAACAGCGATTTTTCCTTGGTGGAGATGCCGGAGAGAGTAGCCATTTTGGATGGGGTGGGTGGAGGTCACTTATTGTGGTTGAAGCGTTTTCTTTTTTTGTAGTGCAGTAAACATAAAAAGGAACTATTTCCTTTGTTGTGAGCGAAACTCCTTTACATAAACTGCATAAAATTAAAAATTAAATAAAAAAGGATTGTATTGCGAAAAGGATTGTATGGCGGTCATTCAAAAAGAGACGGCAAACGCCTTCTCTTTGGGTGAAAGAATTTGACTTCCAGCACCTCCGCCAAGGAGGAATCGCCTTTTTGACGGCTTGATTTTTGGGAAACCAGAGCAAAGTGAGTGTTGCGATCTCTGTAAAGGGTGTTTTCCTGCTGATCTGGACGTGATTCTTGCAAAAACGCATCCGCCAGGATGCCGCTTTAAAAATGTGCATTGACTAATAGTAGAAGAATAGATAAAGGCAAGACGGAAAGAACGCAATGAACCAAGACTGACAGGGGGTGTTGATCTGCATCTTTACCGGGTTAGTGTTTGGGTTGGGATTAGGATAAACAAGGAGACGGAGAGCCCCCGTGGGGATACGAGGGGGGGCGGGGGGCGGGAGTGGTCTTTTGTACAAATAGTTCCCACACTTTCTGGAAGTTCTGTGCTTGTAGTTTCCTCTCATCTGTCACTCTCTTTGACTCTGCCTTTTCTCTTAGCTTTCTGTCATCTACACTCTTTCTGCCTTACTGGTCCATTCTCCTGCCCCTTTTCAAGAAACTCTTACAAAGGTCTTCTCCAGCCGAAGACGGACATGCTGGGCTATTTCTTATTTTCTTATTTAGGCAACATGACGTGTCTGCGCTCATGATTATGACAGGAAACTGTCTGAGCGATTATAGAAGAAGAAGAAGAAGAAGAAGAAGAAGAAGAAGAAGAAGAAGAAGAAGAAGAAGAAGAAGAAGAAGAAGAAGAAGAAGAAGAAGAAGAAGAAGAAGAAGAAGAAGAATGAAATATAGTGTTTTACGTCCTCTCGGCCCGGCAGGGCACATATGGGACATTGAAGAAGAAAAAGAAGAAGAAGAAGAAGAAGAAGAAGAAGAAGAAGAAGAAGAAGAAGAAGAAGAAGAAGAAGAAGAAGAAGAAGAAATACTAGGACACATAGAGACGGGGGGCACAATCATACAGACGGGGGACACCCAGAGACGGGGTATCCCCGAGAAGTAGAGACGACATTGGAGACACATAGAAACGGGGGCACAATGTTACGTAATCCACGTGCAGACCGACACGCTTCATTGGTTACACCAAGGGGAGGTCACTGAGGGGACAGGAAGGAAAGAGGAGTTAGAATACGGAAAGAGGAGGAGGAGTTGCATGCTTTACGTACATGAAGAGATAAGTCACTGAGTTCGACGGTTAGGGAAACGTTAAAGACCCACCAGATCCATGAGTGACAATCACGGGTTTCACGTGTTTCCCTCTCTCGCTGGTAAGAAATCTTATTTTGACCAGGTTTGAGTCCCATACAAATGCCCCCAAATTGAAAACGAGACAGAGACTTTTAAAGACCCACCACGTCACGTGTCAAAATCATGTTTTTTTCACGTGTTTTCCCTCTTATAGCTGGCAAGAAATCTTAAGAAACCTTCCTAGCTTAAGAGGGAATGTGACACGTGACGTGGGGTGTCTTTAAAGAGCAGCCTCAATTTGAAGTTGGGGGCATTTGTATATGGGTCATACCTACCCAGAAAACCCCCAACAAGATTTAATTAATCGCCGGGCCAGTGGGTCTTTAATAAAAGAAGCAGTGACTACTAGTACTACAGTGTAAACTGTTTTCCTCTACCAAGCAAATGACCCCGTTTCATTTTGTTGTTTATTATTAAAAGGACAGAACAAGGAGACAAACAAACAAACAAAACAGCCACCAAAAGCCTTCGACCAAGAACAGTAACAGTTTCTCTACTGAGCGAGTCTTCCTGGTTCTACTACATAAATAGAAATAAAACAGGATGGCAGAACCACATAAACTGTACTCCGGGGGATGGTTGTGGTGTGGGGGCGGGGGTGGGGGCGGGGGGGGGGGGGGGGGTGGGGGCGGGGGGTGGGGGCGCGGGGGTGGGGGGATGGTTGGGGTGGGGGGTGGGGGTGGGGGGGTTGAAGGGAGGTGGGTGTTAGTGTGTTGTGTTATGATTATATGCAATGCATTCTCTAATGTATTCATTCTCATAGAGATGTATGGTGAGGATGCGTGAACCAGTCTGTTAGAAATGTTTGTACGAATGGTGAGTGAAAAGCGCATTGAGTGGCTTTGCAAGATTATGCGCTATATAAGCATTATTCATTATTATTATTTTTTTATCTTTATATTTACTAATGTCCCATATCCTCCATATGTGTCTGTTCCAGACCGGAGGACGTTAAACAGATTTCCATTCCCATTCCACGTAATCAGCTTGCTGTCTGATCACATCATCCAGTTAACGAACACGGACCAAAGAAACTATCACCCGTTTCTTAAAGGGTCAAAAGGGTCGTCAATCATAGCCCCCCCCCCCCCCCCCCCCCCCCCCCCCCCCCCCCCCAAAAAAAAAAAAAAAAAAAAAAAAAAAAGAAGAAGAAGAAGAAGCGTTATAAGTTATAAGTTAGTACTACAGAGAGTATAGACGTGCGTCATTCATTATAGCCACCATGTCAATATCGGTTTGGCTCAAAGTCAACCCTCTGTTGTCTCATCTGATGACGTAGGTCCTGTCTGTTTGCCTGGTCATACATAACTAGAGAGGATGGTTCACGTCCTCATAGCGACAAGTAGTTCTGGTGCGATGGTCGTTGGTGCCTTGTCGAACGACATTTAGAAAGTTTACGTCCTCTTGGCCTGAATTAGGCAATTATGGGACATTTGTAGATGACTGAAGATCTTATCTTGGTGCCTTGTCGAACGACATTTAGAAAGTTTACGTCCTCCTGGCCTGAACTAGGCACATATGGGACATTTTTAGATGACTGAAGATCTTATCTTGGTGCCTTGTCGAACGACATTTAGAAAGTTTACGTCCTCCTGGCCTGAACTAGGCACATATGGGACATTTTTAGATGACTGAAGATCTTATCTTGGTGCCTTGTCATTTTTAAGGCTTACTTAAATATAAGGTAGGGGTGGGGGCTGGGGAGAGGCTACAGTATGTTTGTGCTGTTTTGTAAAGCGCATTAGTATTTTTTGGTCTGATTGTATAATTACAACGCTTCGTCGTGATGTTGTCTATTTGTTCTTTTCCCTCTCTGTTTCTTTTGGAATAAACGTACCGTCTTTTGTTTCTCTCCAGAGACTTACATGTTGAGGCTAGGACAGAAGATAATGAAACTAGAGCGTTAAGACGCTAGATTACCAGCCGCGCGGCAGCATTTTCGGCTGCCGTGATTCGCCTCGCGGCTGACTCGGATATCGAACCTTTATTTCAGAAGGGTGAGAGAGACAGTGAGAAAGAGAGACAGAGACAGAGAGACGACAACCCTAACATTAACCCTCAACTGACAAAATGAGTGAATGAGAAAACCAGGTCAACCACACTCCACTCACACAAAGCCACTGAACTTGGACTCACACACTTGTGACTTTGACAAGAAAAGGGAACAAGGTACAGAGTGGTGGCCTGTTTCAAAGCCAGAGTTGTTTCCCTTGGTTTGTGTCTACGGCTTCAGTGACCTTTGACCAATGACCTTCATGTTAGAACCTGGCCTAGATATCCTAGCTTCCTATCCGCGTGCGACATTTGAGTCTACTAGTCCTATAGGTCCCTCCGTTCAATATTTCTTTCGCTTGGACTGTTTCTTGCAAAAAACAAAAATCGGCCCCGGTGACCTGGACCTTTGACTGATGAACTTCATCTTCAAACTTGGCATGGATATTCTAGCTACCTATCCGCGTGCAAAACTGGAGCTTCCTATGCCCCTCCGTTCAAACGTTATCGTGGTCACATAGCCACATAGTCAGGAACAAACAGAATTCTCTGAAAACATTACCAGCTTCGCTCTCTTCGTTCGCGGCTGGTAGTAAATAAAGGTGGATAGCTCTCCATCTAGGGCACACAACTCCCCCACCAAAGCCACCTACGGCACCACCGCCTAGCTCTGGGAAGGTTGAAGATGCAGAGGAGCAAACCCAGAAACTTCCATAAAGACCCCTCACGTCACGTATCACATTCCCTCTTATACTAGGAAGATTTCGTGAGATTTTTTACTAGCTATAAGAGGGAAAACTCGTGAAACCCGTGATTTTGACACGTGACGTGGTGGGTCTTTAAAATGACTTTTTTTGTATTGCTATTGTTATTAAATGTTTTCATACACATCTGTATTGTTAAAAAATTCGGGACTTTCCTGGTGTTGCACTGCCTCCTCCATCACTGTACTGGACTGTCCCTTGGTTCATTGTTCCCCTCTTTGTCCCTCTTTGCCTCTTAGGCCTCTTCACTCCCTTTTCCTCTTAGGCCTCTTCACTTCCTTTTCCTCTTAGGCCTCTTCACTTCCTTTTCCTCTTAGGCCTCTTCACTTCCTTTCCCTCTTAGGCCTCTTCACTTCCTTTTCCTCTTAGGCCTCTTCACTTCCTTTCCCTCTTAGGCCTCTTCACTTCCTTTTCCTCTAATGCCTCTTCACTTCCTTTTCCTCTTAGGCCTCTTCACTTCCATTCCCTCTTAGGCCTCTTCACTTCCTTTTCCTCTTATGCCTCTTCACTTCCTTTTCCTCTTAGGCCTCTTCACTTCCTTTTCCTCTTATGCCTCTTCACTTCCTTTTCCTCTTAGGCCTCTTCACTTCCTTTCCCTCTTAGGCCTCTTCACTTCCTTTTCCTCTTAGGCCTCTTCACTTCCTTTTCCTCTTATGGCCTCTTCACTTCCTTTTCCTCTTAGGCCTCTTCACTTCCTTTTCCTCTTAGGCCTCTTCACTTCCTTTTCCCTCTTCACTTCCTTTTCCTCTTAGGCCTCTTCACTTCCTTTTCCTCTAATGCCTCTTCACTTCCTTTTCCTCTTAGGCCTCTTCACTTCCTTTTCCTCTTAGGCCTCTTCACTTCCTTTTCCTCTTAGGCCTCTTCACTTCCTTTCCCTCTTAGGCCTCTTCACTTCCTTTTCCTCTAATGCCTCTTCACTTCCTTTTCCTCTTAGGCCTCTTCACTTCCTTTTCCTCTAATGCCTCTTCACTTCCTTTTCCTCTTATGCCTCTTCACTTCCTTTTCCTCTTAGGCCTCTTCACTTCCTTTTCCTCTTAGGCCTCTTCACTTCCTTTTCCTCTTAGGCCTCTTCACTTCCTTTTCCTCTTAGGCCTCTTCACTTCCTTTTCCTCTTAGGCCTCTTCACTTCCTTTTCCTCTTAGGCCTCTTCACTTCCTTTTCCTCTTAGGCCTCTTCACTTCCTTTTCCTCTTAGGCCTCTTCACTTCCTTTTCCTCTTAGGCCTCTTCACTTCCTTTTCCTCTTAGGCCTCTTCACTTCCTTTCCCTCTTAGGCCTCTTCACTTCCTTTCCCTCTTAGGCCTCTTCACTTCCTTTTCCTCTTAGGCCTCTTCACTTCCTTTTCCTCTTAGGCCTCTTCACTTCCTTTTCCTCTTAGGCCTCTTCACTTCCTTTTCCTCTTAGGCCTCTTCACTTCCTTTTCCTCTTAGGCCTCTTCACTTCCTTTTCCTCTTAGGCCTCTTCACTTCCTTTTCCTCTTAGGCCTCTTCACTTCCTTTCCCTCTTAGGCCTCTTCACTTCCTTTTCCTCTTAGGCCTCTTCACTTCCTTTTCCTCTTAGGCCTCTTCACTTCCTTTCCCTCTTAGGCCTCTTCACTTCCTTTCCCTCTTAGGCCTCTTCACTTCCTTTTCCTCTAATGCCTCTTCACTTCCTTTTCCTCTTAGGCCTCTTCACTTCCTTTCCCTCTTAGGCCTCTTCACTTCCTTTTCCTCTAATGGCCTCTTCACTTCCTTTTCCTCTAATGCCTCTTCACTTCCTTTCCCTCTTAGGCCTCTTCACTTCCTTTTCCTCTTAGGCCTCTTCACTTCCTTTTCCTCTTAGGCCTCTTCACTTCCTTTTCCTCTTATGCCTCTTCACTTCCTTTCCCTCTTAGGCCTCTTCACTTCCTTTTCCTCTAATGCCTCTTCACTTCCTTTTCCTCTTAGGCCTCTTCACTTCCTTTTCCTCTTAGGCCTCTTCACTTCCTTTCCCTCTTAGGCCTCTTCACTTCCTTTCCCTCTTAGGCCTCTTCACTTCCTTTCCCTCTTAGGCCTCTTCACTTCCATTTCTTAGGCCTCTTTTCCTCTAATGCCTCTTCACTTCCATTCCCTCTTAGGCCTCTTCACTTCCTTTTCCTCTTAGGCCTCTTCACTTCCTTTCCCTCTTAGGCCTCTTCACTTCCATTCCTTTCCCTCTTAGGCCTCTTCACTTCCTTTCCCTCTTAGGCCTCTTCACTTCCTTTCCCTCTTAGGCCTCTTCACTTCCTTTCCCTCTTAGGCCTCTTCACTTCCTTTTCCTCTTAGGCCTCTTCACTTCCTTTTCCTCTTAGGCCTCTTCACTTCCTTTTCCTCTTAGGCCTCTTCACTTCCTTTTCCTCTTAGGCCTCTTCACTTCCTTTTCCTCTTAGGCCTCTTCACTTCCTTTTCCTCTTAGGCCTCTTCACTTCCTTTTCCTCTTAGGCCTCTTCACTTCCTTTTCCTCTTAGGCCTCTTCACTTCCTTTTCCTCTTAGGCCTCTTCACTTCCTTTTCCTCTTAGGCCTCTTCACTTCCTTTTCCTCTTAGGCCTCTTCACTTCCTTTTCCTCTTAGGCCTCTTCACTTCCTTTTCCTCTTAGGCCTCTTCACTTCCTTTTCCTCTTAGGCCTCTTCACTTCCTTTTCCTCTTATGCCTCTTCACTTCCTTTTCCTCTTAGGCCTCTTCACTTCCTTTTCCTCTTAGGCCTCTTCACTTCCTTTTCCTCTTCCTCTTCACTTCCTTTTCCTCTTAGGCCTCTTCACTTCCTTTTCCTCTTAGGCCTCTTCACTTCCTTTTCCTCTTAGGCCTCTTCACTTCCTTTTCCTCTTAGGCCTCTTCACTTCCTTTTCCTCTTAGGCCTCTTCACTTCCTTTTCCTCTTAGGCCTCTTCACTTCCTTTTCATCTTAGGCCTCTTCACTTCCTTTTCCTCTTAGGCCTCTTCACTTCCTTTTCCTCTTAGGCCTCTTCACTTCCTTTTCCTCTTAGGCCTCTTCACTTCCTTTTCCTCTTAGGCCTCTTCACTTCCTTTTCTTAGGCCTCTTCACTTCCATTTTCCCGTCTAATGCCTCTTCACTTCCTTTTCCTCTTAGGCCTCTTCACTTCCATTTCCTCTTAGGCCTCTTCACTTCCATTCCCTCTTAGGCCTCTTCACTTCCTTTTCCTCTTAGGCCTCTTCACTTCCTTTTCCTCTTAGGCCTCTTCACTTCCTTTTCCTCTAATGCCTCTTCACTTCCTTTTCCTCTTATGCCTCTTCACTTCCTTTTCCTCTTAGGCCTCTTCACTTCCTTTTCCTCTTAGGCCTCTTCACTTCCTTTTCCTCTTAGGCCTCTTCACTTCCTTTTCCTCTTAGGCCTCTTCACTTCCTTTTCCTCTTATGCCTCTTCACTTCCTTTTCCTCTTATGCCTCTTCACTTCCTTTTCCTCTTAGGCCTCTTCACTTCCTTTTCCTCTTATGCCTCTTCACTTCCTTTTCCTCTTAGGCCTCTTCACTTCCTTTCCCTCTTAGGCCTCTTCACTTCCTTTTCCTCTTAGGCCTCTTCACTTCCTTTTCCTCTTAGGCCTCTTCACTTCCTTTTCCTCTTAGGCCTCTTCACTTCCTTTGCCTCTTAGGCCTCTTCACTTCCTTTTCCTCTTAGGCCTCTTCACTTCCTTTCCCTCTAATGCCTCTTCACTTCCTTTTCCTCTTAGGCCTCTTCACTTCCTTTTCCTCTTATGCCTCTTCACTTCCTTTTCCTCTTAGGCCTCTTCACTTCCTTTTCCTCTAATGCCTCTTCACTTCCTTTTCCTCTTAGGCCTCTTCACTTCCTTTTCCTCTTAGGCCTCTTCACTTCCTTTTCCTCTAATGCCTCTTCACTTCCTTTTCCTCTTAGGCCTCTTCACTTCCTTTCCCTCTTAGGCCTCTTCACTTCCTTTTCCTCTTAGGCCTCTTCACTTCCTTTTCCTCTAATGCCTCTTCACTTCCTTTTCCTCTTAGGCCTCTTCACTTCCTTTTCCTCTTAGGCCTCTTCACTTCCATTCCCTCTTAGGCCTCTTCACTTCCTTTCCCTCTTAGGCCTCTTCACTTCCTTTTCCTCTTAGGCCTCTTCACTTCCTTTTCCTCTTAGGCCTCTTCACTTCCTTTTCCTCTTAGGCCTCTTCACTTCCTTTTCCTCTTAGGCCTCTTCACTTCCTTTTCCTCTTAGGCCTCTTCACTTCCTTTTCCTCTTAGGCCTCTTCACTTCCTTTTCATCTTAGGCCTCTTCACTTCCTTTTCCTCTAATGCCTCTTCACTTCCTTTTCCTCTTAGGCCTCTTCACTTCCTTTTCCTCTTAGGCCTCTTCACTTCCTTTCCCTCTAATGCCTCTTCACTTCCTTTCCCTCTAATGCCTCTTCACTTCCTTTTCCTCTTAGGCCTCTTCACTTCCTTTCCCTCTTAGGCCTCTTCACTTCCTTTTCATCTTAGGCCTCTTCACTTCCTTTTCATCTTAGGCCTCTTCACTTCCTTCCCCTCTCTTTTCTTTCTTTTCTCTCTGCCCTCTTTTATAACGTAGGCCTACTTTAGTAGCCCACCCTGTGTTTCATTATGTCTTCATTGAAACCGTTGTGACGTTTGGGCAGAGAATAAGGACGCGCCAAAACAGAAAAGTAGGTTTGGTTTAAATAGGTTTTTTATTCACCAACAATAATGTATACAAATATGGATAATGGAATCAACAAGCTTGAAGCTTATAATGTGCCTACTTTTACCATTGTAGTGTACACATGGCAGCTGGCAAATACAACACACAAGTTCTGCCATGCTTAACATGAACAAAATAAACCAGTTTCCAAGATCGTCAAGGAAAATAAACCAGAAAACAAGGGTTAAAGTAGAAACTGACATTATTAACACACAGCTGAAAGAATTAAATAAACATGCAAAGCGCATTGAATGATTTTTTTTACTCAATTCGTGAAAAGTAGGTTTGATAAACACAAGCAGAAAACAAGGCTGACTTAAGTGGCGGCGAAAGGTGAGAAAGACTATCCAAAGGCTTGGGGCAAGGTCGGGTTGCTGCCAAAATAGATATTTGTTTTCACCTTCTTTCAAATTCTCCTCCACTCCCACCCCACCCAACACCATCACCATTTTGTTCTTCTCAAAAACGGTTTACCACCGGTTTCATACCAACTTTATATTAGGAGGATTAGAAGAAATGATTTAGTCTACATAGTTCACCGCGCCTGTGCGCGCGCGTGCGTGCATGTGCGTTCGTATGAAATGTGTTCCTTGT
>CM065692.1:40517882-40520382 GCA_017654935.2 Phymorhynchus buccinoides | reverse complement strand
CACACACACACACACACACACACACACACACACACGCGCGCGCGCGCGCGCGCGCACACGCACGCACACGCACACACACACACACACACACACACACACACACACACACATAAACACACACACACACACACACACACACACACACACACACACACACACACACACACACACACACACACACACGCACGCACGCACGCACACACACACACACACATACACACACATACACACACACACACACATATATACACACACATACACACACACACACACACACACACACACACACACACACACACACACACACACACACACACACACACACACACACACACACACACACAAGCATTATAATTGATTCGTGACATAAAAGGTGAAGACACCCATTCGCTTTATCTGACTCGAGATCCTGTTTTGTGTAGAGGGGTCTCACGGGAAAAGGACAAGGTTAATAGGTCTCCATATTCATATTCATATGTCCATACCTTTGGGTAAGTGTTCAAAGTTCTACCAGCTTAGTTGGGTGGCAGTGTAAGCCCTACTGAAAAAAGTGTTCTTCTTCAGTTCAGTTCAGGATTTCAGTTCAAGTGACTTTCTACCGGAATCACACGATTGCAACAGGACATGGATAATTATGTTGTTGTTTCCTTAAGCTGCCAATTATTTATATTAATAAAAAAAATAGGAGTCTGCGTTATGAACATTCGTTTACTATTGTGAATCACCGGATTACAATTATGTAAAGGTGAAACTACTGAGTTGTGGGACTGATTTCGGTTATAAGACGTTCCAGGTAAGTGTGTGATACCTATTCTAAAATATAACAGTTTAGAAAATAGGATTCATATTATTTTTATTTTAAAAAAAGCAAGAGAAATAACATTCATCTTGAGAAAAAATGATTAACAAAAAGATTACTGTATGATTGATTTATTTATTTTATGTAGCTCATATTATTTTAATTGTTTTAAAAAGCAAGAGAAAAAACATTCATCTTGAGAAAAAAATGATTAAGAAAAAGATTACTGTATGATTTATGTATTTATTTTATGTAACTTTAATTAAACTTTATTAATTAAATTAAGAGATAATGCAGACGTCAGAAACGAAGGCCTAGCTAAATGTTCTTATCTAATGCTATCAGATCAAAATTAACAAATTAACCCCTTGACTGCCACCAACGTATTACGTACTGACCTGATGACACCACTGATGATGTCATCAGATGAAGAGGAATAACCCTGATATGCTGGCTTTTGCTCTAACACAGTCAAGAGAGTTATATCCCCAGAGCATTTTGCCAGATTGGCTCTATCAGTTGTCCTTTTTTATGGCTTGATTTGCCCAATGGTTTTTTCTTTGATTTTATCTGGCAGTCAAGGGGTTAAAAATACACCCCAAAAAACACGATTGTGGCGGTACCATAGCCGATGAGGTTTAACCGAGGCGTGGTTACCGCTACAACTATCTGCATTGCTAAAAAATCGGGACTTTACTGGTGTTGCACTGCCTCCGGGTATTGCCTCCAGTATCTTTGTATCTACAAATGTCCCATATGTGTCTGTTTCAGACCGAGAGGACATAAAACACCATTTTTCAACAAATTAAGAATACAGGAAAATGTATATGGTTTGTACCCACGTGTCGTCATATCCGGCCACAAGGAGCGTGCCATATTATGGGAGAACACCATCTTAGTCAGTAACTTTGTTTGAAAAATGCCAGATCGATGCTGTTTACACACAAATCTAAGATGGCGACACTTCCGTTGGAAAGGTCGAGATGCGCACGCAGGGAGCCATACAGACCAAACTAGTGACGAACAGACAACATACCCAGCTAGATGTCAGTGTTATCAAAAATGGATCGGGATAGGTATCAGCAGATTATTAGATCGCATAAACAGCGGTATGATCTAGACAGAGATCAACAAATATGTGCCTTGGATGGAGATCAATCAGCAGCAGTTAGCAGTTTAGTTTAACCCTTTCACCGCCAAAGTCCTATTTCAGCGCCACAGAGATTTAACACCTATGTCACTAAAAGGCATCACATTGGGGTCTATTGTCCAAAGACCCTACTATCTTAGTAATTTTTCCGTTATTGCCTTTCTTACCATACATATAAAGCTGTATTTTAAGAACATTTTCACCAAATTATCTTTTTGGAATACTAACCCTAACCCTAGCCCTAACCCTAACCCTAATCACGTTTTGCCCAATCACCTTTCGCCCAATTGGAAATTATACCGGTTTACATCCATCACGTTCCGCCCAAAAATCATGCAAGGAAATCAGGGAATTGAATCAATAATTTAATGGTTGAATCAAACAGATATTTAAAAAGACGGAAAAACGCAACGAACCACAACTGTGACAAATCGCGGTGTACTGCAGTACATAGTGGGGGGTAGGGTTAGGTTTAGGGCTAAGGTTAGGGATAGGGTTAGTATTCCAAAAAGGTTATTAGCTAAAAAATGTTCCTAAAATACAGCTTTATG
>CM065692.1:40507882-40510382 GCA_017654935.2 Phymorhynchus buccinoides | reverse complement strand
AGTTTGTAGTGTGCTAGTGATGTTTGTTAATGCATAGAACGATACTTTCTGCAAAATGTGCAAAAATACTTAATGTATTCCTCTTGTATGGAGTGTTTGGTTTTTCATTGAGACCATGTACCATTTTTTTAGATTTCATTTGTCGTGTTTCCAAGGCCTCCCTTTTCTACAGGCCGGGTGTCTAAGCAAATGCAACCCAGAAAATCGGTATGTTAACAAATACTAATGAAGCTATCATTATTATTTGTCCGGTTCAATGCATGAACAATTACAACAGATTTTTTTCTGCAAAATTTCTTCGAGTGCTCCAAAACTTTACGGTTTTCATGGCAACCAATTTTCAGAGAAACAAGCACAACCTTTTTGAGGTGTAAAAGCATTTTTGCGTTTTCAATGTCTTCGATTGCAATTTTAATTTATACGGTATCCGGACAAGATTCTCATTAATATGAGGGCTCGAAAAGTCGAACTAAGGCATCTGTTCATCGAGGAATAAAAAGACTGTCATTTTCGAGAAGAAACAGTTTCCAGACAGCTGAAACTTTCTGCAAAAGTGTTTTTGCCCTTAGATACGGTGATTTTTTTGTATGGGTTACCACGGAAACTGTGACTTTCTGGAGCTGTCTGAGGCATCATGGGAACACAAACTAGTACAGCAACATTTCATGCATTGAATCTTCTTCAGAACCTGAAAAATCACATTGATGACTTGATTGTTAACCCTTTCACCACCAATGTCGCATTTATGCACCTCAATGGATTACCACCCATGTCACTAAAAGGCATCAAATCCGGAACCTATTATCTGAAGACCCTGTGTTTTTAATTTTGGGAGGTAAGGATAGGCCTAATGTATACATGTCACAGAGGAATTCGCAATATTGCAGATAATTGTTTTCTCTACCCAGTTAAGTTTAATGGTATTTTTTGCCTGAAAAAATGGCTGGTGGCGAAAGGGTTAAATATTTTATAAACGATTTTGTTGGCTTCATTTTTTAAGTCACCCTGTATCAGCTTAGGAACAAAACTATTCTTTGTTAACCTCCAACTTACAAGTTACACCTTTCTAATTAATCGGGTAATCATGATTGCCCCGCCTCGAGTTGTTCAATGGGCTAACAGCAGGTAGGCTACTGTTAGCGGCGGCAGTGAGTCACAAGAAGACAATGGACATGTTGCCCCCGCCCCTCCAGTCCCTATGATAGCAGTATGGCCTCCACATTGCTTCCGCCAGGGCAGGTAACTGTCTCCCTCACCACGCAGGCCACGGGAGGTAATCCCCTTGTCAGAGATGATGACACATTAGTGACAGGACTGTAGGGAGGATGTCAGTGGCATAGGAATGGTGGGGATGGGGTGGGGGCAGCTCCCCACCCCCACCCCCTGGCTCAGAGGAGAGGGAGGGCAGACACGTTTTCCTGCCTGCCCCCCCCCTCCCCCCCCCCCCCCACACAAATTCGAGTAAGCCAGCAAGTAAAAATATTTTTAAAAAGAGAGAGAGAGAGAGAGAGAGAGAGAGAGAGAGAGAGAGAGAGAGAGAGAAGAGAGAGAGAGAGAGAGAGAGAGAGAGAGAGAGAGAGAGAGAGAGAGAGAGAAAGATAAGAGCTGAGAGAGAGAGAGAGAGAGTTAGAGAGATTGAGAGAGAGAGAGAGAGAGAGAGAGAGAGAGAAGAGAGAGAGAGAGAGAGAGAGAGAGAGAGAGAGAGAGAGAGGAGAGAGAGAGATCACACTGGAGAGAGGAGAGAGAGAGATGATCCCACTCAAAATGAAGGAGAGAGAGAGAGAGAGAGAGAGAGAGATACTTGTTGCTGCTTCAGTTTATGTCGTTAGGTTATTGTTGTTTCTTTTAAAAATAAAACATTTAAACCACATATACAGATACCCCCCCCCCCCCCCCTATCTCCTATCAATATTGGAGGGGGGAGGGGCAGACATGCTCCCCTCAAAATGAAGGAGAGACAGAGAGAGAGAGATTTTCTGAGAACACTGAACACTGAACAGTTTATTCGAATAGGCCATAAGCCCCAATTACGAAGGGGAGGAACATTGACAAAACCACATCATAAAGAAAATCAATTATACACCAAAAATCTATCTAAATTAGTACACATCAATATTTTATTGTAGACCATCGAAAAGTTGTCCACATGTGTACAGAAATATAGATTCCATCTTAAGCACAAGGGTTAACATAATAAACAGGTAAGATGAATAGTTCTCTCAGGTCATACAAAAGGACAATATAAAAGAACACATGGATTTCATTTCAAGAGAGAGAGAGAGAGAGGAGAGAGAGAGAGAGAGAGAGAAAAAGAGAGAGAGAGAGAGAGAGAAGAGAGAGAGAGAGAGAGAGAGAGAGAGAGAGGAGAGAGAGAGAGAGAGAGAGGGGGGGGATTCAAAGGCTCCATTTTTTTAAGCAGTAATTTACATCGATTACATTAAACATTTAATACTGAAATTATGGCCGTTCCTAAATGTACAAATACGAGACCTTTCAAATA
>CM065692.1:40490382-40502882 GCA_017654935.2 Phymorhynchus buccinoides | reverse complement strand
ATGCATATAAACTAAGCAGAATGTATCCAAAGGTCTACGTTCCGTAATGCATAGTCAGTGATCTAACATTACTTTCATAGCAAGCAGAATTATGCAGGCTAGGATGTATGCATGCATGTTACGCGCATGTCTACTAACCTCACTTCCTAACTTCATGCATGGATACCTCCGTCCATCCATTCATCCATGCATAAGCATGTTAGCTTACTACATATACATGCATACATTACTTACATACATACATGCATGCATGCATACATACATACTTCTTCTCTTCTTCTAGGAGCTTATAGTCCCTACCACGATTTCGCGCATGTGGGGACTAGCAATAAAAAAACTTAAAGCTTTTATCATAAAGATTACATAAATTATACAAAAACATACATACATACATACATACATGCATACATACATACATACATACATACATACATACATATATTCATACATACATACATGCATACATACATACATACATACATGCATACATACATACATACATACATACATACATACATGCATACATACATACATGCATACATACATACATGCATACATACATACATGGCATACATACATACATGCATACATACATACATACATACATACATACATACATGCATGTATGCATGCATACATACATACATACATACATACATACATACATACATACATACATACATACATACATACATACATGCATATATTCATACATACATTGATAATAAATATATGTTCATGCATGCATCCATTCACACACACACACACACACACACACACACACACACACACACACACCACACCACACACACACTTACCTATTCCCACTCTCTCCGTACACACATTACAGACACACTACCACACGTCTTATACACACCCCACCCTCCTCCTCCCTACAAAAAAAAAAAGAAGGAAAGTCCTCAAACGGAACAGAAACCCATTTTTATTGTTACAGGAGAGGTAGAAAAGGGGGAATAACTGTAATTAGAGCACAAAGGGAAAGCGAAAGAACAGGACAACCAGTGTTCACCAAGACCCGCCGCACACACTAACGTCACGAAGTGACTTCTCACACCCGACACCTACAACTCTCACCCTCTTCCTTACTCCACAGCCCCTCGTCCTGCCCTCGTCCCCCATCATCATCATGATTGGCTCTTTAGGTGGAGTTATCGTACTGCCCTCGCCCCTCATCGTCATCATTGGCTCTTTAGGTGGAGTTATCGTTCTGCCCTCGCCCCATTATCATCATCATGATTGGCTCTTTAGGTGGAGTTATCGTTCTGCCCTCGCCCCTCATCACCATTGGCTCCTTAGGTGGAGTTATCGTCCTGCCCTCGCCCCTCACCATCATCATCATCATTTGCACTTTACATGGAGTTATCGTTCTGCCCTCGTCCTTCATCATCATCATAATTGGCTCTTTAGGTGGAGGTATCGTTCTGCCTTCGCCCCTCATCATCATTGGCTCTTTAGGTGGAGTTATCGTTCTGCCCTCGCCACTCATCATCATCATCATCGGCACATTAGGTGGAGTTATCGTCCTACCCTCGCCCTTCATCATCATCATTGGCTATTTAGGTGGAGCTATCGTGCTGCCCTCGCCCATCATCATCATCATTGGCTCTTTAGGTGGAGTTATTGTCCTGCCCTCGCCCCTCACCACCATCATCATTGGCTCTTTAGGTGGAGTTATCGTCTTGTCCTCGCCCCTTACCATCATCATCATTGGCTCTTTAGGTGGAGCTATCGTTATTAGCCATTGGACACCAGGTGGCGTTCCCTTAAGAGGCCGTTTCTTAGCAACGCCAAACTCACGGCTATCTTGTACGTTAGTCACCCCCCCCCCCCACACACACACACACACACACACACACCACAAATATTCGCATTAAAGACTTTCACTGAGAAGCAACATTCTGGCATTTTTTGGGGGGCTAGCGGGCCGCATGCATTGTTAAAGTCATTGCTATTGCTATAATATCTTCACCTAGGTAGCTGTGTGTGTGTGTGTGTGTGTGTGTGTGTGTGTGTGTTTGTGTGATGTGTGTGTGTGTGTTTGTCTCTGTGTGTGTGTGTGTGGGGTGTGTGTGTGTGTGTGTGTGTGTGTGTGTGTTGTGTGTGTGTGTGTGTACGTGTGGGTATGTGTGTGTGTGCGTGCGTTTGTGCATGGCGTGTGTGTGTGTGTGTGTGTGTGTGTGTGTGTGTGTGTGTGTGTGTGTGTGTGTGTGTTAGCTGTGTGTGTGATAGCTGTGTGTGTGTGTCTCCTCTCTCTCTCTCTCTCTCTCTCTCTCTCTCTCTCTCTCTCTCTCTCTCTCTCTCTCTCTCTCTCTCTCTCTCTCTCTCTCTCTGGTAGTTCTCTGTATGTGTGTGTGTGTGTGTGTGTGTGTGTGTGTGTGTGTGTGTGTGTGTGTGTGTGTGTGTGTGTGTGTGTGTGTGGTAGCTCTGTGTATGTGTAGGCCTATGTGTGTGTATATGTGTGTGGTAGCTCTGTGTATGGGTATGTGTGTGTATGTGTGTGTGTGTGTGTGTGTGTGTGTGAGTGTGTGTGTGTGTGTGTGTGTGTGTGTGTGTGTGTGTGTGTGTGTTGTGTGTGCGTGTGTGTTTGTGTGCGTGGCGTGTGTGTGTCAGTCCTTCCCCCACAATATTCCAGCAAACACAATATAAGCTATACTCCGGCCTGACGTAAACAACAGGAAGATATCACCCACTCGAAACTACTATATCCATATCTTTATTCCAACATCCATATCATACCCCCCCCCCCCCCCCCCCCCCCCCCCCCCCCCCCAAATACCCATCAATTAGGAAGATGAGGAAAGACAGATCAGAGAGGCAAGAAAGGAAACGTGTTAAATATCATGATGAGTTTCTGCGTTGAAAAAGGACTTTGAAATCAGGAAGCAAAGTATCAAAGTAACAACACCTGCTTTTCTTTGCGATTAAGCCTATCATAAATATCATATTATTATGTTGGTCTCTCACACTCCTTCCCTGAGCAAGCGCGCACGCGCACGCACGCAACACGCACACACACACGTCACACACACACACGAGCAACACGCACACGCACACACACACACACGCACTACACGCACACGCGCGCTCACAGCACCCACACGCACGCACACGCACACACGCAACACACGCACACACGCACGCACCGGAGTTAATGCTCACACACACACACGCACAACGCACACACACGAAGCACAGACAGACAGAGAGAGAGAGAGGGGGGGCGAGAGAGAGAGAGACAGGGGGGAGAGGGAGAGCGAGAGGAGAGGGAGGGAGAGAGAGAGAGAGAGAGAGAGATGAGCGAGAGAAGAGAGAGAGAGAGAGAGAGAGAGAGAGATATGAGAGACAGAGAGAGAGAGAGAGGGCAGAGTGGGGGGCAGGGAGGGGTGAATATCAATCTGAGAAAAATCTTTGAAGCAAACAACTGACTATAGTACAGCACAGCCTTCTTACCCGGCCAGAGGCTGTGAGAGAGTATTGCGATCGGTTTGTGTGTCTGTGTGTGTCTGTGTGTGTGTGTGTCTGTCTGTGTATCGATTATCTTAAAAACTACTGTTTGGATTTTGATTACAATTGGCAGAGGGGTAGACAGCTTGAAAAGGAAGCTTCCTTTCGTTAATCAACACCGTGCTGACCTTGACCTTGAAGTTTGACCTTGAAAACCGAAATTTCCTTCTTTGGGCTATGTAATTTCCCCCCAGCTTTATTTCGTGAACTAGTGAACAGAATCGCTTCAAAGTTTGTGTTGGTGGTGTGCCATGGTGCAAGGAAGTTTGTATAAAAGTTCAGCTGTATCTCGTGAACTACTGAACAGAATCGCTTCAAATTTTGGGCTATGTATTTTATGCGTTCTGTAAGGGTGGAAAGTGGTGTGTTTATTGGGGGGGGGGGGGGGGGAGAGGACATCACTCGGTGCAAGGAAGTTTGTATAAATGTTCAGCTGTATCTCGTGAACTACTGAACAGAATCGCTTCAAATTTTGGGCTATGTATTTTATGCGTTCTGTAAGGGTGGAAAGTGGTGTGTTTATTGGGGGGTGGGGGGGGGGGAGAGGACATAACTCTGGCCGGGTTTGCATTGTCACAATGCGTTGCTGCCGCTCGGCGATGCCCTTGTTTGTGCTTGATTTTAGTCGTCTAAAACAAACACACGCGTACGTAGGCTAGACGTATTTCTAGCTAAAAACAAAATGAGAGAGAGATAGAGAGAGAGAGAGAGAGAGAGAGAGAGAGAGAGAGAGAGAGAGAGAGAGAGAGAGAGAGAGAGAGAGAGAGAGAGAGAGAGAGAGAGCAAGAGAGAGAGAGAGAGAGAGAGAGAGAGAGAAAAACTTTGAAAACTTGAAACTTGAAAACTTGAAAACTTAAACTTTATTTTCCAAGGATATAGATTTTAGGCAAAGCCTATTCTTCCAATCTGAGAGAGAGAGAGAGAGAGAGAGAGAGAGAGAGAGAGAGAGAGAGAGAGAGAGAGAGAGAGAGAGAGAGAGAGAGAGAGATGTATGAGAGAGAGAGAGAGAGAGAGAGAGAGAGAGAGAGAGAGAGAGAGAGAGAGAGGAGAGAGAGAGAGAGAGAGAGAGGAGAGAGAGAGAGAGAGAGAGAGACGAGAGAGAGAGAGAGAGAGAGAGAGAGAGAGAGAGAGAGAGAGAAGAGAGAGAGAGAGAGAGAGATAGAGAGAGAGAGAGAGAGAGAGAGTACAGTCACAAAATAAAAATCGGTACGTTTTCCGATTTTAAATTTGCTAAGCAACACATGGAAGGATAATTTATGTTTTGGAAAGAAAAAAAAGTTTTAAAGTTAGTGGGATGTCACGAATTTAGGCTATGAAGCTAAAAATGTAATGAAACATAGTTTTATACTTTAAGCTTAATATTTGCCACCATTGTTGAATTGAATTTTAGTGCTAACATTAATCTTATTCACAAAACATGTCAATCCAGAATGTACTGTCTACAAAACCTCAGAAGTCTTGATGTAAACTGGAAAGTACAGCAGCAGGTTTTTTACAGATGTTTTATTGAGTCAGTTCTAACCTTCTCTTGCGTGTGTTGGTATGGCAGCCTGAATGTGAAAAACAAGAATGTGCTGGGTAAAATTGTGAATGTCTGTGGAAAGATTGTTGGAGTGAAACAGGACGGTATGAATGTGTTGCATGAGCGGCGCGTGAGAGGAAAGGGTCGAATGATTGCGAGTGATTCCAGCCATGGCCTTTGTAGATTTTATGAACTTTTACCATCTGGCAGGCGTTACCGAACGCCAAAGTTCAAAACTCTTAGAAGCAGAAACAGTTTTATCCCCATGTCAATCTCTTCATATAGTCTGTGATCTCTTTTATGAACAAGTTAAATGGAAAATATTGTTATGTTAAAATCGCGGGTGTTGCCATATCTAATTTCTCATTATGCGATAATACAGATTTGTTGAAGTTGAAGTTGAAATTGTTTCCTTGACAAACATTTTGAAAAATCTAAACTTCTTTTCAGGATGGTAAATTTAAAATGAAACCTTTTCCAGGCGAAATTGGGCAGACGGCCCTAAGTTAGTGAAGCTTTTGAATAGAGATTAAAAGAAAGAATGTCAGAACAAAATCAAAGTATACTAAAAGAAAACAAAATAGGCCTTAAAATAAAAGAGGACACGCAACGTGTGTACCGTTTTGCAGACAGTAACATTATTTTGCCAGACACTGATTTGGGAAACAGAAAAAAACAACCAAAAAACTTAAGTTGTTTATAACTAGAGAGTGAAAACGCTAGATAAATAGCAGCGCGGTAGCATTTTCGGCTCAAGCGACCTTGACCTTTGACCAGTGACCTTCATCTTCGAACTTGGCCTAGATATTGTAACTATCTTTCCGCATGCAAAATGTGAGGGTCCTATGTCCTTCCGTTCAAATGCTATCGTGTTAGCATAGCCACGTGGTCAGATAGTAACACACAGCCAGACAGCAGCGAAAACATTAAACAGCATTGCTTCGCCTCTGGTTAACTAGTGAGCTGTTTGTGTGTCTTTTCTTTTACAATCGACATAGACTGATAGAGACATGGAGACGCACTGAACTACGTACATCTGATAAAATACTCATCTTAAAACGGTTTATTAATCATAATATTATGCAAGAATCTCATCACTGTTGTCAGAATATTATACAGTCTTCCTCTCATGAAGGTTACTGCGCAATGATGCACAGGTGACGTCATTGCTCATAACTCGCCTGACGTGTGACACGTGCGCTTGTATAATATGCATATCAGTCTTATATTACGGGCAGGTAGATGTCACATAATAAAATTATGGTCTCACGTTTTTGAACATTGTACATCATTTTGAAATAGACTAGAAAATACAAGCAACTGTGCGGAGAGAGAGAGAGAGAGAGAGAGAGAGAGAGAGAGAGAGAGAGAGAGAGAGAGAGAGAGAGAGACGAGAGAGAGAGAGAGAGAAGAGAGAGATTGAGAACAAGGGCCCCTGTGACGAGGTAATGGGTTAAAAGAGATGACTAGAACATTGTATGCTTACAAGGCTAAGTCCCTAGGGAAGACTTTTAGTGTGTTAAATTTTCAAGTAGAAAATTTGCCTTTAGCCCACTTCTCTAGGGTATGGGAGATGAGCAACTTTCCCGGCCCCTTTTCATCTAATAAATTTATATTTGTGCCCGGGTTCTGGCTGGCATGATTGTAAGAAATACAAGTGGTTGATTTGCTCTTACTGGCAGACAGAGAGAAGTAGGGTTTTACATGAAATTACAAGACTCCCACTCTCATCAGTCTGACCAAAGGGTTCAGGATTATTTGACACTTGTTATTTTATTTACTCACAAAATCTGCATAAAATTATGCAACAATAATAATAAAGCAGCTCAATGGCGCCAAAACAAAATATGAATGAAAAAACAATGAAATCCGAAAGGATTATACAAGACTTTTGTCTTTCTAGAAGGTTAGCCCCAAACAGGAAGGGTCACTAAGTGTCCTGGGTTCCAGTTAGTGTTTTGTGGCACTGTCGTGGGGACTTAACTCATATAATGTGCTGAAGTTCCTCCGTAGGGATCGGCGAGTGCTGGGGTAGCTACTCGGCTTGCTCATCAGGTGAGAGTAGCTCCCAGTCGTTCCGGTTACGGCTTCGCGGGATGGCACGGTTCAGGCGTGGTCTCCTCGCGGATTCTGGGTGCGGGGCGTCTTGGCGGCGTTCCCGTCTTGGTGCTTGTGAGTCAGGGATGGATCACACCTGACCACGATGCCCTGCTGATAATCACAGGAGAAGGTGGATGTAGATCTCTATGGCTTAGAGACAAGGGGCTTCAGTCGGCAGGGAATTAGTGAATCCCAACCGGCTAGAAGGCTTCCCTTGTACAATAGCACTAGTTAATACATAAACTGAATTTCAGTTAACAAACTGAGATCAGTAAAACATAAAAGGTGATCACAACACACACATCACACCTGGAAAGGAATGGTATCATAAAGTGCAAGATTGCAACCCACAGGTTTCCTACTAAAAATAGACAAAAACTGTTAGTAGGCATAAAATCCGGTTCTGGTACCCAAAAGAGTTAAAGTCAAAAACACACACACAAATTGATCAGTGCACATAAATAGAATAGAATGTTTACCACTTCTTTTCAATAACATATCTTATCTACTCCTTATTCATCATTGAACATAGGATCTAGATCAAAAATAGGATCAAACCAAAAAACAAATCTCAATCACCAGCCATCAATAATACTCACTAGTTGGGCTATTATGACTGGCTGGGAGAGAGGTTGATACTGCAATGTTGCTCTAGCCAGGTTTCAGCGTCTTGTGTGAAAGTATGTGTAGGCTAACTTTTTTCTCACTACACAAATTATAGCCTTCACTTTCAAACAATGAAAGCCTGTGATTGGTTGATAGCAGTCGAAACGTCACAAGATGATTCTATAATATTATGCATACTAGTACCGAACAATCACGCGCCGGTTACATCCTTATCACATGCCGACATTCCTATCCTTCTCGTGATTAGAAAGGAAGGGTACAAAAGGGCGCCGACTGTGGGGGTCACTTTCTCGTGATGGGGAGGTAGATCGGGCTTCAAAGAGACAAATGCCTTAATCGGCGTCTGTTTGAAGCCGCCTGGCAATTAAAGTGGCGTCCAGAGAAAAGAAAGGGGGGGGGGGGGGGGGAGGGTTTCTAGATAAGAATCAAAGAAAGCGGGTCGTGCGGGACACTTACGTCACAGCCCCCTTCCCCTCCCTCCTCTCACACTCCTGCTCCCGTACACATAGCCTCTGGACTGAGTGTATAAATACAACGCTGGTGCAAAATACTGAGTCAAGTACAATAACGAAGTGCAAAACAATACCAAGTAAGTATGAAATAGTGAGGCTAAGAGAGAGGTAATAGTGAAATGAATAAGGGGAAGGAACTTCTCTCGTAATTAACTCCCTTTTACCAAAGTTATTTATGGCACCTATTCGCCCAGCAAAGTGAAAGTAGTTCATCCGCTATATAAAAAAAAAAGAATGAATGAAAGTTTAGCTTTACGTCCTCCCGGCCGAAGCCATATGGGACATTACTTTTTATTTAGTTGGGGTAAAAAAATAAAAATAAACTTTAATTATTCTTTACGTCCTCTCGGCCGAAGCCATATGGGACAAAAAATAAAAACGACCCAGTTCTGCTTATTATGACAACCACCCACACAGTACACAACAACAGTGGTAGAGAGTTGCTCACAAACAATATCAACAGACATTCAAGAATGGCATAGTCTTGAATAACGTTACACTTAACACACAACGCAGAAGAAAGTGGTATGCCTCAATGGAAGTTGGGTTAAACAAATATGAAATAGTGAGGTTAAGATAGAGGATAATAGTGAAATGAATAAGGGGAAGTAACTTCCATGGTTACTACATGGTTGATCTAAAAATAGTATATCAACATATCATTTAAGCCTACACTTGCGTGAGGCATGAAAAATAAATAAATAATAAAACGTATAATTGTTCAGAATTAGCTAAATTAGTGGGGGGGAATACAGATAGACATCAGACACAACTGGTGCAGAACGGTCGTTACATCTAAGAAACGGTCGTTACAGCTTAGAACTTGTGCAAAAGTCCTCGATGTGTTCTATTCAATTCAACGAAAATCAAAGAACATGCTTGGTAGTGCGTGTAATAGACCTATGATTATCTATCATACGCGGTGAGTGAGTTTAATTTGGATTTTTGTTGGTGTGCTTCTTTTATGCGCGTGCGCGTGCGCGCACACACACAGACACACGCACGCGCGTATGATATGTACAGACACTGAAAGACACAGACAGAGACAGACAGACAGACAGTCACACAGACAGACCTAGACAAAGAGAGACACACAGTGAGATTCTCATGCACACACATGTCACATACAATGGTGTACATGTACATGTTACGCCCAATCCGTGAAATTGCCCATTTCATGAAATGCCTAGCTAAGCCCAGTTCCTATGAAATGGACTGATGTTGCAACTCTCTCTCTCTCCCTCTCCCTCTCCTCTCTCTCTCTCTCTCTCTCTCTCTCTCTCTCTCTCTCTCTCTCTCTCTCTCTCTTTACGCACAGTTGCTTGTGTTTTCTAGTCTATTTCAAAAATAAAGATAAAAGATGCAATGAAAATTTAGAAATATTAAATACAGTCGGTAATTTTATTCAAATGTCTGACAGATTTACACGTAACTAAATCTTTTTCATCATGTGAATTCATACCATGTATTTATTTCTTGGTTATATTTATTAATAATTATGTATACATTATTTGGTCTATTCAGTATGCCTTTCTATCCACAGTTAACCTTAGGCCTATAGTAGTCAGCCCTGATGCAATCTGTTGCAGCTGGATGTGATTGTCTGGGTGTTGGTTCTCCAATGATTAGGCCATTTTCTTCACGCCCCTACAAACTCAGATTGTTTCATTGTGTGTTTGTTTGTTTGTTTGCTTTTCCGCATATTTTCTATAGTAGCTTGGAGGGAATTTCAGTTGATCGTGCACTTGATGACAAGTTTTTGAAATTTGGCATGGTGTTAGATATGGGTATGAGGATTTCAGAAATGATCGCAAACAAAATGAGCTCGACCTACTTGTTGTAATCGATAAAGTGCAAAAGTTGTTATGTTTCTTACTAATTTGACCTTGAAAATGACCCTTGACCCTGAAGCAAATTTCAGTCTCATTTTGCCCATGAGACGAGCGTTAATGTCTAGCATTCGTCTCATTAATGTCAAAAATTTGACTGAAATTTTCTTTATTTCATGAAATAATTGGGGTGGGCTTCTTACCCGCCCATGCGCTTTTTACCCCGTCTTCCCTTACCTATAGAATACCAAAGTGACTTCATAAGTAGGTTGCTTGCACCAGAAAACATATATTGTGTATATAAAAAGTGTCATTTGACAACGCTGTGATGGTAATGGGGGCTGCGATTGGCATGAACATTTTCTGTCGGTAGCCATATTGGATTTTGTGCAAACAGGCCAAAGTAGGTCGGGCTCACTTTGTTTGCGATGATTTCTGAAATCCTCATACCCATATCTAACACCATGCCAAATTTCAAAAACTTGTCACCAAGTGCACGATGGTCGCAGTTTTGAGGAAATTCCTACCCCACTATAGGGTTTCCACATTCGTGTTTAATCATTGTTGTTCTTTTTCCACACTTAGCGTAATTTGTGTTGCAGCCAATCCTGTGTAACTTGAATATTGTAGTGAGTACCATGTATACTGGTCTCCAAAAGTTAAGGGCTGGTTTCTGTTTTCAGTAGCTTGATATATATTTATTGTACACTAAGACAACAATGAAGAAAACGGCAAAACTTAGGCTACTCAATAACTTTCCTTCCTGTTGCACGTGCCTGAACCAGTTTTGCAGACATTGCAGTACAGCAACAGCGTTTTCAGGTACGCTTAAAATGTGGCAAATTCACGAGAATTTCACGAGAATTTCGCTGAAGAATCAGGCCTGATGCAGGTTTCTTGCCTATTGCACGTGCAAGGTATGACTGTAGTGAACACTGCTGAGCAAACGTTAGACACGAATGTGTATTTAAGGGCGGCAACCAGAGCTCTCAATAAGCATGCCTCCAAGACAGAAGAGAGAAGATCGTTCTTCCGGCCCTTACATTTTGGAGACCAGTATATAAGCATTTTTGCTGTTTGTTGTACTCTTATTTAACCCTTTCACCGCCAGCCATATTTCAGCCAAAAATATCCATTACATTTACCGGGGTAGAGAACAAAATCCACCTGCAGTATTGGGGATTCTTCTGTGACATATGATACATAAAAATAATAAGGTCTGTCCTTAGTTCTCAAAACTAAGACAATAGGGTCTTTGGATAATAGACCCCAATTTGATGCCTTTTAGTGACATAGGTGTTGAATTACTGGTGGTGCTAAAATGCGACTTTGGCGGTGAAAGGGTTAAATGTTGTTGCTGCTTTAGTGTGTAATTTGGAACAAATGTGTTTAACCCTTTCGCCGCCAATGTCGCATTTATGCACCACAATGGTTTAACACCGATGTCATTAAAATGCATCAAACCCAGGCCTGTTATCCAAAGACCCTATTTTCTTAATTTTGGGAGATAAAGATAGGCCTAATGTTATGCATGTCACAGAGGAATTCCTAATATTGCAGATAAATGGTTTTTTCTCTACCCATCTAAGTTAAATGAAATGTTTGGCTGAAAGATGTCTGGCGGTGAAAGGGTTAATTAAACCATATGAAATGGACAATGCATATAACAAAAATCAATTCTTATTCTTACGTGTGTTGATTAAGGTTGATTCAACACTACAGTAGCGCATTTTCTACATGATCTTTCCATCCTTATCATCCTACTCTACCAAATGTTACCCTTGGGGATGCCTGCGCCACATGTTTTATGAACATTAAGTCTGAAGAAAAGAGTGTTAAGCTTATCGACAGGTGTGTTTTCTCATTCGTTGGAACCAATTCTTGATCTCTTGTGTGTTTATGAACGAAACATATTCTTCATTAATAGTGCTTTATTTATAAAAACAACAACAACAAAACAAGTGGAACGCCGAGCGGCTGCAAAGTCCCCTCGCAGCATCGCCGAGCTACTCCGAAATCGGAATGTGTCGGCTGTACACATACATTAAAACGCATCAAAGCAGCACGTAACTACATAAAAACGCATCAAAGCAGCACGTAACTGAATAGGTTTTTTATATATAGCCTTGGGGTTCGGACCCGTGATTTGAGCGCGCGCGATCATGCGCACACGCGCGCACAGAAAAATTCATGACAACTGTGTTATAGACCATTCATCAAGAAATGTTGTGGAAAAAAACGCATTGAAATACATGCAAAACTTCGCGAGATATTAGCGATTATGTGTTTCGGGGTTTGAACCCCGTAACTGGCGCGACCTTGACCTTAATGTAAAACTAAATACATCAGTGGATAGCTTGCATCTTGGAAAACTAGTATACCAAA
>CM065692.1:40482882-40485382 GCA_017654935.2 Phymorhynchus buccinoides | reverse complement strand
CAGTGTATGAACCTGTGGTTGTTGATTAAGGCAGTGTATGAACCTTGGGTTGTTGATTAAGGCAGTGTATGAACCTTGGGTTGTTGATTAAGGCAGTGTATGAACCTTGGGTTGTTGATAATAATAATAATAATGGGAATTTATATAGAGCTCTTTCTCACATGAGCTCAGTGTTTATTGATAACAAGAACATTAAAGGCAAACAAATAATTAATCATTAGAAAGTAAAATAAGAACGATGCCTACACACAACGTTCTCTTACTTCCTTACTCACACACACACACACACACACACACACACACACACACACACACACACACACCACACACACACACACACACACACACACACACACACACACACACACACACACACACACACACACACACACACACGCACGCACACATACACACACATGCATGCGCACACGCACACTCGCACACAATTAATTATACAAGTAAAATAGTTACAACATGAACCTAAGAAGAAACATAGAGACCACATTCACATTCCCAATCAAGTTTGAATACAAGGCAACTTGTAAAATATACTGCCATCCATTGGGTTATAATAGACAAATTTTGCAAAAACAAAAATACCCTTCTACCTCATTTACAAGGACGTAGACATTCTAGTACAAAATACGAATATAAAATAATTGAAATACCTTTTTTACAAGATTTCTGCATTAAAACGGACCCCCCCCCCCCCCCTACAGTGTAATCAATCATAATATGTCCGAAACAAGTGAGTTTTAAGGGCAGAGCGAAAGGCGGAAATAGAGTCAGATGAGCGAACATGTTGTGGGAGGGAATTCCATAAGTGAGGTGCTAAATAGTAGAAAGATCGTTGATTTCGTGTGGACACGAGGCCTTGAGTGTGCAGCAGTCAGAGGAAGAACGTAGGGAGCTGTGTAGACAGTTACTAGTTCGGAGAGATAGACGGGACCAGTGTATTTTATACTTGATTCTACCTACTGGAAGCCAGTGGTTACGAAGATGAGGTGTTATATGATCAGAGACGTGGAATCTTGAGAGTGAGGCGTGCTGCACTGTTTTGCAGTTTTTGAACACGTTGCAGGAGATACTTAGGACAGCCACAGAGAAGAGAGTTGCATAGTCAATGCGGGAAAGAATAAAGGCAGAAATAAGAGTTTTCGTGGCTGCAACAGACAGAAAGTGTCGAACAGCACTGATTCGTCTGAGCTCATAATTGATGGAACGTATGAGATTAATAACCTGTTTATGCATTGTAAGATTTGAATCGAGGGTAACTCCGAGATTCTTTGCTGACTTAGAAAACTGAACACAAGCATTGCCAACTGTAAGAGTTTCTGGAAGAGCAGACATACGCTGAGAGGAAACAATCAGAGCTTCCGTTTTGTCACATTAAGTTTTAATTTGTTGCATGTCATCCAGGATTTGACATCATGAAGGCAGGATTCCATAGACTGAATAGCGCTGTCAAGTTGGGTAGGTTCCGCCGATTTTTGAAGCTGGGTATCATCAGCAAAGGAATGGTCAATAACAGAGTGACTAGCAAAAACATCAGAGAGAGGAGCAGTGTACAGGACAAAGAGAACTGGCCCCAATACAGATCCCTGAGGTACACCACAAGAAATTAACTTCGGATCTGAACTGCAGTTGTTGATCAAGACAGTCTGAAAGCGTTTATTAGATATGAGGAGAACCACTGTAGAACTGTAGAATGGATTCCAAAAACACGTTCCAGCCGGGATAGAAGAATGGTGTGATCTATTGTGCTGCCGACAGATCTAGGAGAGTCAAGACTGACACTTTTCCATTGTCAAGAGCTAAGAGGAGATCGTTACGGCAGTGTATGAACCTTGGGTTGTTGATTAAGGCAGTATATGAACCTTGGGTTGTTGGTTAAGGCAGTGTATGAACCTTGGGTTGATTAAGGCAGTATAATTTATGAACCTTGGGTTGTTAGTTAAAGCAGTATATGAACCTGTGGTTGTTGATTAAGGCAATATATGAACGTCAGGTTGTAGATTAAGCAAGAGAACGAATTATTTGTTTAGACTGTGTGACGAAGTGGGCGTTGCTTAGACCAGTGTTCAATATATTTGATGTTTGATGTTTGGTTTTTTATTACAACAAAGGCGTCTCTGTGAAATTCGGGTTGCTCCCACCTGGACAGCGCGTCGCAGCCAGAGGCGCGCCTCTCTTTTTATTTGCATACGATGTTTGTGTGACTGATGAGGAGGGAAAGGGTGGTGGTGGTAAATTTTGACTAAATGACAACTTTTTTTTAATATTGCCACTGGGTTTAATGTGTGCCACGGCAAAGCAAATGTTTTATTTCATACCCACTTGGGGCACAGAAATATAAAACAAAACACACACATAGTTAAACAATCGAACATCAAAACAGAGTGATGTCTATACTATGAAAAACGACAAGTAGATAATTTATCTAAGAGAAATATACCTAAGGACCTACAGTATTAACCCGGGTATACTACGCAGGCAGCGT
>CM065692.1:40450382-40457882 GCA_017654935.2 Phymorhynchus buccinoides | reverse complement strand
GGCATAACTTGTCATTTTGTCTTCGTAGAATAATAAACTGCTCTGGGTGTTGTCATACCAGTACAGGAATTCGTTTCTGTCACACACAAAAACGCAATAACCCAAGAGTGGACATTTTTATTCCCTTGACTTTCCACCAGTAACTAACTGGGAGTACAGTTTATATGGCCCGTCCACCTTGTTTCCCCTCACCTTTCCTTTCTTTTAGCCTCTCTCTATCTCGCTTTGTAAAACGTACGCAAGTTGTTCCCTAAACCTGAACTGCTCCAGTGTCAAGAGTCAAGAAAGTAACAAAATTGCATGCCGTTTGAGAGGTTACAAAAGAGATTTTTGTTTGTGTCTGAACAATTTGTTATTTAAAGCTACAATGAGATGTTAACATGTTCTAAGAAATTAGTATTGTCCTGTGTGTATGTCAGTCAGTCATGTCAAAGTCATCTTTATTGAGGGTTAAAGAATTTAAGCTGACAAAGCTTTTTTTCATCCTGCCCTCAGGATTGCCCTATGTGAGTGAGTGTGTGCGTGCGTGCGTGCGTGTGTGCATACCTGTCTATGTGTGTGTGTGTGTGCGCGCGCGCGCGTGTGTGTGTGTGTGTGTGCGTGTGTGTATGTGTGTGTGTGCGTGCGCATCAGTGCGCGTTATTACCGTTTGTTGCTGTTCTTATTTAATGTTTACTCCAGAAACTGAAATGAAATGCTAAAGGCTCTGTGAGAGTCAGTGTTCCATCTAGTCGCAAGAAGCAGATTTGTAAACAGTAAAGCGTTCCGTATTCCGTGAACTCCACAAGCTGTTTCCTTCGGCTTAATTAGACAGTCACAAAGCGTCTTAATAAGAGTCCCTCGAATGACCAGAGTAAAAATAAATACAAAGTTAATAACGTCTTTCTGTCAAACAAAGAGGAAAAACCCGTGTCGATACAGATTGGTCAAGTTTGGGGAGTAACTGCCGTAGGGATCATAACGTTTAGCTTGGTTTTAGCAGCTAGGAGCGGGGCAGTGGGTGGATGCCTCGTGCCTCCATACGGGGAGCTGGACGACCCCGCCCCCTCCACGAGTCTCTCCCCGTGGGGATACCGGGGGGTCTTTCGTAAACATAGTTCCCCCACCTTCTTGAAGTTCTGTGCTTGTAACTTCCTCTAATCTGCCACTCTCTTTGACACTGCCTTTTCCCTTTGCTTTCTATCATCTACTACCTTTCTGACTAAATTACTGGCCCATTCTCCTGCCTTAAAAAAAAGTTCCAAATATTTTTTCTCCTTTGAGTTCCTCCGAAATCGGAATGTGTCGGACTACGCAGCGGGGAGACCAGTGAAAACCGGACACATACGAACCTTACCCATTGTGGCCATATGGCCTAGGAACGCAGTTCAAAGAAGTAGAAGAAGAAAGAAGGTAGTTGAGGGATCTAGGCCACGTCGTATCGTTGTGCTGAGCCAGCGACGGGGATATGTGAAAGACTGTTCATGCAGCTATACTAGGCTAAAAGAGGAAAAGGACTTTTTTGAATGGGCTTTTCACCGGTTTTGTCACACTGACCAGACACGTATTGTAAACATTATCTGTTGAGTGTAACATAGCAGCAGGTAGTGTAGCCCCCGCGCGCACGCGCACGCGCGCGCACACACACACAGAGGCACGCAGACGGACAGACAGACACAGACACACACACACACACACACACACACACACACACACACACACACACACACACACACACACACACATTCTCTCTCTTTCTCTCTTTCTCTCTCTCTCTCTCTCTCTCTCTCTCTCTCTCTCTCTCTCTCTCTCTCTCTCTCTCTCTCTCTCTCTCTCTCTCTCTCTCTCTCATAGTTTCAAGGCAGGATCGAAACAGGACAAGGAAGAAATCAGAGGTATTGCCAGAAGAGGTGAGTGGACAGCATTGAAACAGCGGCAAGCAATTTTATACTTTATTCTTGCCTCGACTGGAAGCCAGTGTAAGGTATTGAGGTGGGGTTTGATGTGGTCTGTACGAGGGACTTTAGGATTAACCGAGCTGCATTGCTAGTCCCCGAGCCGAAGGTTCGGGAACTATTGTTTCTGTCTGGTCCGTCCGTCCGGCGTCCGTCCGTCCGTCCGGCGTCCGTCCGTCCGGCTATTCGTCCGTTTTTCTCAAAAGCTATTCAGTCTATCATTATCAAATTTGGTATACTAGTTTGCCAAGATGCAAGCTATCCACTGATGTATTTAGTTTTACATTAAGGTCAAGGTCGCGCCAGTTACGAGGTTCAAACCCCAAAACACATAATCGCTAATATCGCGCGAAGTTTTGCATGTATTTCAATGCATTTTTTTTCACAACATTTCTTGATGAATGGTCTATAACACAGTTGTCATGAATTTTTGTGTGCGCTTGATCGCGCGCGCTCAAATCACGGGTCCGAACCCCAAGGCTATGACTTGAAAATTTTACAAAGCATTGTTGGAAACTTCATGGTTTGAAACTCTATCTGTTGACTGATGATTTGATGTAAATATTACAAGTGAACCCGTAAGCCTAGACTCCACCAACACGGCTGGAAACACCCAGAGACTGAGAAAGAGACAGAGAGAGAAAGAGAGCGGTGAGGGAGAGAGACAGAGACACAGAGAGAGAGCGGTGAGAGGGAGAGAGAGAGAGAGAGAGAGAGAGAGAGGGGGGGTAGCAAACAGTTGGCTGTAGCACTGTGGCTCACACTTGACTACTGAGTTCCTGCGCGGGTGTGCTAGCTTGCTGGCATCGCCGAGTCTTGCTTGCCTCAGTGACTGGCTGGATGGGGGAAGGAGATGCATTAGGGGAGGAGGTGAGTGGATTTCACGATAGTGCATAGGTGGAAACTAAATTATCCCAATTGAACGGCCGTGCCTAGGCCCTTTGTGTCACAGGCCCGATATGTCCCACTTCTTTCCGGCCGTCCATCCGTCCGTGCGTGCGTCCTGTTTTCAGTTATCAATGGTCTCCCCGCTGTGTGTACAGCCGACACATTCCGATTTCGGAGTAGCTCGGCGATGCTGCGAGGGGACTTTGCAGCCGCTCGTCGTTGCACTTGTTTTGAAGTTTCTGAAGTTTGTTGAGAAGGGTTTGAGGACAGCCTACAAGTAAGGAATAATCGATGCGAGACAGTACAAAAGCTGACACTAGAGTCTTGGTGGCTTCAACTGTGAGATAGTGACGAATGGCACTAATACGACGGAGTTCAAAGTTCACATTACGAATCAGAGTCATGACATGACTGACCATAGTTAGCTGACAGTCGAGGGTTACACCAAGGTTTTTAGCTGATTGACAGAAAGGGACAGTAGAGTCAGAAAATTGAATACAGGTGGAACTTCTCTTTGTGGAAACGATCATTCCCTCACTCTTATCATCATCGAGTTTCAATTTATTGGAGATCATCCATGACGACATCTGAAACAGTATCCTGCATGGACAAAACTAGATCATCAATTTCATTAGGCTTAGAAGACTTCTGCAGTTGGGTATCATCAGCGAATGAGTGATGGAGAGCTGAATGCTGGGACATGACGTCTGAAAGAGGAGAAGTGAAGAGAACAAACAGAACAGGCCCCAGGACTGATCCACTTTGGTCTAAGTCCATCAGTACACACACCCTTACTTCTCTCATTCTTAGATGACCGCACCATAACACAGGTGTTTGAACGACTTGGGCATTGACCAATAGGAATTGTTCGGAAAAAAAATCAAGGGGAGTAATGTCACAGAGAGAGAGAGAGAGAGAGAGAGAGAGAGAGAGAGAGAGAGAGAGAGAGAGAGAGAGAGAGATAGAAAACTTGAAAACTTGAAAACTTAACTTGAAAACTTGAAAACTTAAACTTTATTTTCCAAGGATATAGATTTTAGGCAACGCCTATTCTTCCAATCAGAGAGAGAGAGAGAGAGAGAGAGAGAGAGAGAGAGTGAGAGAGAGAGAGAGAGAGAGAGAGAGAGAGAAGGTGAGAATGTGACAGAGAAAAAGAAAGGTTATAGAAAAGCAGGTTGGGCTGAGAAATAGGCTATGATATTACTACGGTTTGAGGATTTGTTGAACGAACCCTTTCCGTGGCAAGCTTGTTAAAAAGAAGAAGAAGAAGAAGGAGGGGAGAAAAAACGAAGTAAACGCACTCGTCAACAGTATGCCCTCAGCTGTCACTTGAGACCCACCTCCAAAATACTGTTCATTCTCTGAACACAGGGGCTTGAGCTTTTTATTTGTTTGTTCTTTTTTTTCTTCCAGCTCACTTTCTTTCATTCATTCATTCATTCATTCATTGTTTCTTTTCTTTTTGGCTTTCTTCTTCTTTGTCCCATCATCCTTCTTATCTGTCTTTGACCATTTTATTTTATTTTTGTATGTTGCTTCGCTTGTTTCTGTCCCCTTCTCTCTATCTTGTCTGTTCGTCTGTATCATTCTTTCTTTTCTCCTCCCTCCCATGGACTCTCTTCCGCTTTTTTCTCTCTTTGTTCCCTTTTTTCTTCCTTCTGTTCTTCATATTCTTTCTCTCTCTCTCTCTCTCTCTCTCTCTCTCTCTCTCTCTCTCTCTCTCTCTCTCTCTCTCTCTCTCTTTTCTCTGCTCTCCTCTCTCTCTCCTCTCTCTCTCTCTCTCTCTCTCTCTCTCTCTCTCTCTCTCTCTCTCTCTCTCTCTCTTCTCTCTCTCTCTCTCTCTTCTGCTCTGAGGACTGGATGAAAAAAGCAATGTCTGCTTAATCTATTATCCTCAATCTCTCTCTCTCTCTCTCCTCTCTCTCTCTCTCTCTCTCTCTCTCTCTCTCTCTCTCTCTCTCTCTCTCTCTCTCTCTCTCTCTCTCTCTCTCTCTCTCTCTCTCTCTCTCTCTCTCTCTCTCTCTCTCTCTCTCTCTGCATCTCCTCTCTCTCTCTCTCTCTCTCTCTCTCTCTCTCTCTCTCTCTCTCTCTCTCTCTCTCTCTCTCTCTCCTCTCTCTCTCTCTCTCTCTCTCTCTCTCTCTCCTCTCTCTCATCTCTCTCTCTCTCTCTCTCTTCTCTCTCTCTCTCCTCTCTCTCTCTCTCTCTCTCTCTCTCTCTCTCTCTCTCTCTCTCTCTCTCTCTCTCTCTCTCTCTCTCTCTCTCTCTCTCTCTCTCTCTCTCTCTCTCTCTCCTCTCTCTCTCTCTCTCTCTCTCTCTCTCTCTCTCTCTCTCTCTCTCTCTCTCTCTCTCTCTCTCTCTCTCTCTCTCTCTCTCTCTCTCTCTCTCTCTCTCTCTCTCTCTCTCTCTCTCTCTCTCTCTCTCTCTCTCTCTCTCTCTCTCTCTCTCTCTCTCTCTCTCTCTCTCTCTCCTCTCTCTCTCTCTCTCTCTCTGCTCACGCTCCTCTGTCGTTACTCTATTTTGCTCCTGCCTTTTTTCCTTCCTTTCTTCTTCTCTCTCTGTCTCTCTATCTGTGTGTCTCTCTCTCTATCTCAATCGCTTTCTTTCTTTAACCCTTTCACCGCCAGCCTATTGTCGCCATAAATGTCCATTAAATTTACCTGGGTAGAGAACAAAATCCATCTGCAGTATTGGGGATTCTTCTGTGACATATATAAAATAAGATCTATCCTTACTTCTCAAAACTAAGACAATAGGGTATTTGGATAATAGACCCCAATCTGATGCCTTTTAGTGACATATGTGTTAAATCACTGTGGTGCTAAAATGCGACTTTGGCGGTGAAAGGGTTAAGGGAGATATGGATGTTTCCATTTTGTCGCCGAGAGACTTAAAGACCCACCACGTCACGTGTCAAAATCACGGTTTTCACGTGTTTTCCCTCTTATAGCTGGTACGAAATCTTAATAAATCTTCCTAGCATAAGAGGGATTGTGACACGTGACGTGGGGGGTCTTTAAGGGCCAGCCACACGTCAGCTAAAATCGCACGACTGTACGATACGATTCGATCACGTGATCTCGAAGCGCGAATCACATTTGTTCTTGGAGACCAAGTGATCGAATCGTATCGTACAGTCGTACGATTTACGTGGACGTGTCGCTGGCCCTGGCCATCACGCTTCCAGCAACGTTTTGAAATTGCAGAATCAAAGATCCAGTGCTCGCATTTGGAGTTGATTTAAATATTAGACCCATTATCACTAATGGATACTAAGTGCCTTGCTTGATTGGTGTACTGTGATCAAACATCAGTGAGAAAACATGCTACCCATTGAGATTATTGAGATTATAGTCTCAGCCATTCCCGAGGTGTTCTTGTAACTATCCTTGCAAAAGGTGGCTGGTGGGGAAAAAGGGTGGCGAATAGAATATCACATTTTGGTATTGACTTGTAAGCCACAGAGTGATCTTGGATGGTTGATGTAGTTTATATCAAATGGTCGATAGAGAGTTTGTAAATCATAAGCATCAGTTATGATGACTCGAGAGAGTTTGTAAATCATAAGCATCAGTTATGATGACTCGAGTGTAAATCATAAGCATCAGTTATGATGACTTGAGACAGTTTGTAAATAATAAGCATCAGTTATGATGACTCGAGAGAGTTTGTAAATCATAAGCTTCAGTTATGATGACTCGAGGCACATTGTTGTAACCGACACGTTAATGATGAGTAAGCAATATTGTTATTCACAAAATGGATGTCATAAATGACAAATACTGACCGATGACTGGACAGAATGGAAAACTTTAAATGACGGCACTTACTGATAGAGATGATTTTTTTCACCCACGCTCACACCCCCACGTGCGTACACACACACACAACACACACACACACACACACACACACACACACACCACACTCACACACACACACACCACACACACACACACACACACCACACGCACACGCACACACACACACCACACACACAAACACACACACACACACACACACACACCACACCACACCACACACACACCACACCAACACACACACACACCACACACACACCACACCACACACACACACACACACACATACACATACCACATACACACACACACACACACACACACACACCACACACACCACACACACACCACACACACACACACACACACACACACACACACACACACACACACACACACACACCACACACACACACACACACACACACACACACACACACACACACACACACACACACACATGCATGTGCGCACGCACACATACATGCATACATACACACACGCGCGCGCTCTAGCAGTGACATACTTCTCAAGGTTCCCCACATGAAACTTAAATCTTTTGTCCATCGTTCGTTTAGCTATCAAGCCCCTCTCGTTCTGGAACTCACTGCCTCCCCTCCCCACCCCCGTTCTTCAGAAAATCTCTCTGCATTCAAATGTGACTTCAAAACACACTTCTCTTTCAAACGTTCTTTCTCTTTTCATAGTTCACTAGCGCAACTCCGAGTACCGATAACGCCTAGTAACGGTAACGCCAAGTACTGGTAACGCTGAGTACAGCAAATTTGAAGCGATTCGGTTAAGAAACGGCGGAGTTACCCCGTTTCCCGTTGGCGCTGCTCTGAGAGTGACGCACTCT
>CM065692.1:40442882-40445382 GCA_017654935.2 Phymorhynchus buccinoides | reverse complement strand
ACATTTGTTGTGAAAGGGGGGGGGGGGGAGGCGTTTCTTTCGAAGGACAGTATATGAATAGACAGATAGATGGACTGACGGAAGGGGCTTAGTTGGAGTAACATGCTACTACTAGTCTTACGGTGGTCATGTTTTCTGTGACAGTGACTGAGGAAGACGTGACAAGTAATCCAACGGGTTTGCGAGTGCGCTGGTTCGAACCCAGCTGGTCACGGTGTTGTATCCTTGGGAAAGATACTTAACTCCAGTTTCCTGATCCTTCGGATGAGACCTAAAACCGAGGTCCCGTGTGCGAACGCACGCACAAGATCTTGCGCGCACGTTAAAGCCCATTCCACTATTCGGTTCGAGTAAGCCGTGTGTGCCGGTGGAATGGATGACACGAACTCACAAAGCATGCATCCTGTGCGCCAATAGCTGTCTAAACGAAGACTTTGGGCGTGGGGCAGGATAAACATCTCCAATCGGAAGAAAAGAAGAAGAAGAATGGACACATAGGGATATGATGGTGGGTGGGAGTTTGGTGAAAGACAGGTCCTGGAAGCTAGTGGTGAGGAAGACGAGGGAGGGGCAAGTGAGAATGTGCTAATGTCTGCGTTTGCCTGTAGGCCTGCATAAACATGCACACAGTTTGGGCGTTTGTTTATGCGTATATATCTGTGTATGTGTGTGTTTTGTGAGTGTGCTTTTGAGCGAGCAAAAGACTAAGCTACATAGATATAAAGAAAGAGAGGGGGAGAGAGAGAGAGGGGGGGGGGAGAGAGGGAGAGAGGGGGAGAGTGATAGGGAGGGGGGGGGGGGGGGTACCTGACATTGTGTTACGTCAGTAGTGGGGTCGTGTTGTGATACATTGACCTCAATCCACAGTTGACAATGAACACAGGTAAGGGTGACTTGTACAGGACCCGCCCATTTCTTTCTCCGGTGTCCTCTGTCTGTCTTTCTGTCTGTCTGTCTCTCCTTCTCTCCATCCCCTGTTCAGTTTTGAGCCAAGCATTTCCTAGCATTATACGAGTACTTTCTATTTTTAATTGCTGACGATGTATTTGCATGCCAATTCTACTGACCCCTACTTTGAGATTGTTGCATCCTCTGTTTGTCTCTAGCTCTTTTGCACGTATTCAAATAAATTCTATTTTCTTTTATTTTATTTTACCTTCACACATATACTTTACAATAAAAAAACTAACACCAACATTACCTTCACACATCATACTTTACCGTAGCAAACTAACACCAACATTACCTTCACACATCATACTTTACTATAATAAACTAACACACAAATCTTGCATTATTCCATTCACATATCATACTTTACTATAGCAAACTAACACCAACATTACCTTCACACATCATCATAACTTTACCATAACAAACTAACACCAACAAACGGAACACCTTCAACACATCATACTTTACTATAATAAACTAACACCAACATTACCTTCACACATCATACTTTACTATAATAAACTAACACCAACATTACCTTCACACATCATACTGTACACTTTACTATAACAAACTAACACCAACATTACCTTCACACATCATACTTTACTATAGCAAACTAACACCAACATTACCTTCACAAATCATACTTTACTATAGCAAACTAACACCAACATTACCTTCACAAATCATACTTTACCATAACAAACTAACACCAACATTACCTTCACACATCATACTTTACCATAGCAAACTAACACCAACATTACCTTCACACATCATACTTGACTTTACTACCTTCAACAAACTAACACCAACATTACCTTCACACATCATACTTTACCATAACAAACTAACACCAACATTACCTTCACACATCATACTTTACTATAGCAAACTAACACCAACATTACCTTCACACATCATACTTTAATATAGCAAACTAACACCAACATCACCTTCACACATCATACTTTACTATAACAAACTAACACCAACATTACCTTCACACATCATACTTTACACATAACAAACTAACACCAACATTACCTTCACACATCATACTTTACTATAACAAACTAACACCAACATTACCTTCACACATCATACTTTACTATAACAAACTAACACCAACATTACCTTCACACATCATACTTTACTATAACAAACTAACACCAACATTACCTTCACACATCATACTTTACCATAACAAACTAACACCAACATTACCTTCACACATCATACTTTACTATAACAAACTAACACCAACATTACCTTCACACATCATACTTTACTATAACAAACTAACACCAACATTACCTTCACACATCATACTTTACTATAGCAAACTAACACCAACATTACCTTCACACATCATACTTTACCATAGCAAACTAACACCAACATTACCTTCACACATCATACTTTACTATAACAAACTAACACCAACATTACCTTCACACATCATACTTTACTATAACAAACTAACACCAACATTACCTTCACACATCATACTTTACTGTAGCAAACTAACACCAACATTACC
>CM065692.1:40427882-40437882 GCA_017654935.2 Phymorhynchus buccinoides | reverse complement strand
GTGAAGAGAGAGAGAGTTTTCGCTCTTATAGCTGGCAAGAGAGTGTTGACTTCTCCCATACAAATATTCCCATACAAATGAAATTGAGAAACAATCATTTTAAAGAGAGAGAGAGATTTGATGTGGGTCACAGACCCCCGATTAATGTGGGATGTCTGTCCTCTTTAAAATCGAATACGAGGATAGAGGGATAATTGTAGTGCCCTTTGCCCTTGGAAATCGTTATTGCTGTTTCATGTCCCCATGTTGTTTTTTTAACCCCCTCTTTGAAGTTAATGAGACGGTTAAAGATGGCAGCGATTTAATGCTCCAAAAATTTGATTTTCGATGATTTTGACCAAAACCACCCCTAGTCTGTCCAGATGCTTGTGGCAAAAGAAAAGACCATCTAACCCTAACCTAGCCCTAACCCTATCCTTAAAAAACGTCTGTAAAATGTACGGAAAGAACCAAGAAATAGAAAAGGAGGGTGTAAATCTACATTATTTGCCGATAAATCGATGTACAAAGCCATGCACTTATACTATTTTTTTCTGCTGGAACCATTCCTTTTTTTGGTTGATAAATTTTAAGTCTTTTAAGAAAATGCATTTTGTTAACGAAAACTTCGACTAGGAAGAGTTACTATCCCTGAACATGGTCTGAGTGTTGCAGCAACGCCGTACCCGTAGCCACTGTGATAAAAACAAATTTGAAAAACAAACAGACAAACGGACAGACAGTAAAGCTACTGGCAGAGGTAAGGAAAGTGGCCAGACGTTTTATAGGTTGGTTTATAGAGGAGATGACACTAACCTGTCCATAAGCTGTCTTCAGGCTGCCCGATATTGCTTTTGTGGGCTATGAGCAAGTCACGATGGCTTGGAGTCAAAACGGACTATCTTTAGATAGCCCATTGACGTTTTATTGAAATTATTGCAAAAACTAAGAACTTGTGTTAAAAAAAGACTGCAAATTAATCATATAAAATGGGGATTAGGCTTTTTTAAATATTTCTGCAGTCTTTTTTTAATAATAATATTTGTTGGCTATCGCAATAATTTCAATATGTCAATGGGCTATCGAAAGATAGTCCGTTTTGACTCCAAGCCATCGAATTTTTAATTTAGTGGTCGGTTCACATTCTTAAACCTAAAGAGTATCCGTTGATACTATTTGGCTGGCTTTCAAATAGTTGGTATTTATTTATTTATTTATTTATTTATTCATTCATTTATCCATTCATGTATTCATTTATTACGCAGAGCTTCAGATTGTCGTCAAACTTCATGGGTCATATGACCCCTATTCACAGAAAATGAAGGGTCATTTTCCCAAATAAAAGATGGGTCAGTGATGTGTTAGAGCTTCAGATTGTTTTCAGGATCCATGGGTCACATGACCCCTGGCTGCACAAAATGAGGGGTGAATTCGGGTAATTAAATAAGGCCCCCTGACAATTTGAAGCTCTGTTTATGACTATCTCATTTTAATGCTGATTTATGTCATCAAACTCAAAGCCAAAACGCTAGGTCCGCTTTGCTGTATTGAAATGGTGGGTACACGCGGTACATACACACACACACGCACACACACACACCACACACACACACACACACACGCACGCACGCACGCACGCACGCACGCACGCACACACGCACACGCACGCACACACACACACACACACACACACACACACTTTTACTCACTCACTCACTCACGCCATACAGGCGTGCGCACACACACTCGCGCGTCCATACAGAGACACGTGAACGCGCGTATATCCGTTTGGGATCAGATGACCTTTCGTCAAACGCATATCATTACACCTGTGTCCTTCTAATAGCCTAAAATTCGTATATCCTAACAGAACAGTAACTCTTGATAACTCAAGAAAACACCAAGAGCGGGAACTCTGGAGATGAACCCCCCCATCCCATTACGAGCTGAAGTTGTTGAAGAAGCACCTAGGCCTTAGAAGAAGACAAGGCTAAACAACAGGTAAATAGGACTTAAGTCATCCCCCACCCTCCCTCATGTTTACGACCCTCAATCTCAAAGTCTACTTCTTTCAGTTTTATGCAGATAATTCTAGACTAGTCCTAACCCAATCTCTTTCTTAAAAAAAAAATGCAGAATGTTACTTCTCAGTGAACATTTTCATTGCAAAAATGTGAGAAGGGCTGGGTGGGTGAGGGTTACTAAAGTTCATTTTGCCCAACGACATCTACGTAAATAAGTGCCGATCCTGTGAAGAAAAGCAGACAAGGTGACGACGTGTTGAGCATTGAAACAGTCAGAGCCCAATCCAATTTATGGCTGTCAGGACTTAGAGCTGAACTGGCCGGACCCTTGGAGTATAATATGCATAATATCCCTGGGTGACCTCTGCCTGACCTCTATTGCAAGAACAAAGAATCCGGAAAAGACCTACCTATGAAGTACAGTCGTGTAGCCTGCACCAGTTTGGGTTTTCCGTCCATTCTCTAATGGAGCGAACAGAGTTAAGCCCTGATTAAAAAAAAGTGCTCGATTCAACCCTCTATAACTAAACTGCATAATACGGCTTCGTAACAAGAAGTGAGAGGCGTTGGATTCATAGTACAAACAATAGGGTAGAGTAGGTGGTAGCAAAAAGCCTAAATGTTACAAAGAGTAATAACGTTGCAGCTTACCAACCTTGCAAAGAATGAAGCCAACTGTCCTACTTCCCACCTGGAAGGTGAAAAGATGGAAGGAGGGAAGAGTTAAGTATGGTACCAGTAGGCAGTGAGCGAGTTCACAATGATCCCCACCTATAGTGTAAGCGAACATGTGGAAGTAAAAAAACCGGGCTTCAGTCAGCTGTGGAGTAATCACTCTTTGTATATTCAGGCTTTTTGGTGGTAGATAGGTGTAGTGTTAATGACGGGAGAAAATGGCACAAATGCACTATAATGTGTAGCGTAGTTTGCTAAACTATTTTTTGTTGCAACGTACTGTTTAAAATTACGGAACATTAACATTGCAATGTATTATGACGTGAATCGACAATTTTGACATTTTTAACGCGACGGCTGTATTTTAGGAACATTTTTTTGCTAATTACCTTTTTGGAATACTAACCCTAACCCTAACCCTAGCCCTAACCCTAACCCTACCCCCCACCGGTAAAGGTAAAGATGTGCCACCCCCCCATGCATTTCTCGGTTAATTGTATTTTTCCGTTTTTGCCTTTCTTACCATGCATAAAGCTGTATTTTAGGAACATTTTTTAGCTAATTACCTTTTTGGAATACTAACCCTAACCCTAACCCTAGCCCTAACCCTAACCCTAACCCCCACTAACCATACCCCCCCACGTACTGCAGTACACCGCGATTTGTCACAGTGGTGGTTCGTTGCGTTTTTTCCGTCGGGGGGGGTGGGGGGGGGGGGGGGGGGGGGGGGGGGGTGGGGGGGCTTATAATTTTCAAACATTTTAGCACCAACCCATTTCACTAATTATCGATAAACACACATCGATTTTCCCTGTATTCACAAAGACAATGTCTATTATCTCAATTTACTCCAAGAGTCGCCTTTTCTAGTTATATTGACCAAGTCGTATATTTTCTGTGCTGTTTTGTTTTAGAGAACTTGTCCCTGTCATTACCCTTGGTCAATTATTTTAAGACTCCAACTTAACGGTTCACCCATCTATGTTTCCTTGCACTGATACATCGAAAGCATACCAGTGTACCCACATACCGCTAGTCCCATACTGTATTTTACATCCACGATACGAATAGTCCCACATACCGCTGTTTACCACAAAAAATATCTCCCTCTGTTTTTGTCTTTCAAACCCAGATAAACGCATACGCGCGCGCGCACGCACGCACGCGCACGGCACGCACACACGCACGCGCACGCACGCACGCGCACGCACACGCACACGCACACGCACGCACACACACGCACACACACACACACACACACACACACACACACACACACACACACACACACACACACACACACAAACACACAATACACCTAAGTGGCTCTTAGAATAGAAGTGTTACAGGATATCACTGGACGACTGAACATGGTGTCCTGTTGAACCCAATAGCATCTGAGTAACTAAACAAAAGTGAACATTTGGTATCTGGTACTTTATAGTCACAGAAGCGTCTCTGTGAAATTCCGGTTGCTCCCACCTGGAGAGCGCGTCGCAGCTACAGGCGCGCGACCCATTTTCTTTTATTTGCATGCGATTTTTGTGACTGATGAGGAAGGAAAGGGTGTGTGTGTGGGTGTTAAATTTTGACAAAGTGACAACTTTTTCGTTGTCACTGGGTTTAACGTGTGATAAGTGCATGGGCACACGGGGCCTCGGTTTATCGTCTCATCCGAAAGACTCTACGTTCAAACCGTAAGGCCTAGTGAAAAGTGAGAGGAAAAAACACCTGTACCCAGGTTCGAACTCGAGTTTATTGTATACGAGGCGAACGCGTTACCTCTGTGCCACTCTACACCTCATGTCAAAACCAAGAGCATTCTAAATAACTCATAAATATTCCAACTGTAGACTATAAAGATATTTTTAGTTTTTACTTTCTTACTATTTTGTTTATTAAAGTTCCTAACTTCCTACACAAGTCTAGACCTCAAATGAAACGCCAATGGATAAGTAAGTTTGGTGGTAAGGTGTGTGTGTGTCAGGACCGGATCACAGACTTTTGAAGGGGGGTTGCTTGAAACGTTTTGTAGGCCGGGGTCCAGGGGCCGCCTAGGCCCCGTTGGGGTCCAGGGGCAAAGCCCTGGTGGGGGGGTCCGGTGGGGCGAAGTCCCCCGGCCGAAAACGAGTTTTCAACATTTTAAAACTGTTTTGTGGCATCTCCTGTGAGCTCAGAACAGAACTTCTTAAGAGCGTTGACAGCCGACGGGGGGTGCTGCAGCACCCAAAGCACCCCCCCCCCCCCTAGAACCGGACCTGTGTGTGTGTGTGTGTGTGTGTGGGGGGGGTCGGTAGTAGTGTCCTCCCTATATTTTGTCACTTCAAAAGGAACCTACTGTCAACAAGAGAAGAGGGCGGAGTAGTAGAGGAACGTGGAGTTTAACTGTGTATGAACTCCTATTGCCCCACCTTCCCCCTTTTCATTGTGCCTCAGTCACACCCCTCCCCACCTCCGGTGTGGCATTCTCAACATGGATTCGTTCTCAACATGTCTGCGCATGTGCGAAATCGATCATGACGTATCATCAAATTTTATCTTTTGTGTATTCGACACTAAATTGACCCTAAACCTATCTCTAACCCTATTCCTAACCCTAACCCTAACCCTAAACCTATACCTATCCCCAACCCTAACCCTAAACCTATTCCTATCTCTTCGCACATGCGCAGACATGTTGAGAACAAATCCATTTTGAGAATTCCACACCGGCACCACCACCTCCAACCTTTCCCAATGTTCCAGTTTTCAACATGCAAAGTGTAGTTCAGACCACACACACTGTACTTATAAATCACCACACCCTTTCAACCCCATCTACCCAAGTAGATACGCCTGTCATTTGTAACGACTCGTTGCTGTTGTTGTTGTGGGGAACATTGTTTCTTCTGTTTGTTTGTGTAAAGTTGAAAAGTAGTGTAGTTTTTGGGGGTTTTGGGGGGGTTGTTTTTTTTACCCTCCACTGTCCCCGCGTGTCTTTTTTTCTCTTTTTTTTTTTTGGAGGCGGCACATCTTTTTTTTCTTTCTTTTTCTTCCCCCCCCCCCCCCCCCCCCCCCCCCACTTCTCTCATACATTTGTCTGTGTGATGAGCTCAGATGGACATTTTTCTTCGGTATAATTTAGTGTTTTAGTCTGATGCACAAGTGTCTGGGTTTCTGTATGACTTAGAGTTTGGTGTACTGATCATTCATACTATATGTGTGTGTGTGTGTATGCGTAAAAGTCGTTGTTAAGTCCTTTCGCGAACATTTGCCCTCTCGCGGATACCACGATCTACAATAAGCCTAGGGTCTCCCATAAGCATATTATATTCTTGATCACCATGTCACAACCTATTCAGATCCTGCATTTTGAACCGCCAGTGCAAACCTCCGCCAAGGAACACTCACAAAACCGAAATCTCCTTCTTTCATGTCAAGGTCCACAGACTTCAAAGTGTCTCTCGCTGCATCCTTTGGATTTTTAAAAATATTATTTGTGCAATGTCTTAATATGTGTCTTTTAGTGCTCTTCTTTGCTTTTGTGATAGATTCGGATCATTGATCCTATTTGTGCAATGTAATGTTTCATAGCTTTTGTGGTCCTGCTTGTACAATGGTAGTTTTTATATTGGTTTTGTTTATATTTTGGTGATCACGTCTATGCAACTGTCTTAATAATTATGTGCTTTTATTTTCTCACATTGCATTTTGTGTGATCTTCGTATTACATTTCATGTTGGTATTAATTAATAGCGTATGTTTTAATGGTGTCTAAATGGTATGCTCTTCCCGAGTGGATTTGTTTTGTTTTTATGGTTAATATTCCATTGTCTTGTTGTGTTTGTGGATGTGTATTGCACCTGCAACCGAATTTCTCCTTCGTAAGATAATCAAGTGTTCTTGACTTAAGTCGACTTGACTTGATTTGATCTTGAACAAGCGAATTATATTTTCATCATCATCGGTAGATAACAATTCAGACAAAATGTAAGGTCTTTGGAGTGAGAGAGAGAAAGAGAGAGGGAGAAGAATGCAAAGGTGACAGAGACGTGTACACAGACATCTAAGCATGTCCCATTCCCTTCCCGTCCCCTTTCGGGCTGTGACCTTCATTCATGGGCCATTTGGCCTCCTGACTCTTTCCCTCAACCTGGCCCACTCTTGTCTGTCCTATTTCTACTCTCTTTCTCTCTCTGTTCTACTTTGTATCTCTGGTGTCTCTGTCACTGTCTCTTTGTCTCTGTCACTGTCTCTCTCTCTCTCTCTCTCTCTCTCTCTCTCTCTCTCTCTCTCTCTCTCTCTCTCTCTCTCTCTCTCTCTCTCTCGCTCTCTGTGCCTGTCTCTTTCCATCCTGCTCTCTTGTTGCCCCCTCAATAAAATGCCTCTCATTTCCCCCACTAACTCTCTCTGCCTCCTCTCTCTCTCTCTCTCTTCCTCTCTCTCTCTCTCTCTCTCTCTCCCTCCTCTCTCCTCTCTCTCTCTCTCTCTCTCTCTCTCCACAAATCTGCTCTCTCTCTCCATCCTCTCTCTCTCCTCTCTCTCTCTCTTCTCTCTCTCTCAATCTCTCCTCTCTCTCTCTCTCTCTCTCTCTCTCTCAATCTCTCTCCTCTCTCTCTCTCTCTCTCTCCATCTCTCTCTCTCTCTCTCTCTCTCTCTCTCTCTCTCTCTCTCTCTCTCTCTCTCTCTCTCTCTCTCTCTCTCTCTCTCTCTCTCTCTCTCTCTCTCTCTCTCTCTCTCTCTCTCTCTCTCTCCCCCCCCCCCTCACTGAACAAGTACGATCGAGTCTGAGTATGTATGTATGTATGTGTATGTGTGTGTGTGTGTGTGTGTGTGAATGTCCTGCCTTTTTGTCTATTCAGGTCGAAGGGAGTGGGTGGGTGGGTTGGGGATTGTCAATGCGGTGTCTATGACAGTATTCGTGAAGCTCGGTGTAGGCGGGAAGTGTGTGTGTGTGTGTGTGTGTGTGTGTGTGTGTGTGTGTGTGTGTGTGTGTGTGTGAATGGGTTGGGGTGGGATGGGGTGTGTGTTGGGGTGGGGGGTATAACTGGAGGCTGAAAGGCGTGGACGGGGTTGGGGGTGAGCTGATGGGGGGTGGAGGGTATAAGCGTAGAGAACAAAACAATTGTTCACGAGGAAAGCTTTGCTCCAAACAGGAAGGAATGCATTGAAAATGTAAGACACTGTTGTTTGTCTGCAGCATTTTTCACACGCCATTATATTGCGGAAGTAAATTGAAGTTATGATGATCAACACTTGTCGGGTTTCTTTTTGTACTTAATAAAAAGTTGAAGTTGGGCGGTTTTGGTCGAATATAAAGCACGAAAAACAAGAAGACACACTGAGAACATCTGTATTGTAAAACATTCAGGACTTTCCTGGTGTTGCACTGCCTCCGGGTATTGCCTCCAGGATCGTTCCCACCATATTTATATATACTAATGTCCCATATGTGTCTGTTCCAGACCGGAGGACGTTAAGCAGAACTCCACCAAGACACACTGAGAAAAAGACAGTAATATATTGATGTAGTACTAATTAGTACAGTAAAGTCTGATATTGAGTTTAGGCTGAAGAAAACTTATATTATTAATTTTACTCTTGAATTACAACGGGTCGACCTGGTGTTGCAGTATCTCCAGGATCGACCCACTATCATTACAAATAGAAAATAGATACTTTAATGTCAGATATGTACCTGTGCCAGGTTGGAGGACGTTGAACTCATTGTTCTTCCTTTTTTGTTTCAAAGCATCCTTTCTGTATTGCTGTATTGTACAGGGAAAAACAGAGAGAAAAAACTTCTACTGGTGCCCATGAGGACTTTAACCAACACGGTTGATCATGTATGCTAACATTCTCCAAAGAGATGTTCCATTATGCTCGGTGTCCATCTGTGTTCTACCGGTGACCCAGCATGTCAGAGTGACAATCGTGTGACAGGTAGCACACGCCTTGTTGCTTTCGACCTGCTGACAGGTTGTACACACAAGCGGGTCTGCTTCTTTGGGTCTCCCTTCCCCAAAAGACCCAAACAACATGGGCGACAGCAGACCAAAATGCGCAAACAACGAACGCCAGTCGGTGTGAATGACATGGCAGCAGGTGTGAGAAAAAACAGAGAATGAAGCAAAACAGATGTTTTGTATTAGCCAGGACACAAGATGTACACCGAGCCTTAGGCTACATAGGCCTATTCTGATATCATGTAAAGCTGCATGTGGGGTGTGAAGGACTGAAACCAGTGCCTAATGTAGAGAACATTGTTGACTGCTGGATCAGGACAACAAACACTGACCTTGGTAGGGGGGAGAACTGATCCTTCGGTGAGAGAAGAGAAGTCAAGCTTTCCAGCTTAGCTCCTTTGTCCAGACTAAGTCCTGCAAAGGCTTTACTGCGGTTGAAGTGTTGTAGGATTCGATAACAGTTCACAAAAGCACAAAAGTAGTGCCTATGTAGTCTTACTTTTCCGGGAACAATATATTCAGTTTAATCTATCGAAAGAAGAAATTGAACAAAGGGTGAATACTCTCTTTCTAATTAACTCCCCTCCACCACCAAGTTGATTACGATGCCAATCATCAGAACCAAAGTGAGACAAGCAAAGCATCATTCTCAAAAAAGAATGTGCCAAGTTCGCCTTTATGACACTTCACCCACACATCAACAATGGTGGAGAGAACGACATACAAACAAATCAACATTATATCCAATAGTGGCATAGCCTTCTAGCCTTGAATATGTTACACCACAACACAGAACAAACTGGTAAGCCTCGAAAGGAATTTTTGTCAATCAAAGAATGACATAGTGAGGCCAAGACAACGAAATTGAACAAAGGGTGAATACTCTCTTTCTAATTATCGGAAGAAGTTCGAAGGATTGCAGCTAAAGCTAAACTTCTGGAAGAGGGGTTGTCCATTAGGCCTATCAGATCAGTACCTGATACTTTCAAGGTGGTAAGCATCCAGTGGGCCCCTCCCTCTATGCTTTCCAGGATCAGGCCCGCCAACACCACTGAATGGGGGAGGAGAGGCTGTTGCCCAGCCTCCCTCCATTGGCCTTTATCCGGCCCTCTGGTGATACTGTGGAGTCATTTGTCCCTACCCGCTGTGTCCACAAAGCCAGGATCACCTGTGACCCGTCACAACTAGCCCCACCCCCCACCCCACCCCTCTGTGTGGGTGTGTGGGTGTGGGTGTGTGCGTGTGCGTGCGTGCGTGCGTGAGTGTGTGCGTGTGCGTGCGTGTGTGCGTGTGTGTGTGTGTTTGCGCGCGCGTGTGTGTGTGTGTGTGAGTGAGACCCGACTTCAGTCAGCAGAGATCAAGGAGGGAAACTGAGTC
>CM065692.1:40402882-40415382 GCA_017654935.2 Phymorhynchus buccinoides | reverse complement strand
TGTGGGAACGTCGCTCTGGGGAAAAAAAATTACAAATATAAAAGTAGAAATGAGAGAGAGAGAGAGAGAGAGAGAGAGAGAGAGTGAGAGTTCCATTGTGGGAACGTCGCTTGGTTGACCTAATACTAGTAGCTAGAACTGATTGCCTTTGCCTTGCTCAACTGGAAAAAAACAACGTTGAAGCTTGACCTCACTTTTTGTACTCCCAATGTTATACGAACATGGCTTTTGTGTCCTTTGCAACTGGCTCGAGGGCCTGTCAGTTGTCCGGTGTGTCTGTGTTTAAACATAAATGTGCTCCAAATGCAAAAGTCGTCAAAGGTGCAGATCAATATCCCCCCCCCCCCCCCCCCCCCCCCCCCCCCCCCCCCCATTTTCCTCGGTTCGTTCCGTTTTTTTCAGTCTTTCCTTTCTTACTGCAGTTTGAGCACATAAGCCTAATCCGTTTTCTATATTTAAAATTTATTTTCATCCTTTTAATCAATTGCAAATATGCATTTGCTAATAGTAGAATAGACTGGGGGGGGGGGGGGGGGGGGGGGGGGGGGTGGTGGGGCAATATGCATTTGCTAATGGGGGGGGGGGGGCAATGAAATAAGACGTTGAGAGGGGGGGGGGGGGGGGGGGGGTTGTTTATCTGCATCTTAACCCAAACGTCTTTTACGACTACGAGAACCGATCTTAGTGAAAAATCTTTCTTCTTTTTTTTCAGTGACCCGACTGATGCCTATTCAATCAGTTCTCCGCATGATCCAATATTAAAATGTTTCTGTCCGACTCCTTTTTGTCTGCTGCTTGATGGGTGCCGAGATCAGTCCTCAGTATATTATCGAAAAGTCCAATGTTTTTGGCTTGCTTTTTTTGCGGGGTCTAGTGTCTGCGTTGCCTCACAGGTAAGGGACACAAAGTGGTTCTTCTCTTGGAATATTACGATGGTGTCTCTCAAAGAGGAGGTGCTAAGACACCATTTGCCTCGAGTCCAAGCTGACGTGGGCAGGGGTTGAGTCTTGCTTGCTCGAAGACGCTTCTGTAGCAAGTGGAACCAACTGGCGTGGCTGACCGGTGGAGCGGTGGTGGCCTTTGAAGAAGATCGTCGTCAGTGTTTGGAAGCAGTAGTGTGAGAGCAACGTGCAGTTGACTCCACCACAACGAGTGGTGGTGCTACCTTCTGTCTTCCACCTTTAAAGGGACCCCCTTTAAAACCCTTTCATCGCCACTGTCGCCTCTTGGCACCACAATGATTGAGCACCCATGTCACTGAAAGGCATCAAATGAGGGTCTGTTATCTAATGACCTTATGTTCTTAATTTTGGGAGGTAAGAATATGCCCTGTTTTATGGATGTCACAAAGGAATCCCCAAAATTGCAGATGAAATCTGTTCCCTACCCAGGTAAGTTTAATGGAAAGTTTTGGCTGAAAATGGCTGGCGTTGAAATGGTTTTAAACGCATGTGCGTGCGCCTATGAGTTGGGTGATTAAAGCCACACGTGGGTCCACCGCTGAAGGCACAGCGAGCAGTCATCCTCACATCCTACTAAGGACAACCATGACGATGACATTGTCATTGATTTAAAACAACTGTTCATTTGTATGGCTTGCCTCCTTGGGTATTTTTTGGGTCTGCGTGGTGATGGGAGGTATTGGAGAATAGAGAAAGGGGCAAAGTGATGAATGTGCAAGAAAGCTAAACAAAGAATATGGGTAAAGGTCGAAGGATCGGTGGGATGGGCAAGGGGTGGGGGATGAATAGACACAGGGGTAGGAGGGGCACGATTCAGTGGTTTGATCAGTGAGGTGAAAAGGGGGGGGGGGGGTAGGTTTCTGGTTTGATTGTGGTTTGGGATTGTATGAGGGGGTCTTGGTTACTGTAGTGGTGAGGCTTTGAATAGCAGATTAATTGACTGACTTCCACGTCTAAAATGGAATTGATATTGATAATAATGATGATGATGATGATGATGATGGTGATTTGCTTTTTTTCTCTCCATCGTTTCTGCTGCTTTCTGCTGCGATCCAAATCTCCTCTCTCTCTCTCTCTCTCTCTCACTCTCTCTCTCTCTCTCTCTCTCTCTCTCTCTCTCTCTCTCTCTCTCTCTCTCTCTCTCTCTCTCTCTCTCTCTCTCTCTCTCTCTCTCTCTCTCTCTCTCTCTCTCTCTCTCTCTCATCTCTCTCTCTCTCTCTCTCTCTCTCTCTCTCTCTCTCTCTCTCTCTCTCTCTCTCTCTCTCTCTCTCTCTCTCTCTCTCTCTCTCTCTCTCTCTCTCTCTCTCTCTCTCTCTCTCTCTCTCTCTCTCTCTCTCTCTCTCTCTCTCTCTCTCTCTCTCTCTCTCTCTCTCTCTCTCTCTCTCTCTCTCTCTCTCTCTCTCTCTCTCTCTCTCTCTCTCTCTCTCTCTCTCTCTCTCTCTCTCTCTCTCTCTCTCTCTCTCTCTCTCTCTCTCTCTCTCTCTCTCTCTCTCTCTCTCTCTCTCTCTCTCTCTCTCTCTCTCTCTCTCTCTCTCTCTCTCTCTCTCTCTCTCTCTCTCTCTCTCTCTCTCTCTCTCTCTCTCTCTCTCTCTCTCTGTGTGTGTGTGTGTCTGCGTGTGTCTGTGTGTGTTTGAGTGAATGAATGTAAGCATGCATGCGAGTGTGTGCGTGTCTTTTTGTTCACGTTTTGCGAGCAAGAGTGTGTGGCCTTTGTATCTGGTTTGAACAAATGTCATCAGTGTTCTTGCTGCCCTCTCCCGTTATTGTAGTGATGTGTGACACTAGAAAATGAAAATATTAAAAATATATATATATTGTCATATATTAACAGCAACATAAATGTATTACAAGAGTAGCTTTTGTATTTGTAGGCACGGGCACGAGTTAGTGTGTGTATGTGTGAGTGTATGTGTGTGTGTGTGTGTGTGTGTATGTGTGTGTGTGCGTGTGCGTGTGCGTGTGCGTGTGCGTGCGTGCGTGTACAAGCTTGCGTGCTTATGTACAGGTGTGTGTTTGTGTGTGCGTGTGTGTGTGTGTGCGCGCGCGCGCATGTTCCTGTTTATGTGTGCTTGTTTGTGCGTGCGTGCAAGCGTAGTGCCTTGTATGTTTATTTAATTCTTTCAGCTGTTTGTTAATAATGTCAGTTTCTACTTTAACCCTTGTTTTCTGGTTTATTTTCCTTGACGATCTTGAAAACTGATTTATTGTTTAAAAACTTATTCATGCTAGGCATGACGGTACTAGTGTGTTGTATTTGCCAGCTGCCATTTATGTACACTACAATGGTAAAAGTAGGCACATCATAAGCTTCAAGCTTTTTCAAGTTGATGCCATTATTCATCTTTGTTGAAACTGTTGTATGTGTTGTTGGTGAATTTAAAAAAAACCTACTGAAGCCAAGCATAGTGCTGGGAAGAGAAACTTAAATGAAAGAGTTGAAGGGAAAAGAGGAACAGTAGGCAGCCAAGTAGCGGAGCCAAACATTGGACTGAAGGGGTCAGGGTTGTGGGGTGTGTGGACAGCTAATGTCCCTGGAGTAGTGACCAGGAGTGGTCAGGCCCCACACAGTCCTTGTTGACTGACCACATCTACCACCACCATCCCTACCACACTTCCCTCCCTTTGTTACCTCTTCGCCGCCACCTTCGTATTAAAACAATGGGGGGGGGGGGGGGGGGGAACCAATGTTTAAAATTAGCGCTGATGTTAATGACAACGCTGTTTTTCATCGCATTTTCTCCCTTTTGTCAGAAAACAAAACATGCCTGGTTATTATGCCCATTATTTGGGTTTGGAAGGCAGAAGCACGAACAAGTGTGACGTGACATTTGGCGCAACAAAATTAATTGAAGATGACAGAATGAATTTGAGAAAGAAGAAAGGAGTAAGAGATGATATGAATCATGCGGGAAAGGGATCACCACACTGACATGACTCGGCTATTATTTGGCCCTACTTGTGGGCAGAGGTCACTGTTGTGTAGCCTACTAATTGTAAAGCGCTATGTCATGGTCTCAGAGTGAGGACAGACGAGCGCGCGTGCTCTTCTCCTTGTATCTGTGTGTCCCATTCACCCATTCGTTCATCCATCCGTCTATCCACCCATCAATCCATACACCTGTCCGTCTGTCCACACAGATATCTGTCCGCTTACATATTCAGCTGGATGGGTCGTCTTGTTACTGATTGACAATATACAAGTTACATACGCATACACATATAAACACATATGTGGCCCGTCGACACAAAATGAGTCGTGTTGTCCCTGGCTCACATACCCCCTAGGGGAAATTGTAGGTGGAAGGGGGTCAAATCATCAATTTCCAGATTTTGTACTCATTATTAAACAATAGGTTCCTCTCTACCTCACACAGAAGTATTGAAGTGTAAACACGATCTTTTCTGCTTTAAAAACGTGTTTTTATTAGAAACATCTGACAGTTTTGTACACACATTTTGAAACTTCCCGGTTGCATTTTTTTATTTCGCCAATTCCTCTGAGTAGACGACCTCAAATCGTCATAACTTTGCCACAAATTATCTGATTAACAAAGTTTTTGGTTTGTTGGAAAACGCTTTCAATGCTGAACAATGATTTGTTAATATCTCAAAAGTGACCCCTGGAACATGACGACTCAATTTGTGGTGACTGGTCACAATTATAGACTGCATGGGAGATGTTTGCCAGAAGGCATTATCAGCCTTCTTTATAGGTTTTGTGGTAGTTCCTTGTGGCATATAGCCCCCGAATTGTATTGGCCACTGCAACCACCACCTTTTGCAAGAATGAATGCCCTTGGTTTAAATGATTTTTTTTTATTGACAAGCAAAACATATACACCAAATAAAATGAACATGAATGACGGCAGCAACAAGCTTAAAGCTTATAGTGTGCCTACTCAAAATAAGTCACAGATTTGGCGGCTGGCAATCACAGACTGAAAAATCACACATTTAAGAAAAAGGAAAAAAAAGGTTATTTTTGAACATTAGAAGCATAACAAAGAAACGAAATAGGAAAAAATGTCATCTTCAAATGAATGTCCTTGGCAGATGCTTGAGTACTGACCAAACAAGGGAATAACTCTCGCCGATAACCCTATGTGGTGCCACTAAAAATGCTGCCTTTTGCAAGAGTGAATGCCCGTTTGGATACTGACCAACAAGGGCTTTACTCTCGCTGTCAAGGGCGTTAATAACCCTAGTTGCAGTGGCCTTACCACCCCTGTGCTCATGTATCCACTTGTACATCGAGCTGGCAATTCGGGAGTTGTCAAAAAGCGCGAATAGGTCAATTCGCGCGAATTTTCCTCTATACAATTTGCGCGAACATGAAGAATACAGTTTGAGCGACTATCCCACAGAGAGAGACGGAAAAATACAGCGAGAGAGAACGCACAAACGAACGAACGAACACACAAACACACACACACACACACACACACACACACACACACACACACACACACACACACACACACACACACACACACACACACACACACACACACACACACACACACACACACAAGCAAGCAAACGAACACGCACACATAAACACACATACACACACTCACACACACACACACACTCACAGACACAAACACACACACAAAGAAACATACATACACACACATACGCATACACATATACATATACGCGCACACACGCACACACACACACACACGCACGCACTTTGCGTAACCTGCGTGAATATTTTTTAATAGTGCTTGAATGTTACTAATAATCCGTTCCTTGCCGTCGAAACTCTGAGGTTGTCTTTTCTTTCCCCTGTGGGGGGTTCGGGCTTGTTGACTATCAGACATTCGGGCATATTGTATACGGAAAGTATTCGCGCTTTTGGTATTTTCGCTTAAATTGACGGTAGCCGGCAATTGGTCCGTCTGTAATAGACCGTGTAGTAGTTCATTATGTCATGAACAGACTGACCATCAGTGTTGTGTGCTGACAAGGGTAGACAAGTGTCATAACCTAGCTGTCAGCTGGCATGATGTAGTAGGCCTGGAAACCTCTCCCTAATCCCTTTGAACCTCCTCGTGCTCCTAGGATTAACCGAACAACTAAGCTCCCTCCCACCACAATAAAACAAACTGCCCTGTTTACTGACCGATATGTTGTCCTCTTCCTTTCCTAGTATATGCTTCATAGTAATCATGCATGCATGCGCACGCCCGTGTCACTGTGTGTGTGTGTGTGTGTGTGTGTGTGTGCGTGCGTGTGCGTGTGTGTGTGTGTGTGTGTGCGTGCGTGCGCGTGCGTGCGTGCGTGCGTGCGTGTATGTGTGTGTGTGTGTGTGTTTGTGTACCTCAATTTAATGTCTATTCACAGAAGTGATTTTAGACAATAGTGTGTGTGTGTGTGTGTGTGTGTGTGTGTGTGTGTGTGTGTCGTGTGTATTTGTGTTGTGTGCGCCTGTGTGTGTGTGTGTGTGTGTGTGTGTGTGTGTGTGTGTGTGTGTGTGTGTGTGTGTGTGCTTGCTTGCGCGCGCGTGTGTTTAATGTCTGTATTTGTATGTGTACGTGTATGCTCATACACTAAGAGGGGGAGGGGGTGGGAAGGTCTCCAAATTTAATGTACGTAAAAGCCAGCTATCGCGTCCATGCTTCACTGTTTTTATTATTAATACATCAACACACTGCTAACTTTGGCCAGATTGTGCCCCTTTTCTTCTCCTTCTTTCATCTGGATTGGTACGGAAAGTCAGCCAAACATTCTGTACAACAAGGCAACACAACGTTTCGGTTGTCAAGGTGTAAGGTCGCTTCTTTTTTTATATTTTGTTTTTTACAAATGATGGGGGGTGGGGGGGGGGGGGGGGGGGGGGGGGGGGGGGGGGGGGGGGGGGGGGGGGGGGTGTTGTTGTGTCTCCTTATACAATTCGATTTACAGGAAATGGAAGGTCGGTAAATTGTTGTACCATTTTTAAGCCTGTTGTTATTTTCGTTGTTGCACGTAGGATACAGGATAAGGTTTTCTTGTGGAAGGGAATTTAAATAATGAACTACAACGAAATGACAATGGATAATGTGTACAACAGTTACCAGTTACCAATATGCACCCACCCTCCCACCCTCAACTTGCCCCCTCCCCCTCCCCTTTTTGCCTTTTGCCCACCCCTCCTCTTCTTTTAAAACTTCTTTTCTTCTTTTAAACAATTCTTTTCTTGTGTTCCAATTTTTGACCAGGGTCTCTCCTTCGTTGATCGTGTTGACAGTATTAGTGGCTTATCATCAGTTTACACATATCTTTTAATCCCGTACTGAAGTGAAATGTTGGGGGGAAAACGCCTTTGATTCATAATTATTACGGATCTGGGGGTAAATTATTTACCTAAATGTTTATGTTCCCTTGTTGGCTCACTCGTGTTAACTTCCACTTGTGTTTACGAAGTTAACACGAAGTGAGTCTATAGTATGATAGTTGTTCGGTTGTGTGTCTGTGTGTATGTGTGTATGTGTGTGTTGCGTCCGTGGTCTAATCTCCAAACTTTAACGTTGGCATTTCCCCGGGAAATAGTAGGCGTACATTGTTCAAACTTTGCATACACATAGATGTTTATGCAAGCTTTCAAACAATAATGATTTGAATAATTACATACTTAAAGCAACACTGTAAACAGATAACAAACAGATAACATTTTAGATTAGTGGGTTAGAGAGTATTCAACAGGCAACATGAGTTAAGAAACTTATGAACACTGAAAGCCTCGATAGCTCATTGGTAGAGTGTCTGTCTGTCTGTCATGCCAATGGTTCCAGGTTCGATTCTCGGCACGGGCACGGTTTTTTTTTATTGGTTTTTTTTTAGTTGCATCCATTAACGATAGCTTCATTTGTACTTTAAAGTTTTATTGGCAATCTTGTACTTTAGACTTCCCCTCAATCTTTGTTTGTTGTCGTCCCACATGTGCCTGTTCGAGTGAGCCTTGAAGGTTTTGCCTCTTGTTGGAAAAAAAAATCATGCATATTTTTTTTTTTAAACTGCAGATTTCTTGTTCATGGTTAAACTTAGTACCCGCTTCTGCAAGGTGAAACATTGTGTCGAAGTGACCGTGTTATTAGATCATTTTAATGTCTGTACCTTGTGAATGGTCGTCTATCCGGGGGTGGGTGTCATACATTTAATGTTGTTTAGTTTAGATGTTTGAGTTGCCCCGATCTCCCCAAGATGATTACTGTTTGTATATTTTTGCACCTGTATGCTGCCTCGACTTTTTTTCTTGATACAGCAGCTCATGCCATACATCCCATTTTAAAGAGTAAATTTAGCAAAGTGCAGATCAGCCACAAAGATGTGTGTGCGTGCGCGCGCGCGCGCGTGTGTGTGTGTGTGTGTGCGCATGCGTGCGAGCATGCTTGTGTGTACATGCGTGCGTGAGTGTGTGTGTGTGTGTGTGTGTGTGTGTGTGTGTGTGTGTGTGTGTGTGTGTGTTAGATAAAAGTAGTGGTAAATTAAGGGCAGGAGCTGTGCCGGTCGGGATTCGCCCCCGGGGACCGCTACGGTGGCCGGATTGGTCTTGCCTGGATACTGCTAAATAAAGGTCTATGGTTCTTTAGTCTTCCTTTACATGCAACATGTGCGGCCTCACGGTCATGCATGTCCTCTAAATACAAATACTCGCATGCATCATGTGGGGCCCGGATGTCCCCGGCTAGACCGGAGGCATTTAACGGTCGTGTATGACTTTTAATTCTTGTCTTTCCCCTCTATCACACGTCTCCCCCCTACCCCCACCACCACCACCCTTTTTTTAACTGATTATTCTCTATCCTTGAATCAAATCTTCAATACCTAACTACCTTCAATTTTGAATCTCATAAACATCCTTCTACATAGTAAACGGAGTATCTACAATATACTTAATTATCCCTGACTATCTTGGGCTCTATCTTCTATAATATCTTATCATTTATTTGTTTACTCTATCTTAGCTGAACTTTTTTTCTTTCTTTTTTGTACTACCAAAAAGCCTAAATGTCACGAAGAGTTATTACTTCGCAGCCTGCAAACCTTGCAAAGAATGATGCCAACTTTCTTACTTCCCACCTGGAAGATAGGAGGCAGTGAGCGAGTTCACCACAATCCCCACCTGTAGTGTAGGTGAAAGGATGTGGGAGTCCAAAAACCGGCTTCAGTCAGCTGCGGACTGCGAACTCTTTATATGTTCAGGCTTTTTGGTGCTACTCCCTAAAGATTGTTAAAAAAATCGGGACTTTACTGGTGTTGCACTGCCTCCGGGCATTGCCTCCAGTATTGTTCCCACCATCTTTGTATCTACAAATGTTCCATATGTGTCTGTTCCAGACCGAGAAGACGTAAAACACCATTTTTCATTCATTCTTGCTACTCCCTAAAGTGCAGCAGAATCTTCAACGTGCATTTGATGAAGTTGGCTGCCTAAGGAGAAGAAAGGGGGGGGGGGGGGGGGGGGGGGGGGGGGGGGGGGGGGGGGGTAAGGACTCACAATTTGCTTTGGTTGAAAGCTCCCAACTATGTTGGGTTTTGTGTTATGTTTGACTTTTACGTGCCACCATAAGCTGTATATCCTTTTAAGGACAATAAAATGTTGTGACTAACGTCAGTGAGCACAGGGAGGGAGGCCTACTTCGTTTCAAATTCGTAATGCTCGTAAACGGCCCCGAGCCGCGAAATGCCGAGCATGAGCCGCCCCGTGATTGTTTGATGGCCCTTCAGAAAAGGTCGTTGACTTCTAGTGATCGGGAGATCCATGCAGCTGCTGGTGGAAGCAAAAATGAAAAAAACCAAAAACATTATATATACCGGTTTCTGGTGACCTTGGTAGCACCTTTGACACCCCATAACCCACCCAGGGTGAAGACTGTAGGTGTCTGTTGAGAGGATTAGCCCTGTCACGTCGGATTAAGCAGAGCGATGGAGCTGGCCGGGATTTAGATGGACTGTGTGGTAGTGTATCTGCGGGCTGAACCCGCGTGTTGCGGTCTTGAACGATCAGTCATTGTGGTGGTGGGCTCAGCGTCTCCGGTGGCGGGTCGCCTTGCCGCCGCCATTCAGTTTGGCGTCTCCCTAACTCTGGTTTACGACCTCGGAAGGAGTAAAACTACGATAATGCCTGCTACCCTGCCGGGACAAGGCGCTGTGGGTGATCCTGTGTGTTTTATGAGTGAGGGCAATAGTGAATAATAGGGAAAAAAAAGAGAGACTATATCGAGCATAAATTGGGCACGGTTTAATCCTTTCAGAAATCCACTGGGAGCAAAGGAGGACCATGTAAGGTCATCTTTTGCTGCAGAAAGTCCATAAAAAGAAACCAGGGGAGCACGACCCTGCTTCAGCAAAGGTCATGTTCCATGTATTCATATTCATATCCGTCTTAAAACGCTAACACCCCCCCCCCCCCCCCCCCCACTCCCCACCCCCCACCCCCAATATAAGCTGGAGCCAAAACGTTTAAGCAACCTTTTGCAAAAAAAGTAAAATTTATCTGGGTGATTGGCACAGCTTTAGTAAATCAATACAAATTTCGCCTATTTGCTTACCGACCTGCATGCATAATTTCACTTTGTTTGCATGCAAATTACGTTGGGAGTAACGCCTACACCAATTCTAGGGTACCCTTTGTAAAACGTCAAGTTTGATGCACATGTTCAAGGCTGCTCCCTCATCACATCAGACATATCAGAACCAGGAAAAAGTGATACAGAGGTGGCAGAGAGTGGGTTGTGTTCCGGGAAGGCAGTTATGGTCAGATATCACTGCTCGTTTTGGAACGACAACGCGAGAAAGTCAGTCAATTACACTGTGTGAGACCGACTCTTTCAAGAGGTCAAAACGCGAGCATTATTGTATGTAAAGAGTAGCCGGCACGATCTACAGGTCTCAAAGTGACTGAACATTTAAGGGACACGTTGTAGATAGCCATCCTGGTCAAATAACCACTCCAAACAAGGTGGTTTAGCTCGTAAATGCTGTACAAGAAGGATGGAACAATTTGGAGCAATAAAAGCCTATTTGCTGCATGTAAAATGGCGCCAAAATGCGATTTAGGTATGGGGAAGTTACGCTCGTTACTGACAGCACATAACGCAACATACGTGACTCAATATGAGCAAAACTGAAAGAGAAGAGATTGTATTACTTATTGTCAGTAATGCAATCGGCAACACATCTCTATTTTGTTCTCTGTGGGCTTCCAATGTCAAACGTTTTCAGAAGAAGTGAAATGGTGAACATCAGTCACCATCTTTGTAGAACGAAATTGGGTACTTTGTTTTGATATTTGGGGCACATAATAGAGACACTTCTTAGTGTAACTGAGAAAGATTGATTTTTTTAGATTAATGTTTTTCTCTTTCGAGTTCACTTTCGTTTTATGAGTTATCAAACTTTTTGTTGTGGATTTCAAAGAGGGGTTGCTTAACTTTTTGGCACGTGTTTAGTTCTGTCTGCTTTAGTGTAGCTCATGCACAGAGACTCAGTGTATTTTATCGATGCTTCTCCTATAAAGACTGTTCTTTGTAAGCTGTCCCTAGCCTATGCAAGATAGGTAGGCCAGACTTGACTGAGAGACTTCAGACTTCTTGAAGGATGAATAATTTACGCAAAGGCTGTTCTTTTATTCTGTCCTTGTTGATATCTGTGAAGAATACAAACACACAATACAGAGTAACACTATAGATTATTATCAACAGAAGAAGAAGAAAAGAAGAAAAGAGAGAGAGAGAGTGAGAGAGATGAGTGAGAGAGAGAGAGAGAGAGAGAGAGAGAGGAGAGAGAGAGAGATGAGAGAGAGAGAGAGAGATGGGAGAGAGGAGGGAGGGGAGAGAGAGAGAGAGAGATAGAGAGAGAGAGAGAGAGAGAGAGAGAGAGAGAGAGAGAGAGAGAGAGAGAGAGAGAGAACACTGAACACTGAAAACTTTATTTGACAAGGATAATGATTTTAGGCAATGCCTGTTCTTACAATCTGTCCTCTCTAAGAAAGAGAGAGAGAGAGAGAGAGAGAGAGAGAGAGAGAGAGAGGGGGAGGGGGGAGGGGCAGGCAGGACAGGCAGTGAGGCAGACACAGACTCAGACAGACAGATAAGGACCTGTTAGTTACATGCACTCTCGTAGTAGTCAATTACAAGGCGAATTGTCTCCCTCGTAAAGATGCGTACAGTAACTGTTGTTTTCTGGTTTGAAGACGAACCACACAGATGCATGGAGACTTGTGTACGATCACCTTGTGGTTTGGTCTTCAGTAGTGACATTAGTGTATAATAGAACCCCCCCTGCTGAAAAGATTGAAGAAGAAGAGTTTTTGGGAGACTGGGCTGGAAGAAGATGACGGAACATGTGTCGCTAAAGTTGGCGGTAGACTCGCAAGAGAAAACATAGATAGATAGATACCCTGCTATGCTATGTCCACCCCTACCCTGTTAATGCGTTCTGTACCCACTTTGTAACCGGCGAGTTACGGACTGGATACCCTAGTATGTCAAACAAGACTTTACTTTGTAAATGTTCCCTGTGTACTGACATGTACCCACCTTTTCATGT
>CM065692.1:40380382-40397882 GCA_017654935.2 Phymorhynchus buccinoides | reverse complement strand
CTGGTGACTGAAAAAGGGACTGGCACCAAAAAGATAAAACATAAGCAACGAAGCTAAAATTGTGTATGTGGGTGTGTTTTAACCATTCTGGGCATGATGTTATTACTTGCAAAGCAAGAGATGAACTTTTTAAAAAAAATGCATGGGTTTATCACTGCATTAGAAGCTTGCGTCACTCACATCACTTACCTGTTTTATGCATGGTACATCATGCAATGTTTCTTGGCTTTCATGCTTCTGATTAGAATCATGTAATAAAATACAATATTTTGCTTCTACTGATATTACATTGGTGTTATCGTCTTTTTTTCAGAGTAGTATAATCTATGTCACATTTTGGAGAATTACGATCCCACTGAGGAACAATAGGCATGGTTTGTGTACTTGAAATTGATGCAATATCGTTATCACATTTTCTAAATAAACAACCTTCTGTTGTCACCAATATTACAGACGCAGTCACTAATTTGTTGTGTTTTTTTTTGTCTCTGCCAGGTTTGCGATTGCAAGAGGTGTTGAATACCTTAAAGTAAGTATGGGTTGGTTGGTTGCTTTTTTTAATATCGCTTTCTGTCTCTGTCTGTCTGTTTCTGACCCCCACCTTCTCTCTCTCTCTCTCTCTCTCTCTCTCTCTCTCTCTCTCTCTCTCTCTCTCTCTCTCTCTCTCTCTCTCTCTCTCTCTCTCTCTCTCTCTCTCTCTCTCTCTCTCTCTCTCCCCCCCCCCCCCCGACTCTCTTTCTCTGCCTCTCTCTCTTTGTGTGTGTGTGTGTGTGTCTCTCTCTCTCTCTCTCTCTCTCTCTCTCTCTCTCTCTCTCTCTCTCTCTCTCTCTCTCTCTCTCTCTCTCTCTCTCTCCCCCCCCCGACTCTCTTTCTCTGCCTCTCTCTCTTTGTGTGTGTGCGTGTGCGTGTTCTCTCTCTCTCTCTCTCTCTCTCTCTCTCTCTCTCTCTCTCTCTCTCTCTCTCTCTCTCTCTCTCTCTCTCTCTCTCTCTCTCTCTCTCTCTCTCTCTCTCTCTCTCTCTCTCTCTCTCTCTCTCTCTCTCTCTCTCTCTCTCTCTCTCTCTCTCTCTCTCTCTCTCTGCGTGCGCGCGATGGTGTGTGTGTATGTGTGTGAGTGTGCGTGCGGGCGCGTATGTGTATGTATGTATGTATGTGCGTGTGCGTGTGTGTGTGTGCATCACGCGTGCGCGTGCGAGCTGGAGATTGTTCGTGTTTGTAAGGCATGTGTAGGTGTTCTGTCTCTCTCTCTCTCTCTCTCTGGGTGAGCAAGCGAGTGTGTGTGTGTGTGTGTGTGTGTGTGTGTGTGCGTGTGTGTGTGTGTGTGTGTGTGTGTGTGTGTGTGTACGTGCGGGCGCGTATGTGTATGTATGCGTGTGCGTGTGTGTGTGTGTGCGCTCACGCGTGCGCGTGCGGGCTGGGAATTGTTCGTGTTTGCAAGGCATGCATAGGCCTTGTGTATGAAAGGAGGGATAAGCCGTCTACTAGCATTCTGTCTGCGGATTAGCGTGATAAAACCGGCCCTAGATTAGCTGCCGCCAGCAGAGAATGCAGCCTCCGGGGGTTGCGGCCATTTTTAGGCCCCAACACAGCTAACAGATTAGGACCCACACTGATATAATAATAGCCATACTACTAGTCTCCGACTAAGAACCAGGGCCTGGGCGTGTAATCATGAATGCGTCTTAGACATTCGTCTCGAGTAGTCGTATGTAAATTAATAATAATAATAATAATAATACATATTATTTATATAGCGCCTTTCTTTACAATTAAATTCAAGGCGCTCACATTCACTGATTCACACGCAATAAGGCATTTGCCACGAGTGTTCGTTCTCTATTATAGACTACTAATTTGCCCGCACTCATGCTGCCCGAGTTACGCTGACCTTTCTAATTCAACTCTCTAAATTCAACTGAGTGAAATTCAAGGTCGCCCTCACGTGGCAAATGCCCTATTTGGCTAACATACACATTCATTCAACCATCATAATTAAAATGAAAAGTTAGAGAGAGAAAGCTCTTTGAAACAAGCGAGTTTTCATTTGGGTTTTGAAAGCGGGAAGTGCTGAATTGTGACGGAGGTGAACAGGCAAGGAGTTCCAGACAGCCCTTGTTTTGCAGTAACGTTGGGTATGCCCTGTATGAAAACATGTTACTGCAAAACAAGGGCATTGTTGAACGTCACAAATGAACTTAATTGGGGCTTATTGTCCAATATGATATTACCGCATTACTGGGGCATTGTCCAACGTGACATAATTATGAACTTAATGGGGCTTATTGTCCAATATGATATTACCGCATTACTGGGGCACTGTCCAACGTGACATAATTATGAACTTAATGGGGCTTATTGTCCAATATGATATTACCGCATTACTGCGTTGTCCAACAGACTTTAAATTCAGTTTAGGAACTTTCAACAGTTTGGCATGGGAAGATCGGAGTGAGCGAGAAGGAGTGTACGTTTGGAGAGCACTTGAGAGGTAGGATGGTAGGGTCTGTTCAAAGTGGCGGAATTAGAACAAACCCCCCAAACTATTTGACTGTTTAGCCTAATCTGCATACTACTATCCGTGTTGACTGTCTAAGACGCACTCATGAATACCCTACCTGGATATAAACGGCCCATAGTTAACCACTCAGTTTCAAGAAATCCACTGATGAGGTTTAACCGAGGCGTGGTTACCGCTACACCTATCTATATTGTTAAAAACACGGGACTTTACTGGTGTTGCACTGTCTCTGGGCATTGCAGCCAGTATTGTTCCCACCATCTTTGTATTTACAAATGTCCCATATGTGTCTATGACCGAGAGGACGTAAAACATCATTTTCACACACACTCAGTTTAAAGACACACTGACCCACCACGATTAAGTCCCTTGGTTTTTTTCTGGGTAGCTGTGACCCACATACAAATGCCCCCAACTTGAAATTGAGGCAGCTCTTTAAAATGATGTTTCATTTTTAATTTGGGGGCATTTGTATGGGAGTCAAACCTAGTCAAAACAAGATTTCTTACCAGCTATAAGAGGGAAAATCCGTGAAACCCGTGATTGGGACACGTGATCTGGTGGGTCTTTAAGACAGTCCTGTTGGTCAGGGTGTGTAGTCGTGAGTTCACTTTGGACAGTCAACACGGGTCGTAGTATGTAAAAATTAGGTTAAACTCCCAAAACGATTGTCTGTTTAACCTTATTTACATACTACTACTATTACCCGTGCTGACTGTCTTAGACGCACTAATGATTACACGCCTAGTCATGAGTGCGACTGAGACAACTAATCGGGGATAGAAAATGCAAATTAATCTAAACTGCCTATCGGATAGAAAATGCAAATTAGTCTAAACTGCCTATCGGATTGGTAATTAAGACTAATTTGCATTTTCCATCCCTGATTAGTTATCTTAGCCGCTCTCATGACTACGGGCCCTGGAGTTTGAACCCAGAGAAAGCGATTGTGTACAGCTTGATTTGTTTGCTACTGGTGGGTTTAGAAGATTAACGTATTTGTGAATGTCTGTAGAAGATAATCTGTACGGTATTTAAAGAATTGCATGTACGGTATTTAAATAAAGAGTGGCATGTGTGCGGAACACACACTCTTTTTCTCTCTCTCTCTCTCTCTCTCTCTCTCTCTCTCTCTCTCTCTCTCTCTCTCCTCTCTCTCTCTCTCTCTCTCTCTCTCTCTCTCTCTCTCTCTCTCTCTCTCTCTCTCTCTCTCTCTCTCTCTCTCTCTCTCTCTCTCTCTCTCTGTCCCGCGTGTGTGACATTCATTTAACGTCTATCTACTGATCGTGATATTAGACGGTCGCGCGCGCGCGTGCGTGTGTGTATGTGTGTGTGTGGTGGGGGTGAAGGTGCGAGAAGGGCCGGGTGCGGAGGGGTGGGGTGGGATAATTAGGACGGGAAGGGTTCGCGTACATGTGCGATTGTCTGTCTATATGTGTGTGCGTCTGTTTGTGTGTGTCCGCGCGCGGCGCGTGTGTGTATTCCTGTCTGTCGGTGTCTGGGTGTGTGCGTCTAAATTGTTAGGGTTACATCACAATAACCTGAAATATCGTCAAAGACAATAATGTTTCTGTGGTACAAACAAACAAGCAAACAAGAAGGCTCGGTATGTGAATCATAGAACTATTATTGTCAAGAAACCCTTGCATCATCGTTTTCTGTTTGGTCATCTGAAGGACGCAATACAGTGTTACACTCTGTTATTATGACGTCTGTTTTCAGAGACGTTATTAGCGAAAACATGTTGGAAAGATTGGAACGAGAAAGAATGTCATTATTATCAACAAACAGACTAGAGTGGCAATGCCCGGTATGAGAACTGTGAGTCGCCACTAACTAACTGATCCCTTGGTGTCGAAAAAATAACAATAATAATTATTGTCTACCATTTGATTAAAGCAGGAAAAAACCGATGATAAGTCTGCGATAACTAAAATGAAAGCGTTTCTGTTGTCATCCAGCTTTATGAAAGGGGTAGGGGGCGGAAGGTAGGGGGTGGGTGAAAAACCCTAACTCTTACATCCAAAACCTCACTTTAATCTTCAAACAGACGGTCGGTTATGTAAGTATAGCTAACATTATTACACTTACTGAACTCTCGTCCGAAGGTTATTGATTTTTGGGGTTTTACTCATACATGTTAGCTGTTGATATAATACAAGGTCATAATAGCCAAAAACCTGAAAACAAAAAATTGTCATCTGGGCCCGTAGTCCTGAGTACGGCTAAGACAACTAATCCGGGATGGAAAATGCAAATTAATCTGAACTACCAATCCGATTGGCAGTTTAGACTAATTTGCATTTTCCATCCTGGATTAGTTGTCTTAGCCGTACTCAGGACTACATGTCCTGATGGTCTTGGTCCGGTCCTGTTCGACTAGATACCATTAATTTTAGAACCGAAACTCGGGTTGAGATGAGGTTGATTATCTATTCAATGATGACATGGTTGTTTGTTTTGATTCTTTGCACTGCTATTGGTTTTCATTTATATTGTTTTCTTCTCATCTGATCCAAGGATTGTTAAAAACCGAGATTAACTTAGAGCTGAAAACTATTAAACCAGGACTGAAGCAGGGTTTTATTTTTCTTCTTCACATTTTCATTATTGATGAAATTGCATTCATTTGTACAGTGATAATCGAGCGTGGGGATTGTTACCAATGGGAGATAATCGACACAGGATTGGCTGTATCTGGTCATGTGGTTATGGTAGTATTTGTATGACAGTCATTCATAATGGACACACAATCATGAGTATGCAAGCAAAGACGCTTTGATTGCCCTTGGTGACATACGATTTAACTTAGAGCTGAAACATATTAAACCAGGACTGAAGCAGGTGTTATTTTTCTTCACATTTCCATTATTGATAAAAGTGTCCCTGAAGGACTTTGACATCAACATTTTCTCCTGGGAAACATTGGCCCAAAACCGATCAGCATGGCGTGGTGCAGTCACCAAGGGAGCTGCCAAGTTCGAGGCTCACCGAATCGAGACAGCCCAGGCACGTCGAGAAGCGCGAAAAAATCGCACGAGCAGCAGCAATTCTCCAACTCCAACAGATCCCCTCAACTCTCTTTCCTGTCCCCGCTGTCACAAAACCTTCAAGGCCCGCATCTGGACTCATCAGTCATCTTCGTACCCACCCCGCATCCTGAACCCTTTGACATTGGAACTGTTGACGGATGGTCTTAGTCCCTCGGGACGGACGGACATCATTGATGAAATCGCATTCAGTTGTAGAGCGATAATCGAGCGTGGAGATTGTTGCCAATGGGAGATAATCTGGTCATGTGGTTATGGTAGTATTTGCATGACAGTCAATCACAATGGACACACAATCACGAATATGCAAGCAAAGACGCTTTGATTGCCCTTAATGACAGATAACCAGAATTGTGCCACGTGCAGACTCAGGTGACTCATCCTTTGGATTTGTACCTGACCACTCGGAGCATGTTTTCCAAGCTGTCGTGACTAAGCCAGATATAGAAAGGATTTTTAACATAACATCAAATGTGTTGAAGAAAATAGTTTAAAAATAACAAACAATAATATATATGACGCGATAGCGATTCATTTTTATTTATTATAGTTGTGGATGACTGATATATCTGTGAATATATATAAAGTCGACTGTGTATCTGTGAAGATGACTTGCGTGATGGCATGTCCATATGTAGTTTGACAAGTGTTAGTATTAGTGGTCTGTTTGATCTTAGGATGCAGTACCACTAGATATTCTGCTGTGCGTCTAAAACTCCTTTTCAAACTCAGCTTAAGTGAGAGTTCGGAGAGCGAAGAAATATCGTGAAGACGTATATGACTGTGTTCTTTGAGATTGATATATTCGGTTTTGTGTTTACATAACGTGGTTCAAAATGTTTTAACCGAGAACACTGAACTTCTCTACACAGCAGTTGAAGAGCGCTGGATTTTGTTATTATGTCAGAGTATGTAACTGTTTTTTTGTTTTTTGTTTTTTTTTAACTCACTACAAAACATCAACATGTTTGTTATCAATCTAAAGCCAAGTTAAGATTAAACCAGAGAGAGAGAGAGAGAGGGGGGGGGAGTGAGTGAGTGAGATATCCTTCGTTTGCTTTTTTTAAATATTTTGTAATAAAGCTTTGCCATGTTTCTAACTTTATATGTTTCTTTGTATTGGGATCTTCTTTTTTGCCACGTTTGGTTATGTTAATTATATTCACACATTATCATTACTCTTTAATGCTCTATTAATTGCTCTATTCCTGAAACAGAGTTGTGGCACGCTTCAACGTTTTTTCATATTTGATGCCACGTGGATCCTTTGCAAATAGTTATTACATAACAGATTGGTGTGTCCTTAGTCTGTTTTCTTTTCTGAAAGACAGGGTTTACTCAAACTAGGTACAAGCACATCACGTTGAATAAAACTGCTGTATGGTTATACAGTAATAACAGCGTTATCTTGCTAATGTTGTTGTTTATAATCTGGTGCTGAAAACAGTCACACACCTAATGTATTTAATTAAATATTGAATCTTGACATTTGATATTGAATCTTCAATTTTTATTTTTGAGTCCTGAATTTCGATATTAATAACTGAACTTGACGCCTCGTTTTCAACCTTGACATTAAGCCTTGAATCCCAAATCTTGAATTTTGACATCAAATCTTGAATCCTGGCATAATGTGTCGACCTTAGATCTCGAATAAATCGTAACCCTTGATCTTAGATCTTGCATCATTTAAAACTCAAGCCTTGAATCCTGGCATTGCATCTCGATTCTTGTGTTCAGAAAAAGATACCCAGAACGCTAGTGCAGATTCTGTTCAGTTCCTTCTTTTTAAGAGAACCGAAACGTTGAATCTTGACTGTCCGATCTTGCTATTCGACACGAAAATACTGATTCAGATGCGTTGGTGTACTGTTCTTCCTTTTAAAAAAAAGAACATCATAACAACGAAAACATTAATTTAAACGTTGAATCTTAAAGGTTTGATCTTATTGCTGTTCCACAGGGAAGAAGCGTTGGTGCACATCCATCTATTCTTCTTTTTTTCAGAAGAATCGTAAATACATTTTTTAAAAAGCAAAGGCTTCAACCTGATGAAATCGTGAATGTTGAGTGTTGTGGTCTACAGGAAAGAGGGCGACCCCGAGGTGCTGGTGCAGATTCAGCTGTTCGAGGAGCACCAGAGCAACGATGACGAGGCGGTACCCGGGGCCCAGGGCATCGACCTCAGCAGCCCCCTGGACGTCTTCCACGCCGTCCTCAAACAGGTCAGCAAAACCACAACAGAAAAAACCACCCCACAAGAAATGTAATAGCCCCCCCCCCCCCACCCCCACCCCCGTGGGGATACCGGGGGGTCTTTTGTATAAATAGTTCCCCCACCTTCTGGAAGTTCTGTGCTTGTAACTTCCTCTAATCTGTCACTCTCTTTGACTCTGCCTTTTCCCCTTGCTTTACTGTCATCTACTATCTTTCTGCCTTACCGGTCCATTCTCCTGCCTTTTTTTCGCGAAACACTTTCAAAACGATATCCTCCTCCAGCCGAAGTCGGACTTGTGGGCCTATTCCTTAGTTAGGCGCATAACGGCAGCATGACGCATCTGCGCTCATAATTGGCAGGAAACTGTCTGAGCGATCAAAGAAGAAGACGAAGTAGTAGCCGCATGTCTTGAAAACAGAATGTATGACATTGAGACCTATTGAAGTACGACCTCTAGATGGCAGATGAGGCAGGCGACTGTCATTCTAGAAAGCCATGGGCTGAACATTGTTTGCAACTGAGATGCATTGCCCAGCGGACATTCCCAACTCTCTGTGTCCAGTTGACTTCGAGATAGATGGCTATTGGCCAGTGCAACGGCCACCTTTTGCAAGAGTGAATGCCCTTGGTAGATGCTTGAGTACTGACCAAACAAGGGCATACATATAGCCAATAACCATATTTGAGGCCACTGAATGGCTGCCTGTTGCAAGCGTGAATGCCCTTTTTGGATACTGACCAACAAGGGATTAACTCTCGCTGTCAAGGGCGCGCACGCACGCATGCACGCACACACACACCACGCACACAGCGCGTGGGTGACAGACAGACAGACAGGCATATTGAGAGAGAGAGAGAGAGAGAGAGAGAGAGAGAGGGAGGGAGGGAGGGAGGGAGGAGAGGGAGGAGAGAGGAGGGAGGGAGGGAGGGAGGGAGGGAGGGAGGGAGGGAGGGAGGGAGGGAGGGAGGAGAGGGAGGGAGGGAGGGAGAGAGAGAGAGAGAGAGGGAGAGAGAGGGAGAGAGAGAGGAGAGAGAGAGAGAGAGAGAGAGAGAGAGAGAGAGAGAGAGAGAGAGAGAGAGAGAGAGAGAGAGAGAGAGAGAGAGAGAGAGAGAGAGAGAGACTGACTTCAGACTTCAGATACTTTATTTTACAAGGATAAGAGAGAGAGAGAGAGAGAGAGAGAGAGAGAGAGAGAGAGAGAGAGACAAGGATAAGAGAGAGAGAGAGAGAGAGAGAGAGAGAGAGAGAGAGAGAGAGCTGCGTATTTTGGGAATGGTGAACGCTCATTGGTACGCCTATTTTTGCCACATTTGATTTTTAGGGCAACACGCGAACGCCCGCAGCTTAACCAGAATAAACCTAAACCAAGACAAGAAAGGAAAACAAACTGCCACGGGCGATTTGTGTTTGGTTTGAACTTTGATGGTGAAATTCTCGCCTGTCCCAACAAAAAAAACCCAATCAATTTGATGATACAACAGCCAACACACACTTTGTGCGATTTTGCGATAAAAGTCACTGCCTCGGAGCATGCACGTGCCATCAAAGAAACCGGTGTTATGCAGAAAACGGGCCCCCTTAGAATAGTAGTTCCCTGGTTGAAAAGTAGCCAGAAAAAACCCCACAAACTTAACTGTGTAAAATGTGACGCTGATGAAGGGAGCGCGACGCCCCCGAAAGCTCCGAGGTGAGCCTAAACTTTAGTTGAGTGAAACTGTTTTAAAATTCGCTTAACCCTTTAATTCGCTTAACCCTTTCACCGCCAGCCTTCTTTGAACGAAACATTTCTATAAAACTTACTTGGCTACAGGAAATATTTCGTCTGCAATATTGTGGGATTTCTCTGTGACACATTTAGAATAGGGTCAATCCTCACTACCCAAATTTAGGAACACATTATCATTGAATAATAGACCCTGATTTCAAGAGTTTTAGTGACATGGGTGCTAAATCATTGTGGTGCAAAAATGCGACATTGGCGGTGAAAGGGTTAATCATGTGTAAAATCAAGTTTGTTCTTGACTTAATTACAATGATAATGATAGCGCTTATGAGATTCATACTACCGTTAGTAGTAGTAGTAGTAGTAGCAGTAGTAGTAGTAGTAGTAGTAGGTATTAGGTACTTTATAGTTACAGAGGCGTCACTGTGAAATTCGGGTTGCTCCCACCTGGAGAGCGCGTCGCAGTCAGAGGCGCGGCACCCATTTGTTTTCTCTTTTGCATGCGATCTTTGTGTGACTGATGAGGAAGGAAGGGGGAGGGTGTAAAGTTTGACCAAATGACAACGTTTTCGTTGCCACTGGGTTTAACGTGTGCTAAGTGCATGGGCACACGGGACCTCGGTTTATCGTCTCATCCGAAAGACTCCACGTTCGGCCTAGTGCAAAGTGAGAGAAAAAATCCCTTGTACGAAGGTTCGAACTCGGGTTTACTTGACACAAGGCGAACGCGTTACCTCTGTGCCACTCTACACCTAGTAGTAGTAGTAGTAGTAGTAGTAGTAGTAGTAGTAGTAGTAGTAGTAGTAGTAGTAGTAGTAGTAGTCGTAAGTCGCAGTAGTGGTAGCAGTAGTCGTAGGCCCCAGTAGTAGTAGTAGTAGTAACAGTAGTAGTAGTAGTAGTCGCAGTAGTGGTAGTAGTAGTCGTAGGCCCCAGTAGTAGTAGTAGTAGTAGTAGTAGTAGTAGTAGTAGTAGTAGTAGTAGTAGTAGTAGTAGTAGTAGTAGTAGTAGTAGTAGTAGTAGTAGTAGTAGTAGTAATCGTAGGAAGAGGAGCAGTAGGAGGAGTAGCAGTAGGAGTAGGAGTAGTAAGCTTATTGACATTGGTAGAATATTTTTGAGGGGAAATCACGACTACCTGTAATCATTTTTGTTTATTCAAACAAGGCAAAAGGTGCTCTCAGCAGACCACAAAAGATGAGAGAGAACAATGAACAAAATTAATGGTTTAATGAACAAAACAAAACAAATGGTTTAATGAACAAATGGTTTAATGATCAGGCCTTTGGCCCATGTCATTGGAGGTGAAATACAAAACCGCAAAATGATTTCAGTAAGCATTAATAAAGAGAAAACATAAATGCATTCAGACATTAATGATGACAAGCATAAAACAAAATAAATTGTCAAGTTATCAACAATGACAGTCTCATTATCAAAGCTTTATGTGCATATGTGGCTACATTATTTATTATTACAGTGCTCTCATTTGCAAGTAGAAGGGACAATCTAAAAGATGAGAGAGAGAGAGAGAGAGAGAGAGAGAGAGAGAGAGAGAGAGAGAGAGAGAGAGAGAGAGAGAGAGAGAGAGAGAGAGAGAGAGAGAGGACATTTATTTACAATGTCATTGGAAATAACAGAACAAACATGTTTCTTCTTGACTTCAGTTCCATCTTTTTTTCCATGTACGGAGGAAATTGAACTAGGGGGGTTATTTACAACTAGGTAAAGATCTGACTGTAAAGGTCACAGCGTTCAAACGGGATGCAACCCATCCAACCTGTCACAATTTCAAGTACTGGCAAGTAGTGTCCCTTTTCATATTGTACACAATAATCTCTCTCTCTCTCTCTCTCTCTCTCTCTCTCTCTCTCTCTCTCTCTCTCTCTCTCTCTCTCTCTCTCTCTCTCTCTCTCTCTCTCTCTCTCTCTCTCTCTCTCTCTCTCTCTCTCTCTCTCTCTCTGAACTCTCTTTCTTCTCTGAACGTTTTTTTTTTTTTTTTTACATTTCCCATTAATTAAGGAAAGTAAGCTAAAAGGAAGTAAGCGAGGAAGTTGACAGGAAAACAAATAAAAACACATAAAGTGTCATGAAATTAATGTTCAATAGCAAACCTTATGCTTAGAAATATTATCATATTTCACACATGCACACGCACTTGTCCACTTGTCAATATACTCGTATGCGCATACACACATAACACACACACACTCTCTTTTGTTTCTTCTGCCGTACTCTAATACTAATAATACTCTAATAATCGCCAGCAATACCCTACCCCTTTAATTAAGGCTTTTCGTTCTTTCGTTCTTCCTTTCTTTACGACGCATTTCTTCTCTTATTTTACAGGGTGTTTTTCTGAACTCCATCTTCTTCTGTCTCCTCCCTCCCTCCATCCCTCTCTTACTCTCTCTCTCTCTCTCTCTCTCTCTCTCTCTCTCTCTCTCTCTCTCTCTCTCTCTCTCTCTCTCTCTCACTCACTCCTCTCTCTATCTTTGTTTCTAGTTCTTTTCTTTTCTCTCTCTCTGTGTCTTCCTGGGTATTTGTATCTCTCTTTGTCTTCACTTCTATGTGTATCATCCTCTGTCCATCCGCATGTCTGTTTTTCTGTCAATCCGATGACAATTTTGATCCGTCCCTCATCTCATCGTTTTTTACCTTCCTTCTTTCCTTCCTCCCCACCCTCACTCTCGCTCTCTCTATTTTATTCATCCCCCCCTCTCTTCCTTTTGTCCTCCCCCGTTTTTTTCTTTCCTTCCTTCTTCCTTCAATTCATTCATCTACTAGTTTCATTTTTTCTTCCTTCACCATTCCATCTATTCAGCCTTCCATCCATCTATCAATCGATCCTTCCCGCCATTAATCCATCCATCCAGCCTTCCATCCACCCATCCATCCATCGTCCCTTCCATCCACCCATCCACCATCCACCCACTCATCCATCCACCCGCAACCTCATCCATCCATCTACCCATCTATCCGTCCATCCTTTCATCTGTCCATCCATCCATCCACCCATCCATCCACTATCCATCCATCCACCCACCCATCCATCATTCCATCCATCCATCCATCCTTCCACCCATCCATCCATCCACCCTTCCATCCATCCATCCATCCATCCACCCATCCATCCTTCCATCCATCCATCCATCCACTATCTATCCATCCATTCGTCCATCCATCCATCCATTCTCGGTGACTCCTTTGTTTTGTCCCCACACCACCTTACAGATCGTGGACACGCCTTGCGAGGTGCACTTCCTGACGGTGCTGCAGCACCTGCTGAAGGTCGACCCGGGCAACGAGGCGCTCAGCACGGTGGTGTGGGAGGCCGTGGAGCAGCTGGTCCACAAGGCATCCCTGCTGGAGTCACCCGGGGACGCCGCAAAGCTCCTCACGGCCACCCAGCGCCGCATGGAGGGCCGCGCCGGCAGCATCATCGACCTCCCTACCTCTCCCGACTACAGAAAAACACGGGCTTCTTCTACTTCTTCCTCCAATCCTTGTTCACCGTCCGCTGAGCTCCCTCCTTCTGCGATAGGATCTCCCACCGCTTCTGCGTCTTCTAACGTATCTCCACCTCCTCCACCCCCTCCTCCCCCACCACCACCGGGGTTACCCCCGCCCCCACCCTTACCTCCTCCCCCCGGAGGCGCCCCTCCACCTCCCCCTCCCCCTCCGGGTGGAGGGGGTCCTAGACTCCCCGGGTTGATGACCCCTCCCCCACCCAGCTCCCTGCCTCAGCAGAACACGCCCAAGCCCCGCGGCAGGATGAGGAAGCTGCAGTGGCAGAAGATCCCCATCGGCAGCATCGTCAACAAGGAGAACGTGTGGACCCGGGTAGGGAGGATGTTCCAGGACTACGCCATGGACTACCACAAGATGGACGACCTCTTCGGGCTGGGCACTGACGGGCCCGGGGCAGGGACAGACCAGGACGGCAGGAGGGGTCCTCAGCAGGAAGGAGCGGGCGGCTCCTCCTCCGATGCTAAGAGGAAGAAGGAGAACGCTGAAGTGAGTTCATGTAGTTGTTTGCGTGTTCTGATGTTTGGGGTTCTCTATTGTTCGTGTTCTCGTTGTTCTTTCTCTTCTTTTTGTGTTTGTTGTTCTTGTTCTTCTTATTGTTCTTGTTCTTACTTTGTTGTTGTTGTTGTTGTTGTTGTTGTTGTTGTTGTTGTTGTTGTTGTTGTTGTTGTTGTTGTGTTGTTGTTGTTGTTGTTGTCCTTCTTCGCTTCTTCTCTTCCTCCTTTCTCCTTTTCCTCTTTACTTATTTTGCAGCACTTGATTGAATAAAGAATTCGATATCTTGTGAACGTTTACACAAGAGATAATCGGACGACAACTAGGCCTATGTTGCTGCTGTTTTGGCAACAGGGTGGGCATTCATCATTCTGCACGCGCCTGTCTCTGTCCTGCGTTTAATATTCATATCGTGCGCGGAAGGTAGCCTACGTACACGTGTGTTCACTTGCACGGGTGTCTGTAGGTCTGGGTGTTTTTGTTGTGCATGTTCCCGCGTTTGTGCGCGCCCGTGTGTCTGTGTGTGAGTGTGTGCTTGTATCTTTGCATAAAGTGCCCAGGCATGGTTGTAGAGGCCTACTTCTCGGCGAATTACCTGAATTCAGGGGAAAGCGAATTTAGGATCAGGAACAATCGGAGGAGGTTTTGAGCTTTGGGGAGATGGTCTTGTCCCCTGTTGTGTCAGTTTTGTGTATTAATCTTGAAGAGGAGTTGTTCACCAGAAGGAACTCTCTACCCCTTGACCACAGTGCGAGACATTTCCATAACCCCGGAAATAGTGTTAGAAGAAAAATGCGTTTCCTCCAGTATTATGTTTGGTATGCGCGTGGTGTGGTGTGTGTGTGTGTGTGTGTGTGTGTGTGTGTGTGTGTGTGTGTGTGTTTGTGTGTGTGTGTGTGCGTGTGCGTGTGCGTGCGTGTGCGTGCGCGCGCGTGTGCGTGTGCGTGTGCGTATGTGTGTGTGTGTGTGTGTGCGTATGTGTGTATGTGCGTGCGTGCGAGCGCGCGCGCGCGCGTGTGTGTGTATATGTGTGTGTGTTTCTCTGTGTGTATGGTGTGTGCGTGTGCGCGTGCGCGCGCGCGCGCGCGCGCGTGTGTGTGTGTGTGGCTCTCTCTGTCTGCCTGTGTACCAAAATCTCAACAACACAAAACACCAACATTTGTTGTTAGAAACAGTTGTTTTCCAACACACAGTATTTAATTGTTTTTGTTCTAAGAATAGTCGCACTTTGTACTCAAGACCAGTACGGTACCGTCTAATATCACGAGAAGTGGATAGACGTTAAATGAAAGACACACACCAGTACGATTTTACACTGTTCATCCCATAACATATTGTAGGCAACCTTGTACTTTAGACCCCACCCCCACCCCCCTCATGTTTACCACCCTCAATCTCAAAGTCTGCTTCTTTTAGTTTTATGACAATAATCCTAGGCTGATCTTAACCCTATCCCTTTCCATAAAATTGGCAGAATATTGCTTCTTAGTGAGAATGTTCAATTCGAAAATCTGAGGGGTGGGTGGGGGCTAAAATACAAGGTAGCCAACATTACATGCTCATCCTACATGCCTTCAAGTAGAGTTCAAAACAGTCACGGAGTTGAGTCGACCATAGTTGAGTTGAGAATAAGGGTATGTACACATGCATGCGGGGATTCCGTGCGGAAACACGTGCGCAATCCGTAAATAAGTAAAAGAAAGAAGTGACAAGATTTGCGCACGTGTCCGAATTTCCCCTAATCCGTAAATTTGTACCCTTCTTTCTTTTACTTATTTACGGATTGCGCATGGGATTTCCGCATGAACTGTGTACGAGGCCTTATTAGTCTTCAGCATATCATCTGTTCGCCAGCGCTTTTCATGCAATTTCTTCATTCGAGGGCAGGGCTTAAAAATTAATAAGCGTTCGTTATAATCGATTGCCTTTTCCCATGCTGTTTTGTCGTTGTCAAACGGCTTAGATTATAATGATTGATTTGATGAATGCAACTGTTTAAACCGATTGAGTGGAACCGAATTGTGTGTGGTGCCACAGATCAACCTGCTGGACGGGAAGAGGAATCTGAACGTGAACATTTTCCTGAAGCAGTTCCGCATGAGTCACGAGGAGATCGTCAGTCTTTTGCAGCAAGGGCACAGCCATAAGTTCGGAGCGGAGAGGCTGAAGGGGCTGCTGAAACAACTGCCTTCACAGGACGAGGTGCGTGTTGGAGGGGTGGGGGTGGGGTGGGGTGGGGTGGTGGGGGTGGGGTAAGTGTGTGTGTGTGTGTGTGCGTGTGTGCGCTTGTGTGATTATGTGTGTATATCTCTCCCTCTCTCTCTCTCTCTCTCTCTCTCTCTCTCTCTCTCTCTCTCTCTCTCTCTCTCTCTCTCTCTCTCTCTCTCTCTCTCTCTGTGTATGGGTGCGTGTGTGTGTGTGTGTGTGCATGTGTGTTTGTGTGCGTGTGTTTTTGGTTATATGTGTGGGGGGGGGGGAGTGTTGTGTGAGTCTGCCTGTTTGTCTGTATGCATGTGTATGTAGCCTACATTGTAAGCTTGCTTATCTGTGCGTAACTCAGCACGACTCCTCAAGAGCGCGAGGAATGTTTTAGGGTGTGTCTTATAATTATTGTTTTAGTATTTACATTTATCATTCTGGACCCGTATTCACATTCAGATAGTATGAGACTTATCATCATACCTAAGAAGTCCTTCTAAAGTAGTAGGATTTAATAGGACTTTAGAAGGACCTCTAAGATATGATGATGAGAAGTCTCATACTATCTCAATGTGAATACGGGCCCATGCCGAGAGCACTGTTTATGTTATCACGTTTATGTCAATGTTTCCATATTACAGACTGTCTCGGCCTATACAGTAACTTTGTCCAAATCGCATTCTGTCGAGGAATAAGTAAAGATATACAATGTGTACATTATTGTGTATTGATATGTTGCTGTCTTATGACCATGTCTCAAACTCTTTTTTGTTGAATTATGCTATGTTCCTTGGGAGAGAAAAAAGAAAAGAAAAACCTTTGTCCAAATCGACCTTTTGGTTCGCCTTCCGTTTTCATATTCACAAGTTCCTTTAAAATGGATGGACTTTTTTTTCCAGATTGATTTGTTAAAATCTTTTGATGGTGATCAATCCAAGCTGGGGAATGCTGAGAAATTCTTCGTCTGTCTGATGGCGCTGCCCAAGTAAGACAAACGCAGATACACGTGATGCCCACAGAATATGGAACACGCGTGCACAAAAATCCAAACACACACACACACATACACGCACGCACGCATGCACGCACGCGCACACACGCACGCACACACACACGCACACGCACACACACACACAGGCTTAATTAATTTCACACACATATTTGTTTGTTTTTGTGTGTGTGTTTTTTTGGTCTAATGTCACTTGCGGGTGAACAGACGTAAAGCTAAAGAACACACACACACACACACACACACACACACACACACACACACACACACACACACACACACACACACACACACACACACACGTGTTCAACATTTGGTTTCGCTTTCCTTGTTGCTAATGCAAAAGTGTGTTGTTTTGAATATTCATGTGAGCGCGCGCGGAAGCCTACTTAAGTATAATTGTATGCGTGTCTTCATTTGTGCGTACGCTTCATACGCGCGCGCGCGCGCGCGTGTGTGTGTGTGTGTGTGTGTGTGTGCGCGTGCGTGCTCGCGCGTGTGAGTGTTTGTTTCGTCTGTGTGTGTTTTGTCTGTCCGTCTTCTTGTGACTGTCTGTGTGTCGATGTGCGTCTGTGTGGATGGATATGCATGTTTGTTGTCCTGAGTGTTCGTTGGTTCTTATTTGTGTTTCTGTGTGCAGTTTTCGCATGCGGATAGAAGGCCTACTGATGAAAGAAGAATTCACCAGTAACATGGAGTGGATCCGACCCTCTATCGAGGCCCTCATCCAGGCGGCCAAAGGTAGGCTACACTGAACAGCAAGTCCT
>CM065692.1:40369882-40379882 GCA_017654935.2 Phymorhynchus buccinoides | reverse complement strand
TCTCCTCATGTTTGGGTGCTACCGTGTGCAGCGTGTGTGTGTGTGTGTGTCTGGGGAGGGGGGGGGGGGGGCAGTGTTGCCCATGAAGAGGGAGATTTTTCCCCCCCATCAAGAGAATCTGAAAACTGCAGGCCTACGTAACAAAGGAGGGCGCACTTGTTTATTAATTGGGGTATCTCAGAAAACAACAACACCACAAGCACGATATTTACTTTATTACTTACTGCAGAAAAATTAAAATTAAACATTCAAATGTATCAAAGTCAATTGTGAACATTCGTACGCTTGCTTTTAGAAGATTTAATTTAAAACATGTCTTAAAAGTAAACCAGCGCATGTGATGCCAGTTTCCAAGGCCAAGCGATTTTAGTCTGGCAATCCAGCAGGCTGTTTGTGATAAGGAGGCATGGGCCAAGTCTTGCTTTGAACCAAATGATAACAGAGCGAACTTGTGTACCCAATTTCTGAAAACAAGAATGCTGTAACTAAACGAGGGTCCGTTCACAGAGGAGTAGACCCGTGTTTGTTGAACGTGAGCCGTTATTCAGCAGGCTCTTGCTATTTGGGGTTATTAGAGATAGCGTGTGAACTTTGGAACTATGGACAGTTAGCATGTGTCTTTCCTTATGTCCCTTCTTAGCATTCACATGTATGCGGTACAGAGAGAGAGAGAGAGAGAGAGAGAGAGAGAGAGAGAGGGGGGGGGGTGTCACCTTATAGGTCAATTGTTTCCTCTGTTTTGCTTTTGACCTGGAACACAGCCAAGGTTTAAAACTCGGCCTGTGGTGTTTACTTTGCAAAATCAACTTCAGTTTGTCCAAAACATCTCATCTAAAAACGCAGCAAAACATTGAGATTTGGAGTAGGAATTTCCCCACATCCTTGAGCTTTGATGCATTTTTCTCGTCTCTTTTTCATTCCATTTAACTTCACTTGATTTACGTATGATTTGAATCCAAACAGCTTTGCTCAAATGGTGAAATAATAGATTAACAATAATAGATACTTTAATTCATTCTATGACAACAGTTCATGATTTATTAGCTTACAATCAAAGAAAATACATCATAGCATGCACATGCACACCCTCACCCCTCTAGTATTAAAAGACTTCTAAAAGTTGCCTGGTTTATGGATAAAACCAAACAAAAAACCCCAAACAAAACAAGCTGTACAACAGAGAAGCTATCTGTATCTTATATATATATATATATATATATATGTCAATGTGTGCTTTTGTGTGCATCATGTGCTTGCATGTCTGTAAGTGAGGATGGGTGAAGAGAGAGAGAGAGAGAGAGAGAGAGAGAGAGAGAGAGAGAGAGAGAGATTTTAAATGTTGGGACTCTTGACCCACAACATAAGAAAGAGAAAGGGGAGGGAGAGACTGACAAACCGAATATTAGATTGTGTTTAGATATCTTTGTTCATGTTACTATTGTTAGTTCACAGCTCACAGGTCACTCCAGTTAATTTATGCAATTTCAGTTAATGTATGCAATTTCTTTGAGAATTAAGTTCAATGTTGGATGATAAATAAGAAAAAACACACCTAAACCTCTTCTATATGTATGAAGGTAATAATTTGGTTTAACACATTCCTTTTACACAGCTTGTGGACCGGCTGACACTTTTGAGGGTCGCTTTTTATGCGCCAACAGTCACCTAACCTCAGTCACAATCCTTCGAGAACTTCTAAATACCTCCCTAAGAAGCCTATTGTCACAATCTGCAAAATACCGTTTGGAGAGGGCTAATACTTCAGCACCAGTCCAGACCTGCACCCTGGTCAACAAAGAATACCTGCCATGTCAGCAGTAACAACGACTTGAAACTTTCTTGGTCAATTAGGGACCCTTTCACTGCCGTTGGAACATTGGGGAGTAGGAGGAAAGGGGGAAAGGTGTGGGGGTTGGGGGTTGGGTGGGGTAGAAAGAGTGTGTTTCAGGCAAGCATAGGCTACTTACTAGCCACCAAAATAACGGAATAGAGTAAAACTGGTCAAGCATTAAATGGAGTATAGTCTGAACCCCCCCTCCTCCACTATTCCTAGATGCAAGCTGGTCCCTTTCTTTTCCATCTCACTTTCTCTTAACCCTTTCACCGCCAATGTCGCATTTTAGCACCACATTGATTTAACACCTAAGTCACTGAAAGGGATCAAATTGAGGTCTATTATCCAAAGACCCTATTGTCCTAGGGGTTTTGGTAAATAAGGATAGACCTTATTTTATATATGTCACAGAAGAATCCCCAATACTGCAGATGGATTTTGTTCTCAACCCAGGTAATTTCAATGGACAATTTTGGCTAAAATATGGCTGGCGGTGAAAGAACCTGTAGGCTTACCCAACAAGAAAATGCCTCGTCTATTCCTGCCAACGAAAACTTGAAATAACCTGAGATTTCACTAAAGATGTTCACTTTTCTTTCTTGAGCCATTCTTCCAGGTGCAGGCCCAGCATGTCACTTGTCAGTGTCCAGCTGGAGAAAATCTTCATAAAAGTTTCTAGAACAAAGGCAGGAGAATGGACTAGTAAGACAGAAAGACACTAGATGACAGTAAACAAAGGGAACAGGCAGAGTACAAGAGAGTGACAGATTAGAGAAAGTTACAAACTTCCAGATGGTGTATTTGTACACCCCCCCCCCCCCCCCCCCATTCCCTTCCCACAGGGGGAATCTGCTAATATCACAAACCCTCCTTTGCCCACCCTAAAGTTTTTTTCCTTATTTCACAATCTGGTCTACATTCCGTACCCCCCCCCCACAAGTTTATTATGACTGAATGCCTCTGTAGTCTGTACTGCATCCCACCTACCCATACATATGTACCTGTCTCCCCCATCTCTCGCTCTGCGTATATGTATGTATGTGTGTAATAGCGTGCTTGTGTGTGTGTGTGTGCGTGCGCATGCATGTGGATGTGTGTGTGCATCTGCTTGCACATGCGCACATTGTTGTGTGTATGTGATTGTGACAGTGTAATTACACAAAATATATTTCAAAAGTTAGTCAAAAAAATTTCATGAAATGTGAGACAACAGATGGCCTGTGTTCTGACAAACTGTTAAACTTCACTGGACAACGGGTTGAACCCGAAACGTCGTGATTTGTTTTGCTCTGTTTTTGTGTGTGTTATTATTAAACCTTTTATTTTGGGTTTTAATTTCGACTGTTTTAATTTGTTAAAAGTAGCTTATAAAATGCAAATGGCTGTTTTATTATATTAACCAGTATTTGCAGATTTAATCAGTTTGAATCCAACAATCACAGATGAAAAAACAAATCTGGAGATAATTTTGCTTGACAATTGACACACTATTTGAAATTCATTGTATTTCATTGTGTACATAAAAAAGTGTCATGTAAAAACTGTACAATTGAAACACTATGATGACTAGAAATTTTGGTGTGAGCTATAAATTAAAAAAACACCTCAAGCTGGCCCTGCTAAGATCTGACAAGGATTGTAACAATAAGATACTGCTGAAGGGGCACAATAAAAAAGAAGTAAATGTCATTGAAATTGAAATAATAACACTGAAGGAGAATTTTGTATGGAATTGGAAGGAGCATTTTTCATGAGCTGAATTGAAGGTTTGGTAAACACTTTTGAGAAAATGTAGTTTTCAAATTTAAAATACACGCAAATGACACTGGTAGAGCTTATCAAAACAAAATGCTGCCTAATTTTTACGATCCACTAACAAACAAAAACCCAAAACAAGAAACAACTGTTCACATTTAACAAGTCAATAAGAGGACATGATATGAAATTAAATAAACATTTTGTTAAGTCTTTGACAAATGTGCACACTTTTTCACTAACAGAGTGATCAATCTATAGACCATACATCGGCAAAATCTTCAACCTGATGAAGGTGGCCATTAAAAGGAAGAAGAAGAACTCCTTACCAACCTCACAAGTTACAACTGCGGGAACATTTTAATAGCTTTAAAAATCACTTAAGATAATACTGGAGCGATTATTGCTTCCAAATCAAGATTAGAATAGAAAGTAAGCCCCAAAAGTAATGTTGCATACCCTAAACAAAATGAATGAGACAACGAAGAGAGTGTTTGTAATGTGTCAACACCTACATGAGTACTCACACACAGTGAACTGACACAGTAACTGTGTTCACTGTGTGTGTGTGTGTGTGTGTGTGTGAATGCATAACTATAGTCTATACAGTGAAAATTGCTTAACTCAAAATTGAAGGGACTGAAATTTTATTTGAATTTGAGATCTATAGCCAATGTTTTGAGCTAAGAAAACATTTTAGCATAAAGATTGTTAAACTGGGACAAAAAACTTACTGTGGGTTATCCAGTGTTTTTTAGTTATTCCACTGTATTACTAAAGGCAGAGGCTAGGGCTACGGGACAGTAACTCACATTCTCCAGGCTACGGTTACGGGGCTAAATCACGGGATGCAAAAACTGCGCAAATGTCTTTAAAAAAGTACTAACATGTTCCTTAAGGTCTGTGTACACTTTAACACTATTCACAAGATATTTCCCCATGGCAACACAGTGAGTTGTAAGTCATATTAAGAGTGGGCTATCACTATGTTGCCATGGGGAAATAGAAATAGACCGTGAATAATATTAACGTGTACACAGACCTAAACCCTATTCCTTATTTTAATGAAACCGTGATGCATTAAATATCCGGAAAAAAAATAAATGAATTTGTTGACAAAAAATTCAACTAAGAAGAGTTACTATCCCTGAACATGGTCTGAGTGTTGCAACAACCCTGTAACTGTAGCCACTGTGATTACTTAACTAAACAGAGTTCATTTCACAGTGGTCAGCAGCATTTTCAATGACTGATAAGATAATCTAGAAAAGGCTCAAATTAAAACCCTGCCTAAGCTTAAGATTAAAAACATTAGACCTACATGTTTTCAACACTTTAGAACTAGACTACACACTGATCCACTGCAACAAAGACATGCTCCCTGCCTCACCCTAAGTGACTAGGTTCATGCTGACACACTTTCAATCAGCTGACAGGATGAATCAGAAGTGTGTCAGAGGTAAAGCAGGAAGGCAGCCGAAAAACTGCAAACCACACAACTGATCTTTTAAAACTGGATGCACAATAAAATCTTGAAATTTATCCAGAGTTCAATCTTCAATGAAACCATGCTGCGCTGATGTGAAACAGATGCCAGTAGATCTATAATCTAAACAATTTTTGTGTCCGTGTGTGCAGGCCTAAAAACTGAACTTTGATTCACACGACCTAAATCACACCAAATAATGTTTTTCTGTTGCAGTTTACTTTAATGCTAGGCCTAGTATTGCTTTCTTACAAAATTTCTCAAGAAATGAAATATAGAAACTAAACACAACGACGATCGCGATTTCCGTTCAAAGTTTCAACACGAAGGGAAGACGAACATCTGCTTCTGTTCAGCTTTTGTTGACGATCCATTTCGACTTCCTTTGTTCAGATCGACCCGCGCGGTTTTCTTCACTTGGCAGCTTTATGCAAACTATTTGAACGGAAACATGACATCCGAACTTGACATACTATAATAAATAAAAGCAGAAACACTTACTATACTCCAGGAAGTTGAATATTCTTGCGATGAAGACATTTGAAGATGAAATATATTCGTTCAGAAATGACAACAGGCTACCGTCGGACCTATTTTTAGTGTAGACGTACAACACCTTGCTTCCTTTCAAGGAAATGAACCGCATCTCAATAACAAACCGAGAGGTGATCAGGCATGACCTCGATTTAAGCCAGTGATCCAATTTGAGAAGTTTTCACCTATTTTGTTTTGTTGATCACTCATCAAAGGAAAACAAAGGAAAGATCATCGAAAGCGCTAAACTGACAACAAAAGCAGACGGCGCAGACAGCTTCTGACCTCAGCCGCTGGCCAATGAAAATGAGTGAGACAAATAAAGTCACAGCCGACAGTCGCACAAAGACTAAACAAAATTCTAAGCCTGTGTGCGCACAGTAACACTGACAGAAACTACCGTTAAACTAGATTGGTTAAAAATGATCTTTCTGTCGCATAATAAATCTTTCACACAATGTTTCAGTCACGATATTGCATTCGTTTCCTTTGTTCACACTGTCTGGAACAAAGAAAACAACACGCGCAGCAGGCAGGTGAAGGGTGAAAGATGACACACTAGCATCGCTTTCATCCATACCAATCAGACGATCGAACATGTTCAAATACACAAACTACTGTGCATTAAAGCATATTAGAGCAACGCATCATGCATAACACTTACAAAATTTTCAAATGGAAGCAGGACACAAGTAGACATGTGGTCCAGGTCCTACCGCGCCATTGTTGGGAAGATTACAGCCTCGATATGGTTGTGAATATTTTGCTACTGGTTAATTAGCATCAGAGCGCCATCTATAGGCCTAGTCCCGTTTGGCTTTGACTCGCACCAGAGATGTCAGCATAGCGACGCGTCCGTTACCACAATGCAAACGTGCACGCGCTATCATATCACTGCACAACTTTCCTGTCAAGAAATATAGTCACGTACAGAAGAAAAAAATAAGTAGTAAACAAGTCTTGTGCGTGAGTCACATCATCCATCTGTCGAATGCAACCACGTCGAAGGAATAGAGGGGTTTTATTTGGAGACGCAAACACGCGCGTTCTAGAGCGCGTGGCGGGCTGGAAGGGGGCGTGGCTTATCGGCGAACGGGACAAAGAGCAACAACAAAGTCGTGTCTCCAACCGCCAATATTCTCGAATCTGGCGCATGCCAGAACTCAACCCGATAGCCTAAGTAAATCTGAGAAAAATATGTTGTTCACAAGGCACTAAGACAACGCACTGAATGGCAACGATGCAGTATGATATTTTAAATGTTAACCTAAACACCACCTCTGAATCAAGAGTAGACGAGATTGAATGTGTGAACACAATGCCAATGGCGTTCTTAGTTTGTTTTGATGCTGTAGGCCTAGACTAGACTACTGCGGCCGGCGTTATGAGACAGTCTGAGTCATGTCAGATCTGTTAGGCTATGTCCAGAGTCGATAACCATTGAGTCATCCATTGACTGAGTCAGATATCCAAGTTACAGGCAAAAAACAATGTCGCGTTGGGTCTATGTAGCATCGTGCCGTTGTAACTAATAGGAAATATCTAAAATATTATTTTTTTTTTTTTTAGACATTTGGACAAAAACGTTTTATCAAATTTTACTAGTTGTGCATTTCAAATGCTCCAACTTTCAAGTCCTTTAGATCAGAGGCACGGTGCACAGCAGTATACTGAGATTTCATTTCAAATCTATCTATATATCTATCTATTATGAAAGACAAATCTCAGTGAATAGCCAGCTCCGTACCCCTACTCGGTTAGCGTTAACTGGTTTTGTTTCTGAGGTTCACAAATAAAGACATTGGACACAGAAAAGTTTTATTAAAGCAAACTATCTATCTATCTATATCTGTCTATCTATCTGTTTATCTATCTATTTATCTATCTATCTATCTATCTATCTATCCATCCATCCATCCGTCTATCTGTCTATCTGTCTATCAATCAATCTATCAACCAGCCAACCAACCATCCTACCTACCTACCTACCTATCTATCTATCTACAGACATTGGACACAAAAAAAGTTTTATGAAAGCAAACCGTTCGACCAAGATCGAAAATCAAGGTCATAGATCAAAGGTCAAGGTCACTGGACCCGAAAATGCTGCAGCACGACTGGTGGTCTAGCGTCTTAACACTAGTTTTTGTGTGTGACTGATGAGTAAGGAAAAAAAAGGGGGGGGGGGGGAGGGGGTAACGGGCTTTTTACCAATGACAACTCAATGAAAGTCATCAAAGAATGAAAGGGTCTTTCAGAGAGAAAAAAATCGATTAAAGACAGGTAGAAACAAGGATCTGGCTAACTAGCTGTGCTCATGATTAATTATGAAAATAGTGAAATGATTAGTGACATTTTCTGGGTTGGGGCCTACTGATCAAGGTTAAGAGAAGAAAGTAGGCCCATTTCTTTGGGAACGTCCCGATTGGCCCTTTCCCATTCCACCCTTTGTGTAACACAGCAAAAGTCGAATTAAGTGCCGAATGATGCTTTGTTCGTCTCACTTTGGTTCTGACCCAAGCATGGCTAGATGATTGGTATCGTAATCTACTTTGGTGGAGGGGAGTTAATTAGAAAGAGTGTTCCCCCTTTATTCAATTTCAAATTAAGTGCCATGTCGCCCTTTCATTTCTTTTGCAAACTCCGGCCCAGTCCTCTACAATGGCCTTTGACCTTGGTGTTTCTTTGAGCTGTGGCAATAGTTACGAAAAATGTTGGCCAAATGTCCCAATAACCATGCATATTCTTGATCAACATCACCGCCTAGAAATGCGGTGGGCAACATTTTGCAGTTTGATGACGCCCTTGACCTTAGAACCTGTCAAGTGAGCAACTTAGCTCGTTTTTTTCACTGCATGGTGGTGCTCCAGTCTAAAATATGGAGGAGAGTTGAGTCTCTCTCACTCCTCCTCTCTCTCCCCAACAAAGGCTACCAATAGGTTTGGACCCACACAACCGGAGCGCCACCACGTGGTGAAAACAGCGAGCTAAGTCAACCATTGATTCCTCGCCATATCTTCAACATTCTTACAATTACAGCCCTCAAATTTGCTAGGTTGGTGAATTGGCTCAAGGTCATGTACATTGCAAAATGTGGATGACCTTGACCACAGCTGTCCAAAACGGACAATCTACTGCGCCATCACAGAACCTGATTTTCCCTAATGTTAGTACACCCAACAACAGAGTGCAGTCAAGTGAAAGGAAACATGCGTGTGTGTTTGCGTGCATCTACAAGCACCTAGACTTACATGTAGACATTATAGTATCCAGTCTATTAGCTTACACGTATTTCAGCTTAAAGACACACTGACGCACCACGAATAAATCCCTTGGGGTTTTTTTCTGGGTAGCTGTGACCCACATACAATTGTCCCCAACTTCAAATTGAGGCTGCTCTTTAAAATTATGCTTCGTTTTCAATTTGTATGGGAGTCAAACCTGGTCAAAACAAGATTTCGGTAAAGGTCAAGATGTGCCACCCCCCCTGCATTTCTCGGTAATTCCATTTTTCCGTTTTTGCCTTTCTTACCAAACCTAAAGCTGTATTTTATTAACCTTTTCAGCTAATTATCTTTTTGGAATAATAACCCTAACCCTATCCCTAACCCTACCCCCCACTATAAGACGGGAAAACGCAATGAACCAGGACTGTGACAAATGCCGCGGTGTACTGCACTACATAGGGGGGGGGGGGGGGGGGGGGGCTATTAGATAATGGCCTTATCATGACTGCAATTAATTATTGAACAAAGATAATTAGCTGAAAATGTTCATAAAATACAGCTTTAGGTTTGGTAAGAAAGGCAAAAACGGAAAAATGGAATTAACCGAGAAATGTAGGGTGGGTGGGTGGGGACAATTGTATGTGGGTCACAGCTACCCAGAAAAAAACCCCTAGTGGATCTTTAAGTCTGGAGGGGTTGCACTGTCACTCTGGGTGCGTTTCTAGTTATCAATGAAACGCTGGTTTGAAAGAACGTATACGCACCTCGCTGTTGTTCTCTGCGATCGCTGTTGCACGTATGTACTGCAGTAAGCGTGACTGGCTGTAGGGGGGCGCCCAAATCTGCAACGTTAACATTCATTAGGTTTTAAAGACTCACACGTCACGCGTCGAAATCACGGTTAGAGAGAAATAGGATTTTACACCCTCTGCGGCCTTTCGGCCATGTGGGGCATAAGAAATCACGGTTTTCACGTGTTTTCCCTCGTATAGCCGGTAACAAATCTGAAAGACCCCGTGACGCGCCACGGTTACGTCCCTTGTTTTTTTTCTGGGTTGCTGCCGTGACCCACATTCGAATTCCCCCATATTCAAATTGAGGCTGCTCTTTAAACTGATATGTCGCTTTCAATTTCATACTGTTGTTATATTTTTGCTTGAACTC
>CM065692.1:40359882-40364882 GCA_017654935.2 Phymorhynchus buccinoides | reverse complement strand
AAAAAAATCGTAATGTTCTTAAATAACTTAATCCTTTAATGTTAAAATCTATATTGACACTTTAGGGTGCCCAGTTTGGTAAATAGTTTATCTTAAATGAATCAACTCTTAATATTGATATAATTTCAAAAGAATTTACCTATCAACACGCGTCTCTTAACTTACAATAGTGAAGACATGCTTTAATATCAACTGACATCAAGGGACATAGTAAAAAAACACAAAAAAACAACCACACACAGTTCATTGTAGGCTAAAGAAATCCACAAATAACTAGTAGTTTTGAATAAACTTGTTTTCAAATAAAAATTTAAATTGAAAAGGAATCCACAGTTAACATTGATAATTATTTGTAAGGGAAGTTACAACACGCGAAGATATGTTAACATTTAAGAAAGAAGTTTAATTTTATCAAAGCTATCGTTATGGTGAAAAGTCAGTTAAATATAGTTCACTGTGAATTGTTCGAGAGGCCACAAAGGTTTATATTTCAAGGGATCAAGAGTTGGTTGTATTTAATGTCGGTGAATCCCTTCACTTTTGACAGTACAAAAAATGTTATATCCAACAATTAATTGTAATAATGAACAATCAATTGATCGATTTTATACGTGTTAAAGTTTCTAAGGGATCAAGTGTTTTTTTAAATTTCAGATAATTGTTGGCAAATCGAGCACTTCAACATGTCTGAAGGATGGGGGAACAAAAAATCAAAACTAGAGCGTCAAACAAAGAACCACCATGTTGTTAGTAAAAGAACAAGACCCTCATTTAAGCCAAATTTCGATATTAGGCCACGAAGGAAAATCACAATTGTATTTGTATATTCGGGTTTTTTTTTTTAAGTTACTAAAGATCACAGTGAAAACTGACCAACAAAATCACCCACAAAACTTTTCCATTTCAATGGTATTGAATCAGTAAATCATTTTTTACTTACGAATTGCTCGCGGCTGTGGCATGGTTGGTGGTGGTGGTGGTGGTGGTGGTGGCGGCGCACTAGCCATAGTCGGGTACAGCCAGATGTTGTGAGCTTCTCCGAAACAATGATGAACTCCAGCGTACAGGCTGAAGTCAATGGCTTTTATTACCTTTTTTTTCTGTCCACCCAGCGAAAAATGTTGAAGGGAGACAATCAGAAGGACAACAGTGTCTTCCACGTGGGAGTCCTCTTACAGGACTGACCAATCCAAAGCAAAGGGACGGTCAAGTCGCCCCGCCCTTACTAATGAGTGAAAAGGAGCTAACCGTTAATAGGTCCGGACAAGCTCACCCTAAATCTCCACAGGTCGAATAAAGACTCGCTAATTAAACCCGTGATTCAGCGAACGGGTTTGACGGATGATTACGTCAGATGCGGTAACTGGAGGGGTGTGGGGGGTGGCTTTGTGGGGTATGTCTTGGCAACAATAGATAGGACCGTCGTGAGCTGTCAAAGCAATGGTAGGGGTGTTATGGTGCTATCAGCTTTTAAAAGCTTGGACTTTGCCATTCGAAATCTTCATGTTGACAATTCTGACTGAATTGTTTGAAAGAGAAATGTTGTGTACAATTCATATCAATGCTGAGCCATCAAGTTTTGGTAGCAAGCTCCAAGACGGTGAAGAGAAAAGGCGATAATCCGTTCACCAGTTATCATTGCACGGATGCGTCAAGAAGATTAAAGCGGATGCTGACGCTGCTCTTTCACAAACTTCTTTATTTTAATTCAGTCCAACATTTTGACCTTCGTTCACGAGTGAACTAAACGTCTATTCAAGGTTTAACTCGACCCCGGGCACCCCCCCCCCCCCCCCCCCCCCCCGCCCATCTTTTCTTTTCTGAAATTTTTGTGCTTGACTTCAATGATCATTGTCCACTTGTGGTGATTTTACATTGAGTTGGCATCATGTAGAATTTGATTTTTCGGATCATAATTCATTATCTCTCTCTCTCTTCCTGCCTCTACCTATCTCTCTCTCTCTCTCTCTCCTGCCTCTACCTGCCTCTCTCTATCTCTATCTCTCTCTCTCTCTCTCTCTCTTCCTGCCTCTACCTATCTCTCTCTCTCTCTCTTCCTACCTCTACCTATCTCTCTCTCTCTCTTCCTGCCTCTACCTATCTCTCTCTCTCTCTCTCTTCCTGCCTCTACCTATCTCTCTCTCTCTCTCTTCCTGCCTCTACCTATCTCTCTCTCTCTCTCTTCCTGCCTCTACCTATCTCTCTCTCTCTCTCTTCCTGCCTCTACCTATCTCTCTCTCTCTCTCTTCCTGCCTCTACCTATCTCTCTCTCTCTCTCTTCCTGCCTCTACCTATCTCTCTCTCTCTCTCTTCCTGCCTCTACCTATCTCTCTCTCTCTCTCTTCCTGCCTCTACCTATCTCTCTCTCTCTCTCTCTCTCTTCTCTACCTCTCTCTCTCTCTCTCTCTCTCTTCCTGCCTCTACCTATCTCTCTCTCTCTCTCTCTTCCTGCCTCTACCTATCTCTCTCTCTCTCTCTTCCTGCCTCTACCTATCTCTCTCTCTCTCTTCCTGCCTCTACCTATCTCTCTCTCTCTCTCTTCCTGCCTCTACCTATCTCTCTCTCTCTCTCTTCCTGCCTCTACCTATCTCTCTCTCTCTCTCTTCCTGCCTCTACCTATCTCTCTCTCTCTCTCTTCCTGCCTCTACCTATCTCTCTCTCTCTCTCTTCCTGCCTCTACCTATCTCTCTCTCTCTCTTCCTGCCTCTACCTATCTCTCTCTCTCTCTCTTCCTGCCTCTACCTATCTCTCTCTCTCTCTCTCTTCCTGCCTCTACCTATCTCTCTCTCTCTCTCTTCCTGCCTCTACCTATCTCTCTCTCTCTCTCTTCCTGCCTCTACCTATCTCTCTCTCTCTCTCTTCCTGCCTCTACCTATCTCTCTCTCTCTCTCTTCCTGCCTCTACCTATCTCTCTCTCTCTCTCTTCCTGCCTCTACCTATCTCTCTCTCTCTCTCTTCCTGCCTCTACCTATCTCTCTCTCTCTCTCTTCCTGCCTCTACCTATCTCTCTCTCTCTCTCTTCCTGCCTCTACCTATCTCTCTCTCTCTCTCTCTTCCTGCCTCTACCTATCTCTCTCTCTCTCTCTTCCTGCCTCTACCTATCTCTCTCTCTCTCTCTTCCTGCCTCTACCTATCTCTCTCTCTCTCTCTTCCTGCCTCTACCTATCTCTCTCTCTCTCTCTTCCTGCCTCTACCTATCTCTCTCTCTCTCTCTCTTCCTGCCTCTACCTATCTCTCTCTCTCTCTCTTCCTGCCTCTACCTATCTCTCTCTCTCTCTTCCTGCCTCTACCTATCTCTCTCTCTCTCTCTTCCTGCCTCTACCTATCTCTCTCTCTCTCTCTTCTGCCTCTGCCTCTATCCTCTCTCTCCTCCCTCTCTCTCTCTCTTCCTGCCTCTACCTATCTCTCTCTCTCTCTCTTCCTGCCTCTACCTATCTCTCTCTCTCTCTCTTCCTGCCTCTACCTATCTCTCTCTCTCTCTCTTCCTGCCTCTACCTATCTCTCTCTCTCTCTCTCTCTCTCTTCCTGCCTCTACCTATCTCTCTCTCTCTCTCTTCCTCTCTCTCTACCTATCTCTCTCTCTCTCTCTCTCTCTCTTCCTGCCTCTACCTATCTCTCTCTCTCTCTCTTCCTGCCTCTACCTATCTCTCTCTCTCTCTCTTCCTGCCTCTACCTATCTCTCTCTCTCTCTCTTCCTGCCTCTACCTATCTCTCTCTCTCTCTCTCTCCTGCCTCTACCTATCTCTCTCTCTCTCTCTTCCTGCCTCTACCTATCTCTCTCTCTCTCTCTTCCTGCCTCTACCTATCTCTCTCTCTCTCTCTCTCTTCCTGCCTCTACCTATCTCTCTCTCTCTCTCTCTCTTCTCTGCCTCTACCTATCTCTCTCTCTCTCTCTTCCTGCCTCTACCTATCTCTCTCTCTCTCTCTTCCTGCCTCTACCTATCTCTCTCTCTCTCTCTTCCTGCCTCTACCTATCTCTCTCTCTCTCTCTCTTCCTGCCTCTACCTATCTCTCTCTCTCTCTCTTCCTGCCTCTACCTATCTCTCTCTCTCTCTCTCTTCCTGCCTCTACCTATCTCTCTCTCTCTCTCTCTTCCTGCCTCTACCTATCTCTCTCTCTCTCTCTTCCTGCCTCTACCTATCTCTCTCTCTCTCTCTTCCTGCCTCTACCTATCTCTCTCTCTCTCTCTTCCTGCCTCTACCTATCTCTCTCTCTCTCTCTTCCTGCCTCTACCTATCTCTCTCTCTCTCTCTCTTCCTGCCTCTACCTATCTCTCTCTCTCTCTCTCTTCCTGCCTCTACCTATATCTCTCTCTCTCTCTCTTCCTGCCTCTACCTATCTCTCTCTCTCTCTCTCTTCCTGCCTCTACCTATCTCTCTCTCTCTCTCTCTCTTCCTCCTCTCCTCTCTCTCTCTCTCTCTCTCTCTTCCTGCCTCTACCTATCTCTCTCTCTCTCTCTTCCTGCCTCTACCTATCTCTCTCTCTCTCTCTTCCTGCCTCTACCTATCTCTCTCTCTCTCTCTTCCTGCCTCTACCTATCTCTCTCTCTCTCTCTCTCTCTCTCCTCTCTTCCCTCTCTATCTATCTCTCTCTCTCTCTCTTCCTGCCTCTACCTATCTCTCTCTCTCTCTCTCTTCCTGCCTCTACCTATCTCTCTCTCTCTCTCTCTCTCTCTTCCTGCCTCTACCTATCTCTCTCTCTCTCTCTCTTCCTGCCTCTACCTATCTCTCTCTCTCTCTCTTCCTGCCTCTACCTATCTCTCTCTCTCTCTCTCTTCCTGCCTCTACCTACTCTCTCTCTCTCTCTCTCTTCCTGCCTCTACCTATCTCTCTCTCTCTCTCTTCCTGCCTCTACCTATCTCTCTCTCTCTCTCTCTTCCTGCCTCTACCTATCTCTCTCTCTCTCTCTTCCTGCCTCTACCCTCTCTCTATCTCTCTCTCTCTCTCTTCCTGCCTCTACCTATCTCTCTCTCTCTCTCTTTCCTGCCTCTACCTATCTCT
>CM065692.1:40342382-40349882 GCA_017654935.2 Phymorhynchus buccinoides | reverse complement strand
GCTAAAGGTGGCTTTTTTATTAATAGACAAAATCACGACATTTCCACAATACAAGTCTTTTTATTTACAGTTTACCAAAAGGAGTTTTGCTCACAACAAAGGAAATAGCTCTAGTTATTTTGTACTGCACTACACAAAGAAGAAAAAGCTTCAACCACTCTGCGTGGCCTCCACCCACCCCGTCCAGAATGGCTTCTCTCTTCGGCAACTCCGCCAAGGAGGAATCGCCGTTTTGACGGTTTGATTTCTAGGAAACCAGAGCAAAGTGAGTGTTCCGATCCTTGAAAAAGCTCTTTCTGGTGTTCTCGACGTGATCAGAGAATATAATCAGACCAGGTATTGCAGTACCTCCAGGATCTGCTCAGAGCATTGAATGATGGTTCGTTCCATAAATGTGCTGTTTTGCAGCCGAGTGGACGTAAAGCCTAACTTTCATTCGATCACGACGTGTTTCTTGCAAAAAACTCATCCGTCATGGTGCCCCTTTAAAGGCAGGGGGTGTTGCTGTTCAAATGTTCAAACACATACGTATTTCTAACAAGAGACAATACAAGAAACGCAGAGGTTTTCCTTTCATGTACTGTATAAAAACGAGGAAGGAGAAAATAAGGAAAGCGTGACAAGGGTTAGATGGATGGACAGAGGGTGAGCACAGGTTCGAAAGAAAGAGAAAGGACGGATACACTGCATGCTAGAAAGCACGGACACGGCGCGACCCCTTCCAAGAACTACAGCACGATTTCCATTTGTTTGAAACATCGATAGACGACCTAATTGTTCGGAAATAATTAACTCAATCGGTCAAACACGGGAAGTTACTCTACCATCAGGTACTGAGGTAGATCCCCCAAATAGTGATGGTTACCATCGGGGGTGGGGGGGTGGGGTGGGGGGTGGGGGGGGGGGGGGGGCAATGTATATTTTTGACATTTGTAGAGTCACTCCTTTCCAAAAGTGCATGATAGCAATCTGAAAGTGGTAACTTTTTGTTCGTTAACATGTGATTTATAATGGTGCCCATTATTGTAAGGGGGACCCTACAGATGTCAAGACTGTATGATAGCAATTGCCCCCCCCACCCCCACCCCCACCCCCCCCCCCCTCCCAGATGGTAATAACCCCTCCGAACCTGCTGGGTTTGAGTAGATCAAGACACGCTCGGTTCGTGTTTCTTGCATCTGTTCTCTATCAAGCCATCTGGGTCAATCTCAATGGGGTTTTTTTGTTTTCGAGTTCTCGACGTTTTGCAAGTTAGATCAATATGTGGCCATTTGTGGCCACCCCTCTTTCTATTTAAAATGTTTGCAAATCGTTCACTCGCTTCGCGGTTTTAATCTTCAACGCCATAGTTGCTATAGTATTTGACCGAGTAATCGAGGTAAGCAATTCTATTTTTTTTAATGAAGCGCTCTCCCCTAGGTTTTATTTCCCCCGAAAATCGTCTATTTCGAGTCAGATAGCACGCGCCAGGAAAGAGTGGCGAACAGTCGAATACGACAAAGTGTTGATTTACATAGTAAAACTGTACGTTAAAAAGGGAAAGTTAGCATAATGAGGAAATCATAAACAGATACGTAGTCATAAATATCAACCACTGAAAAACAAAACAAAACAAACAAACAAAACATGCGCAAAATTATCAGCCGCACCCACGCATCATCGAATTGATTATTATACAATCATTATACATCTGTATCGTTCAAAATTCGGGACTTTCCTGGAGTTGCACTGCCTCCGGGCATTGCCTCCAGGATCGTTCCCACCATCTTTATATCAAAACATGCGCAAAATTATCAGCAGCACCCACGCATCATCGAATTGATTATTATACAATCATTATACATCTGTATCGTTCAAAATTCGGGACTTTCCTGGAGTTGCACTGCCTCCGGGCATTGCCTCCAGGATCGTTCCCACCATCTTTATATCTGCTAATGTCCAATATGTGTCTGTTTCAGACCGGAGGACGTTAAACGGATTTTCATTCATTCATCTCCAGTTTACATCGAAGACGACAGCACCAGAATTACTTGTCCCTAAGAGCAACTGCTACGAGGACGTAAAACCTTCTATTACCTAGCATCTTCAACTAGCAACTAGCCCGAACTACCGCATGCAGAACGCGCGTGGCTGAAACAAAATACAACAACACTATAACGATCAGTTGACGGCTACTTTGAACTGTGAAAAGAAGCGACAGCTGTCATTGATCCTAGATTTTTGACATGCCAAGTATGTTACTGGTGTTCTTTTTTGAGTGTGCTTGTAGTTGTCCTGGTAGGATTATACTATTCTGAGTTGTCGCTTTGGCCCATCGATTTGCGACTTGAATCAATCATTCTTGCTTTGTTTGTTTGTTTCTTTCTTTCTGTCTGTCTTTCTTTCTGTCTGTCTGTATCTGTCTGTCTGCCTTTCTTTCTGTCTCTCTGTATCTGTCTGTCTTTCTTTTTGTTCTCATTTCCAATAGAACATCCTAACCATATACTTTGTCATCATCATCCTTCAGGACAACTTGTCATTTCAGCTTGTAACTTTAGATAAACTGGGTACACCACGACTGACATTTGCTACAGCCAAGCCAAGCATAAGAAATCGCGTTCAGAAAGGTTGCGTGTTCGACCGTGCGTGCGCGTACTTCATGTAAACAGTGGTTTCATTACGTTTCAAAAAGCAGCTTCATCTTATGGTATTGTTCTCTGAGCTAAACCCTAACTTCGATGTTAGAGAAAGAGCAAAAGAGACACGAGAAAAAGAAGAAGAAATCTTCACAATATTAGAGATTCAACAGAAAGACAAATAAAAGACAGAAAGTAAGATATCTTATAGAAAGGCAAAAAAACAAAAAAATCAAAATAAAATCCCGATAATATTAAAGATGAAAAAGACTAATTAAAGAAAGAAACTGGAATAAAGTTTATGGATCTTTCTTTACGAGACAGTTTTTGTTTTCTCTTCCTTAGATTTACCTCGTTATCTTCCTAGTTGTTTTTGGTTTTGTTTCAGCCACTGAAGCAAATGTGTGTGTGTGTGTGTGTGTGTGTGTGTGTGTGTGTGTGTGTGTGTGTGTGTGTGTGTGTGTGTGTGTGTGTGTGTGCGTGTGCGTGCGTGCGTGCGTGCGTGCGTGTGTGCGTGCGTGCGTGCGTGCGTGTGTGCGTGTGCGTGCGTGTGCGTGCGCGTGTGTGTGTGTGTGTGCGTGTGCGTGTGTGTGCGTGCGTGTGCGTGCGTGTGCGTGCGCGCGCGCACGCCTGGTCTCGTAAGTGCGTGCGCATGTGAGTGTGTGTATGCATGTATGTATGTCGTGTTGTGTGTGCGTGACTCTGTGTGTGTGTGTGTGTGTGTGTGTGTGCGTGCGTGTGCGTGTGCGTGTGCGTGTGCGTGTGTGTGTGTGTTTGTGCGCGCGTGCGCCCGCGTGGCTGTCTCTGTGTGTTAGTCGTATCCGACAACGGCCTCCTGATAACAGAGTACGAAAGCGCTATTCTGAAAAGTTTGGCTGGAATTAGAAATAGTTCAAAGATCGAAACCAACTACATGCAAGGAGCACTTTCTACTGTGCCCAAGAAAGACTCTTTATATTAGGTTTGTAATCCCGACTGAAAACCAGATTAGTACTGTTGTAGGGTTTTCAATAGCATTGTAAAGCTGGAGAGAGCGAGAGCGAAAGAAGGGGAATGAGTGGGAGAGAGAGAAAGAAAGAAAGAAAGAGAGGGAGAGAGAGAGGGGAGGGAGACAGAGGGGAGGGAGAGAGAGAGGGGAGGAGAGAGAGAGAGAGAGGGAGGGAGAGAGAGAGGGAAGGGAGAGAGAGAGGGGAGGGAGAGAGAGGGTTTATTATTTGTAATTGTGATTAATTCACACACACACGCACACGCGCACGCGCACGCGCACGCGCACGCGCACGCGCACGCACACGCACACGCACACGCACACGCACACGCACGCACGCACACGCACACGCACGCACACACACACACACACACACACACACACACACACACACACACACACACACACACACACACACACACACACACACACGCGCACGCGGCGCGCGCATACATAGAGACAAGAAAACCACGGCCAATGGGTATGTAACAATGACCTCACTATGATATTAATTATTATGTTTCTTTCTTTCTTTCTTTCTTTCTCTCTCTCTCTCTCTCTCTCTCTCTCTCTCTCTCTCTCTCTCTCTCTCTCTCTCTCTCTCTCTCTCTCTCTCTCTCTCTCTCTCTCTCTCTCTCTCTCTCTCTCTTTCTTTCTTTCTTTCTTTCTTTCTTTTCTTTCCTTTTTCTTTCTTTCATTCTTTCTTTCTTTCTTCCTCTCTCTTTCCTTCTTCTTTCTTTCTTTCTGTCTTTCTTTCTTTCCTTCTTCTTTCTTTCGTTCTCTCTTTCTTTCTCTCTTTCTTTCTTCCTCTCTCTCTTTCCTTCTTCTTTCTTTCTTTCTTTCTGTCTTTCTTTCTTTCCTTCTTCTTTCTTTCTTTCTCTCTTTCTTTCTCTCTTTCTTTCTTCCTCTCTCTCTTTCCTTCTTCTTTCTGTCTTTCTTTCTTTCCTTCTTCTTTCTTTCGTTCTCTCTTTCTTTCTCTCTTTCTTTCTTCCTCTCTCTCTTTCCTTCTTCTTTCTTTCTTTCTTTCTTTCTTTCTTTCTTTCTTTCTTCTTTCTTTCTTTCTCTCTTTCTTTCTCTCTTTCTTTCTTCCTCTCTCTCTTTCCTTCTCTTTCTTTCTTTCTTTCTGTCTTTCTTTCTTTCCTTCTTTCTTTCGTTCTCTCTTTCTTTCTCTCTTTCTTTCTTCCTCTCTCTCTTTCCTTCTTCTTTCTTTCTTTCTGTCTTTCTTTCTTTCCTTCTTCTTTCTTTCTTTCTCTCTTTCTTTCTTTCTTTCTTTCTTTCTTCCTCTCTCTCTTTCCTTCTTCTTTCTTTCTTTCTGTCTTTCTTTCTTTCCTTCTTTCTTTCTTTCTTTCTTCTCTTTCTTTCTCTCTTTCTTTCTTTCTTTCTTTCTTTCTTTCCTTCTTCTTTCTTTCTTTCTGTCTTTCTTTCTTTCCTTCTTCTTTCTTTCTTTCTCTCTTTCTTTCTCTCTTTCTTTCTTCCTCTCTCTCTTTCCTTCTTCTTTCTTTCTTTCTTTCTGTCTTTCTTTCTTTCCTTCTTCTTTCTTTCGTTCTCTCTTTCTTTCTCTCTTTCTTTCTTCCTCTCTCTCTTTCCTTCTTCTTTCTTTCTTTCTGTCTTTCTTTCTTTACTTCTTTCTTTCGTTCTCTCTTTCTTTCTCTCTTTCTTTCTTCCTCTCTCTCTTTCCTTCTCTCTTTCTTTCTTTCTTTCTTTCTATCTCTCTTAAAACAGACATTCGTAGTTAGGCGTGGTTGGCTAAACCTAGACCTTTACTACTTAGTGGAAACGTGTTATTATTCATAATTAATGCCAGCCTGTCGCTTCTGACTACGGCCGCCAGATAGCCGCAGACAGGACGGCTGCTATTCTGAATGACTTGGCTAACATATGTTTATAGGGGAGATGCCTTGCCCAGGGTACTTCCACACTCTAACGCCCCCCCCCCCCCCCCCCAACAAAAAAAGATTTAACCCCTTGACTGCCACCAACGTATCACGTACTGACCTGATGACATCACTGACGATGTCATCAGATGAAGAAGAATAACCCTGATATGCTGGTCTTTGCTCTAACACAGTCAAGAGAGCTATATCCCCAGACCATTTTGCCAGATTGGCTCTATCAATTGTCTTTTTGGTGTCATTATTTGTACAATGATTTCTTCTTTAATTTTCTCTGGCAGTCAAGGGGTTAATGGCAGCTGGTATAGGGAAAGATCCCCGAAAGCCAACCAATCCCCTTGGCGGCAGTATTAAGAGACGGTGCAAAACGCCTCCTAGTTAGAGAGTCATAGTCTTCCACAAAGCACTAAGCTGTACCATGATGTTCCACTTCTGTGGAAAAATATATATCGTACAGCTCTCATTTGACTTTTGGCCCACGTTCTACGTGACGGGGCGCAATGTCAACCGAGGATAAAAGCCATTTGTTTGGGTATAAAGGGCCCCATACAACGTGGTAGGGAAAAGCAATAGTGACTGAAATAGATGGTATTTTCATAGACCAAACAAAATCCTATCCCAAACACTAACCTGAGGGGACACATAGAGACGGGGGCACAATGAGAGTGACACATGGAGACGGGGGCACAATGACGGTGACACATGGAGACAGGGGCACAATGACGGTGACACATGGAGACGGGGGCACAATGAGGGTGACACATGGAGACAGGGGCACAATGAGAGTGACACATGGAGACGGGGGCACAATGACGGTGACACATGGAGACAGGGGCACAATGACGGTGACACATGGAGACAGGGGTACACGCGATGAGAGTGACACATGGAGACAGGGGCACAATGAGACGGTGACACACAAGAGACGGGGGCACAATGACGGTGACACATGGAGACGGGGGCACAATGACGGTGACACATGGAGACGGGGGCACAATGACGGTGACACATGGAGACGGGGGCACAATGACGGTGACACATGGAGACGGGGGCACAATGACGGTGACACATGGAGACGGGGACACAATGAGAGTGACACATGGAGACAGGGGCACAATGACGGTGACACATGGAGACAGGGGCACAATGAGAGTGACACACAGAGACAGGGGCACAATGAGAGTGACACACAGAGACGGGGGCACAATGAGGGTGACACATAGAGACGGGGGGGGGGGGGCACAATGAGGGTGACACATAGAGAAGGGGCACAATGAGTGACATAATAGAGACGGGGGCACAATGAGGGTGACACATAGAGACGGGGACACAATGAAGACGGGGACACATAGAGACAGGGGCACAATGAGGGTGACACATAGAGATAGGGGCACAATGAGGGTGACACATGGGAGGGGGGGGCACAATGAGGGTGACACATAGAGACAGGGGCACAATGAGGGTGACACATAGAGACGGGGGCACAATGAGATAGAGACGGGGGCACAATGAGGGTGACACATAGAGACAGGGGCACAATGAGGGTGACACATAGAGACGGGGGCACAATGAGGGTGACACATAGAGACAGGGGCACAATGAGAGTGACACATAGAGACGGGGACACAATGAGAGTGACACATAGAGACGGGGACACAATGACGGGGAGATGGGGACATACAGAGACGAGGGCACAATGAGGGTGACAAATAGGGGGGGGGGGGGGGGGGGGGGGGGGGGGGGGGAATTGAGGGTGACACATAAAGACGAGGTCATAATAGAGACGGGGGCACATTGAGGGTGACACGTAGAAACGGGGGCACAATGAGGGTGACACATAGAGACAGGGGCACAATGAGAGTGACACATAGAGACAGGGGCACAATGAGAGTGACACATAGAGACGGGGACACAATGAGAGTGACACATGGAGACAGGGGCACAATGAGAGTGACACATGGAGACAGGGGCACAATGAGAGTGACACATAGAGACGGGGACACAATGA
>CM065692.1:40329882-40334882 GCA_017654935.2 Phymorhynchus buccinoides | reverse complement strand
GGTTATCTCCCTTCATCCCCCCCCCCCCCCCCCCCCCCTTTCTACCGTCACATCACAAGAAAGTGACCACCACAGTCGGCCCCTTTCAACCCCTTCCTTTCTGAGCACGAGAAAGATTTGAATGTCGGCACGTGATAAGGATGTAATAGGCGCGTGATTGTTCGGTACATTTAGAACAGCAATCTTGTGACGTGTGGACTGTAATACACCAATAGCAGGCTTTCATTGTTTGAAAGTGAAGGCTATAATTGGAGTGGTGAGAAAAAGTTGTCACACAAGATGCTGAAACGTAGCTAGAGCAACACTCACAACCAGTCATCATAAGCCCACTAGTAAGTATTATTGATGGCAGGTGATTGAGATCTTGTTTGTTTGACTCTAGTTTTGATCTAGATCCTATGTTCAATGATGAATAAGGAGTAGATAGATATGTTATAGAAAAGAAGTGGTAAACATTCTATTCTATTTATGTGCACTGATTATTTGTGTGTGTGTGTGTTTTTGACTTGAACTCTTTTGGTACCAGAACCGGATTTTATGCCTACTAACCCTTTTGTCTATTTTTAGTAGGAAACCTATGGGCCGCAATCTTGCACTTTATGATACCCTTCCTTTCCAGGTGTTGGATGGAGAGTGATGATGGATTGATCACCTTTTATGTTTTACTGATCTCAGTTTGTTAACTGAAATTCAGTTTATTTATTAACTACATGTAGTGCTATTGTACAAGGGAAGCCTTCAAGCCGGTTGGGATTCACTAATTCCCTGCCGACTGAAGCCCCTTGTCTCTAAGCCATAGAGATCTACATCCACCTTCTCCTGTGATTATCAGCAGGGCATCGTGGGCCGGACGATCACCCCGGACTCCACCAAGCATCAAGACGGGTCCGTCGCCAAGACAACCTGCACCCAGAATCCGCGAGGAGACCACGCCTGAACCGTGCCATCCCGCGAAGCCGTAATAGGAACGACTGGGAGCTACTCTCACCTGACGAGCAAGCCCAGAACTTCAAACAGCTAAGTCTACCTGACTGCGCCAATCATTTGAACTTTCCTACGGACACCGAAAATAATTAGTAACCCTTCCGGCATGGGGCGAACCTTATAGAAAGACAAAAGTCTTGTGAATCCTTTCGGATTTCATTGTGTTTTAACCATATTTTGTTTTGGCGCCATTGAGCTGCTTTATTATTATTGTTGCATAATCTTATGCAGATTTTGTGAGTAAATAAAATACAAGTGTCAAATAATCCTGAACCCTTTGGTCAGACTGATGAGAGTGGGAGTCTTGTAATTTCATGTAAAACCCTACTTCTCTCTGTCTGCCATTTAGAGCAATTCAACCACTTGTATTTCTTACAACCATCTACGAGCCAGAACCCGGGCACAAATATAAATTTATTAGATGAAAAGGGGCCGGGAAAGTTGCTCATCTCCCATACCCTAGAGAAGTGGGCTAAAGGCAAATTTTCTAAAGTCTTCCCTAGAGACTTAGCCTTTTAACCCATTACCTCGTCACATCTAATTGGGGGCTCGCGTCCGGGATATTTTTTTTCATAAAGTCTAACAAATTTCAATTCAAACTGTAGTTCCTTTTCAAAAACTTATCTTGTGTCCACTGGGAAAGTTATTGTGATTTGGTTCACTGTGTTTTGATTTGATTTGTTTGAATGCTATTTATGACTTTATTTTGATGTGCATGCTATTTCTGTTTATGTTGAAATAGTTAAGTGTTGTTTGATACATTCAACTCAGCAGCTTTGTTTTTATTTTGAATAGTTGTATTTACAACCATGGCTGAGATTGTTAAACTTAGGCGGGAGCTTAAAGAATGGGGAGAATCTCTAGGAATGTCAGGCCAAGAGTTAGCAAATTTTGTCATATCTGAATATGACAAAGAGAAAACTCGTGAGGAGGCCGAGAAAGACAAACAGAGAGCTCATGAGGCTCAAGAGGCTGATAAAGCTAAACCGCGAGGAGGCTCAAGAAAGACAAAGCTCAGAGAGCTCATGAGGATCAAGAGGCAGATAAAGATCGCTGACGCTCAAGAGCAAATCCGTACTCATGAGTTAAGGCAGAGACAACTAGTGCAGGATGCCAAAAATAAAGAACTCGAACTTGAGGCCACTGAGCGAGAAAAAGCGCGAGACCATGAGCTAGCTATGAAGCAGCTTGAAAACTCAGCAGACTCTGAGACTGCTGCCCCTCAAAATTTTCACCCTCCCATTCATACCTCAGCCATGACCTTCACATTGGAGGCATTCAATGAGGCAACAGAGTCTATCGATGCATTCCTCGATAGATTTGAAAGACTGGCCCAGGAATTTGAGCTTGCTCCGGAAAAGTTCAACCTCAAGCTTGCCCAAAGTCTCAGGGGTGTGGCTTATGAGGTGTACAGCAAACTTCCGTCAAGCCAAATTACCGACTACCCAGCTTTGAAAGAAGCCCTGCTCAACAGATACGAGTTGACAGCGGACGCCTACCGGAAAAAGTTCCGGTCAACCAGAAAAGGTAGGGGAGAGTCCTATGCCCAATTTTCAGATAGACTGGGGAACTATCTGACAAAATGGGTGTCCCTTTCTGCCAAAATCAGAGTCCTATGAGGATCTCAGGGAACTGATGGTTTGCGAGCAACTGCGCGAAACCATGTCCCCAGAGTTACGCACCTTTACTGCCGAGCAAGGTGCCACAACTCTGGCTGACCTCATCCAGCTAAGTGACCGGTACACTCTAGCCCATGATGAACCTAGCGCCCCTAAAAGGCCAAAACTACAGCAAGTAGTTGGGTCCACTGCTTCACAGCAGAGCAGGTTTAACCCCAACTCCAAAAGTGGGTCAAACAGTTCTACCCATGAACGACAACCACTGGGGCAACCCTTATTCTGCTCATACTGCAAGTCGAACACCCACAATCGGGATGACTGCAGGAAACTTGCTTACAAGCGGCAAAATGTTGCAACTATGCAAGTCGTCTCGACTTCGCAGAATTGCACAAACCCCTCCCCAGTACAGTGTCCAGGCACACCGTCAGTCGTTGGACAGGCGACTGTCAACAACATCCCTGTTCAGTGTCTCTATGACACTGGACTGTCATGCGACGCCATTGTCTGCGGATCCTTAGTCCCCGCGTCAGCATACACGGGAGACTTCATCTCTCTGCAAGGCCCTGATGCTGCAATCCCCCCATCCACTTTGCCAGTCGCCATAATCAATGTCGACACCAGATATGTTAAGGGACCCATCAAGGCAGTGCTCATGGACAGTCCTGTCTATGACCTCATACTGGGATCACAGTATGTGTTTTTAGGGCACCCCTCTCAACCTGCTATAGTTTCAGCAGGATTCCCTTCTCCCCAATCCACAAACCAACTCCCTCCCTCCTTCCCAAAGAGCAAATCTCCCTCAGCAGGGAAGAAACCTCTCAACGCGGCAAACCAAATTGCCGCGCGAGCCAATCCAGATTGTCCCAAGTCCCCAAGTCCGCCACAACTTGGAAAATCCTTCCCAAGGAATGTCCGCCTAACGACCCAAGACCACTCGCCACAGGTACCTCAGGTGAAAGGCAGCACTGTACCCGCAAACACCCACCGAAGGTACTATCGGGACAGGCCGCCGCACGTACAGCCGTCACCTACCCCTCCCTTTCAGCGAGTGGCAGTCGACTTGGTCGGGCCTCTACCTAAACGGAAGAAGAAATTCCGGTACATAGTCACCGTGGTCGACATATGTACCATGCAGTGCGATGCCGCCCCAATCTCCTCACTTGATGCTAGTCAGATAGCTGCGGCACTCAAAGCCATTTTCGCCCGAATCGGCCTACCAAACCACATCATCAGCAATGATGAATCCAGGCTAAAGGGGAAACTCAGGCAAGAGGTGTTTGCTATTCTGCAATCAACCTTGGGACAACTCAACACAGGATTGCCGCACCAACCTCAGTCGGAATCCATTCCACTGATCTCTAACCCACCTGCTCCTTTGAACTCTGTGTTGCGACCAGATGTTCCACCATTCCAGCCGACCCAGTCTCCCCACTAATTTGTCCCTGTCGCCCAAGTCGAAAGTGGAGTCGGCGTTCCACAGGAAGATTCCGGTACCAGAATCTTTTCTTCGGGGGGCCTCTGTGACGTAAGTGTCCCGCGCGACCCACTTTCTTTATTTCTTATCTACCCCCCCCCCCCCCTTCTTCCCCCCCCCCCCCCTCGCCTTTACATTTCTCTGTCCAGCCGCCACGTTAATTGCCCCGCTGCTTCAAACGAACGCCGCGGAAGGGCGTTATCTCTTTCTCCCCGGTCGGCACGTACCACCTACCGAGGTTATCTCCCTTCACCCACCCCCCCCCCCCCCCCCCCCTCCTTTCTACCGTCACATCACAAGAAAGTGACCACCACAGTCGGCCCCTTTCAACCCCTTCCTTTCTGAGCACGAGAAAGATTTGAATGTCGGCACGTGATAAGGATGTAATAGGCGCGTGATTGTTCGGTACATTTAGAACAGCAATCTTGTGACGTATGGACTGTAATACACCAATAGCAGGCTTTCATTGTTTGAAAGTGAAGGCTATAATTGGAGTGGTGAGAAAAAGTTTGTCACACAAGATGCTGAAACGTAGCTAGAGCAACACTCACAACCAGTCATCATAAGCCCACTAGTAAGTATTATTGATGGCAGGTGATTGAGATCTTGTTTGTTTGACTCTAGTTTTGATCTAGATCCTATGTTCAATGATGAATAAGGAGTAGATAGATATGTTATAGAAAAGAAGTGGTAAACATTCTATTCTATTTATGTGCACTGATTATTGTGTGTGTGTGTGTTTTTGACTTGAACACTTTTGGTACCAGAACCGGAGTTTATGCCTACTAACCCTTTTGTCTATTTTTAGTAGGAAACCTATGGGCCGCAATCTTGCACTTTATGATACCATTCCTTTCCAGGTGTTGGATGGAGAGTGATGATGGATTGATCACCTTTTATGTTTTACTGATCTCAGTTTGTTA
>CM065692.1:40322382-40324882 GCA_017654935.2 Phymorhynchus buccinoides | reverse complement strand
TAAGTCCCTAGGGAAGACGTACGACTGCAGTTACGCATTATTCAAGTAGAAAATTTGCCTTTAGCCCACTTCTCTAGGGTATGGGAGATGAGCAAGTTTCCCGGCCCCTTTTCATCTAATAAATTTATATTTGTGCCCGGGTTCTGGCTCGTATGATTGTAAGAAATACAAGTGGTTGATTTGCTCTTAATGGCAGACAGAGAGAAGTAGGGTTTTACATTAAAAAATTACAAGACTCCCACTCTCATCAGTCTGACCAAAGGGTTCATTATTATTTGACACTTCACGGTTTTATTTACTCACAAAATCTGCATAAGCATTATGCAACAAAAATAATAAAGCAGCTCAATGGCGCCAAAACAAAATGTGAATGAAAAAAACAATGGAATCCGAAAGGATTTACAAGACATTTTGTCTTTCTAGAAGGTTAGCCCCAAGTTGGAAGGGTACGACTGCATTCATTGCATTAGGAAAGTTCAAATGATTGGTTGGTCCAGTCGTACGACTTAGCTGTTGTCAAGTTCCTTAGTAGTGAAAAATGTCACGGTTGGACAGTCGTACGACTCGTCAGATGAGAGTAGCTCCCAGTCGTTCTGGTTACAGCTTCGCGGGATGGCACGGTTGCAAGCATGGTCTCCTCGCGGATGTTGGACAGTCGTACGGCGGCAGTTCCCGTCTTGGTGCTTGTGAGTCAGGGGTTGACCCACGATGCCCTGCTGTCACAGGAGAAGGTGGATGTAAATCTCTATGGCTTAGAGAGTCGGGGCTTCAGTCGGCAGGGAATTAGTGAATCCCAACCGGCTAGAAGGCTTCCCTTGTACAATAGCACTAAGTTAATCATAAACTGAATTTCAGTTAACAAACTGAGATCAGTCATAAAAGGTGATGCACAACATCATGCCTCCATCCAACACGGTTGGAAAGGAATGTTATCATAAAGTTGCACGCATTATGCCTTAAAGTTTTCCTACAAGATTGCGCAGATTGCGACCCATAGGTTTCCTACTAAAAATAGACAAAAGGGTTAGTAGGCATAAACTCCGGTTCTTGTACCAAAAGTGTTCAAGTCAAAAACACACACACACAAATAATCAGTGCACATAAATAGAACAGAATGTTTACCACTTCTTTTCAATAACATATTTATCTACTCCTTATTCATCATTGAACATAGGATCTAGATCAAAAATAGGATCAAACAAAAACAAATCTCAATCACCAGCCATCAATAATACTTACTAGTGGGCTTATTATGACTGGTTGTGAGTGTTGCTCTAGCTACGTTTCAGCGTCTTGTGTGAAAACTTTTTCTCACTACTCCAATTATAGCCTTCACTTTCAAACAATGAAAGCCTGCTATTGGTTTATAGCAGTCGACACGTCACAAGATGATGCTATAATTTTATGCATACTAGTACCGAACAATCACGCGCCAGTTTACATCCTTATCACATGCCGACATTCCGGGAAGGAAAATCGTCTTCAAAGGGATCCGACCGTGGCTATCACTTTCTCGTGATGGGGGACGGAGATAAGGGGGGGGGGGGGGGTAAAGGGAGCTAACCTCGGTAGGTGGTACATGCTGACAGGGGAGGTAAATCGGGTTTCAAAGAGACAAATGCCTTAATCGGCGTTGTTTGAAGCTGCCGGGCAATTAAAGTGGCGGCTGGTCGAGAAATGAAAAGGGGAGAGGGGGGGAGGGTGGGGGGGGGGGGGGTGTAGATAAGAAAGAGGGGTCGCGCGGGACACTTACGTCACAGCATTATGCCTTACAAAATGTCACGGTTGGACAGTCGTACGACTGCAGTTGCACGCATTATGCCTTACAAAATGTCACGGTTGGACAGTCGTATGACTGCAGTTGCACGCATTATGCCTTAAAAAAATGTCACGGTTGGACAGTCGTACGACTGCAGTTGCACGCATTATGCCTTACAAATGTCACGGTTGGACAGTCGTACGACTGCAGTTGCACGCATTATGCCTTAAAAATGTCACGGTTGGACAGTCGTACGACTGCAGTTGCACGCATTATGCCTTAAAAAATGTCACGGTTGGACAGTCGTACGACTGCAGTTGCACGCATTATGCCTTAAAAATGTCACGGTTGGACAGTCGTACGACTGCAGTTGCACGCATTAAACCTTAAAAATATCACGGTTGGACAGTCGTACGACTGCAGTTGCACGCATTATGCCTTAAAAAAATGTCACGGTTGGACAGTCGTACGACTGCAGTTGCACGTGTGAGTCGACACCTTAATTTAATGTATCTGTCTTTCTCTCGTTGTTTCTTGTCTTTCTTTCTGTCTCTGCGTGACTCTCCCTAACCGTGATCGTAGAGAGCGGATTGGTAATGTTTTCACTCGTGTCTGAGGTGGTGTTTGTATGTTTGTGTGTATCCTCTCTAGCGTTTGAACGGATGGACTTAGGGTGCTCAAATTTTGCATGCGGGTAGGTAGTAGGAAGATCTAGGCCAAGTTCGATAATGAAGGTTATGG
>CM065692.1:40304882-40319882 GCA_017654935.2 Phymorhynchus buccinoides | reverse complement strand
AAGTCGAGACCAAACCCTAGACATAACCCGCAGTAGTGATATCCATCGATGAGAGGGAAATTCCAACCCATGCGGCACAGCAATTGTGTCTGTGGTAATGGGATCCATTCGCTCTTTGCCAGGCCAAATCAACTGTCATAATTATTAAAGCCAAGTATTAGGCAGTCTGCCGAAAGGTTAATACAAGGAAGAAGAACTAAAAGACCAGGGCCTGTATTCACGTTGAGATAGCATGAGACTTAGCATGATGCTAACTTAGAAGCTCTTCCAATGTCCTATAGGATTTAATAGGACTTCTGGAAGAGCTTCTAAGTTAGCATGATGCTAAGTCTCATGCTATCTCAACGTGAATACAGGCCCATGGAGGATGAAGAAGAAGAAGGATGTGGTGTGAGTGAGAGAAGGTGGATGTGTGTGTGTGTGACCAAAACATGTTCCACTTAACAGCGCCTAAAGCACTGAACCAATCTTAACGAAACTTGGTAGGCCTTGTTGTTGCGGCACGTACTGTCAGATTCACAGAATGGCAAGCCATATCAACGTAATTCCCGTGAATCTAATTTGAATATTGCAAAGACATTGATTAGTTAAGACAAAAATAATGGATGGATTTCAGCCAAAGTTGGTTCGGTGAAAAAGTGTCATCTAAGACATGTCCTTTTTGTTGTAAAATAAGAAACTGCCTGGATATTGCCATACTGATAATGGATTTCTTTTACCCCCCCCCCCCACCACAATAACCCAAGAGTCCAAAATTATCTCCCCTGACGTTCATCGTAACTGGGAGTACAGTTTATATGGCTTTGCCATCTTGTTATAGTTATTTTGTCTCATTACCTTCTTTGCTTTCTACTACTACTAGTTCATTCTTCTGGTCCACTTCCTCTTATTTTTTTTCGCCCCGCTTTGTCCGCTTGGGTACCGGCTTTTAAAATCACCTTCTCAAATAGCAGTGTTGGTCACACACGTAATGTTCTCATCCCTAGCTGGTGCATTTGCACCGTAGTGTTCAAGCGCTTCGGCTGTTCAAGTGCTTCGGCAGTTGCGATGATCCCTGGAGTCTTTAAGCCAGGGTAAGACAACAACAACATTGCTTTCTTTTCTCTTCCTTCTCTCCACCTGCTCGTCTGGTATCTTCTCATTTTTACCCGGCCAGAGGCCGAGGTATTGCGATCGGTTTGTGTGTCTGTGTGTGTGTGTGTCTGTGTGTCTGTCTGTGTATCGATTATCTTAAAAAACTACTGTTTGGATTTTGATTAAAATTGGCAGAGGGGTAGACTTGAAAAGGAAGCTTCCTTTCGTTAATCAACACCGTGCTCACATTGACCTTGAAGTTTGACCTTGAAAACCGAAATTTCCTTCTTTGGGCTATGTAATGTTCTCCCAGCTTTATTTCGTGAACTAGTGAACAGAATCGCTTCAAATTTTGTGTGGTGGTGTACCATGGTTGCAAGGAAGTTTGTATAAAAGTTCAGCTGTATCTCGTGAACTACTGAACAGAATCGCTTCAAATTTTGGGCTATGTATTTTATGCGTTCTGTAAGGGTGGAAAGTGGTGTGTTTATTGGGGGGGGCGGGGGGGGGGGGGGGGGGGGAGAGGACATCACTCGGTGCAAGGAAGTTTGTATAAAAGTTCAGCTGTATCTCGTGAACTACTGAACAGAATCGCTTAAAATTTTGGGCTATGTATTTTATGCATGCTGTAAGTGGTGGAAAGTGGTGTGTTTATTGGGGGGGGGGGGGGGGGGGAGAGGACATCACTCGGTGCAAGGAAGTTTGTATAAAAGTTCAGCTGTATCTCGTGAACTACTGAACAGAATCGCTTCAAATTTTGGGCTATGTATTTTATGCGTTCTGTAAGGGTGGAAAGTGGTGTGTTTATTGGGGGGTGGGGGGGGGGGGGAGAGGACATCACTCGGTGCAAGGAAGTTTGTATAAAAAGTTCAGCTGTATCTCGTGAACTACTGAACAGAATCGCTTCAAATTTTGGGCTATGTATTTTATGCATTCTGTAAGGGTGGAAAGTGGTGTGTTTGGGGGGGGGGGGGGGGGGGGGGGAGGACATCACTCGGTGCAAGGAAGTTTGTATAAAAGTTCAGCTGTATCTCGTGAACTACTGAACAGAATCGCTTCAAATTTTGGGCTATGTATTTTATGCGTTCTGTAAGGGTGGAAAGTGGTGTGTTTATTGGGGGGGGGGGGGGGGGACAGGACATAACTCTGGCCGGGTTTTCATTGTCACAATGCGTTGCTGCCGCTCGGCGATGCCCTTGTCTTTACCTTGTTGTAGATGATGATGACTCTCAAATTTCAAAAACAAGGGGAAGAGAGAGAGAGAGAGAGAGAGAGAGAGAGAGAGAGAGAGAGAGAGGGGGAGAGAGAGAGGGAAGAGAGAGAGGGGGGGGGGGGTGAGTGAAAGAGAGAGAGAGAAGGAATACTTCCTCTTCTTCTTCTTCTGCGTTCCCAGGCCATACGGCCATAATGGGTAAGGAACGTATGTGTCAGGTTTTCAGTTTTTACTGGTCTCCCCGCTGCGCACAGCCGACACATTCCGATTTCGGAGGAGCTCAAAGGAGAAAAATGATTTGGAAGATTTGTTTTAGAAAAAAGGCAGGAGAATGGGCCAATAAGTCAGAAAGATAGTAGATTATAGAAAGCAAAGGGGAAAGGCAGAGTCAAAGAGAGTGGCAGATTAGAGGAAGTTACAAGCACAGAACTTCCAGAAGGTGGGGGAACTATTTTTACGAAAGATCCCCCGGTATCCCCACGGTGAGAGAAGGAATACGAATATGAATTCGAATGTTTTATTGAGGGTAAAAAGGATAAGCTACAATAGCTTCTTTGCACCTTGCCCTCTCACTCACACGTTCATACCATGCACCAAGCAAGAACATTTGACATAAAACAATCAAGTAAAAAAAAAAAAAGGAACAAAAATTGGCACATGAAATAATTGAAAAAAAAGAAAAAAAAGGGAATTAAATTAAAGCAAACATGGATAATGATTAACAATGGTGAACTTGAATTGGTGGTTTAAATTGAGTACGAAAAGGGGGAAACAATTCTGAGACAATGACCATTTTTTCAGAATAATACCACTTTTAAGGAAGAAGGAGAGAGAGAGAGGAGAGAGAGAGAGAGAGAGAGAGAGAGAGAGAGAGAGAGAGAGAGAGAGAGAGAGAGAGAGAGAGAGAGAGAGAGAGAGAGAGAGAGAGAGAGAGAGAGCAGAGAGAGAGAGAGAGAGGAGAGAGAGAGAGAGAGAGAGAGAGAGAGAGAGAGAGAGAGAGAGAGAGAGAGAGAGAGAGAGAGAGAGAGAGAGAGAGAGAGAGAGAGAGAGAGAGAGAGAGAGAGAGAGAGAGAGAAATAGAAGTCGAAGTCGAAGTCGAAAGATTTATTCATGAAAGGCCAAAGGCCCATATGAATGAGGGACAGAACAATTGCAGATATAATGGAAAACACACACACACACTACAATAAATATGTAATAACCGACTCAACAATTGCATTACAAATCGAGACAAGAGAGAGAGAGAGAGAGAGAGAGAGAGAGAGAGAGAGAGAGAGAGAGAGAGAGAGAGAGAGAGAGAGAGAGAGAGAGAGAAGAGAGAGAGAGAGAGAGAGAGAGAGAGAGAGAGAGAGAGAGAGAGAGAGAGAGAGAGAGAGAGAGAGAGAGAGAGAGAGTTACACAGACAGATATCGATATACAAGTAGTCAGATAGACAGACAAAAAACACAGACAGACAGATACCTCATCTAACAAGGAGAACAATGGCAAACACACACAAGAGGCTCAGAATTAATTGAAATTCAAATTTAATAAGGACCGAGAGGTCCGAGACGAGTCCTTGACATCAGCATTCAGCAATACCCTACTACATTCCTGTCATATATTATTCATGTAAGGCTCCCTGTGCAGTCCCGCCTTCAGCATAAGCTGGCTGTCCTATCCTTCCGTCACTTTGAACAGACCCTTCCGCCTTACCTCTCCAGAGCTCTTCACACCTACACCCCTTCCCGCTCACTCAGGTCCCCAAACACAAAACTTCTGAAAGTTCCAAAAACAAATCTAAAATCATTTGGTGACCGCAGTTTCAGTTCCGGTGCCCCTGCTGTTTGGAATTCACTCCCAGTCGATATCCGCCATGAACCAACTATCTCTGGTTTCAAAGCTAAACTCAATACAAGACTCACTACTTTCAAAGCTCATTCGGTTTGTAAATGTTTCCTTCTTGATCTTGTACCTGGGTGAATGATTGGGTAATAATGTTTTGTGTGACTGCGGGTGTATCAGTGAATGGAAGCGCCTTGAGTGTAAAATAATTGTAGAAAGGCGCTATAGAAATGCTATCAATTATTTATTATTATTAAGGGAGACTGGTTACTTAGATATACGCAAATTCCCACCGGAATTTCTACCCCGCCCCGTCGTCAGCGTGATAAGTGGTTTTGTGCATCAATTTTCTATCACTTGTCAATAATTAGTTGATTTCGTCTTAGTTTGACTGAGCGAAATAGTAAAGTGACAGCAAAGCTGTATGACCATTGATGCAATACGGAAGACATTCATCTTACAAGTTACGGTCCTTTTCTTTCTTTCTTTTTGTGAGTGACTATGGTTCTTAAGTGGCATTTACTCACAAACAATGGTTTAATAATCATCATATAGTAAAAAGCCAACTGTCCTTCCGTGTGTGCTGTGGAAACACGAAAATAACTCCGCCGTTTTTTCGACCGAATCGCTTATTTGCTGTGAGCCCTAATGGCAACGGCAAATATCATTTGCGAATTTAGCATATAACGCGCATCCGCCGGCCTCTCGGCGCCCGTATCTCCGGCGTTTCTGGGCCATTGCCTTGAGCTCAGTGCGCTTTACATTGCCTTTTCTTAACAAGAACATTTTAAAGGCACTTGGCGTTAACAAATAATCGGTAATGCGCTAGTAATAATAATAATAATGTGAATTTATAGCGCTCTTTCTCACATGAGCTCAGTGCGCTTTACATTGATAACAAGAACATTAAAGGCAAACAAATAATTTCATTAGAAAGTGAAATAAGCACGATGCTTGCACTTACACACACACACGCACGCACCACGCACACACACGCACGCAACGCACGCACGCACGCACGCGCGCACATACATGCACGCACACACTCACACACAATTAATTACGCACGCAAGAGTAAAATACATGCATTACAATATGAACATTCTAAGAATAAACAATATAGACCACATTCACATTCCCAATCAAGTTTGAATACAATACTGCAACTTAAAATAAAATCATACTGCCATCAACATACCAATTACATGACTAATTATAATAGACAAATTTTGCAAAAACAAAAATACCCTTCTACCTCATTTACAAACATTTAAAGCTTACAAAACGTGGACATTCTACATACAAAATACGAATGATAAAATAATTGTAAATATATTTTTTACAAGATTTCTGCAATAAAACGGACCCCCCCCCCCCCACACACACACCTCACTCACAAACGTTTAACATCCATGTCACTAGTAGAAGGCATCAAATCAGGGCCTGTTATATGAAGACCCTGTTTTCTTATTTTTTGGAGGTAAGGATAGGCCTCATGTTATACATGTCACAGAGGAATTCCCAATATTGCAGATACTTTTTTGTCTCTACCCAGTTTAACCCTTTCACCGTTTAATGTCCAATTAAATTTTAATTGGGGATTCTTCTGTGACCGCGAGTCTATCCTTTCTTTAAGACTTTTTGATGCCTAGTGACACCGGTGTTAAATCACTGCGGCCTTACGGATGGACTGGCCGCGAAAGAGGGTTAAGCTGGCCGCGAGAAAAGGCATTACACTGAAACCGTTATACACCAGTTAAAGACCCACCACACTATTCAATGTATGCTGGGAAATCTTCCAAGCATAGAGGGAATTACGGATGGACGACCCCAATCACCGGTCCTCCTAAAGCTATAATAGGCGAGAGAGTAGGGATGCACACTGGGCAAGGCTTCTCTAAAACTGAAAAAACAATCCAGCCCAGACTTCCAGAATAGCATTTGCCTCCTCTGCTACCTGGAAGTCATGGACGGACACGACTGACTGGCTCTCCCCCTATTACACAGAGAAAGAGAGAGAGAGAGAGAGAGAGAGAGAGAGAGAGAGAGAGAGAGAGAGAGAGAGAGAGAGAGAGAGAGAGAGAGAGAGAGAGAGAGAGAGAGAGAGAGAGAGAGAGAGAGAGAGAGGGGAGAGAGAGAGAGAGAGAGAGAGAGAGAGGAGAGAGAGAGAGAGAGAGAGAGAGAGGGAGAGAGAGAGAGAGACAGAGAGAGAGAGAGAGAGAGAGGGAGAGAGAGAGAGAGAGAGAGAGAGAGAGAGAGGAGAGAGAGAGAGAGAGAGAGAGAGAGAGAGAGAGAGAGAGAGAGAGACAGAGAGAGAGAGAGAGAGAGAGAGAGAGAGAGAGAGAGAGAGAGAGAGAGAGAGAGAGAGAGAGAGAGAGAGAGAGAGAGAGAGAGAGAGGGAGAGAGAGAGAGAGAGAGAGAGAGAGAGAGAGAGAGAGAGAGAGAGAGAGAGAGAGAGAGAGAGAGAGAGGAGAGAGAGAGAGAGAGAGAGAGAGAGAGAGAGAGAGAGAGAGAGAGAGAGAGAGAGAGAGAGAGAGAGAGAGAGAGAGAGAGAGAGAGAGAGAGAGAGAGAGAGAGAGAGAGAGAGAGAGAGAGAGAGAGAGAGAGACAGAGAGAGACCCGAGAGAGAGAGAGAGAGAGAGAGAGAGAGGGAGAGAGAGAGAGAGAGAGAGAGGGGGAGAGAGAGAGAGAGAGAGAGAGAGAGAGAGAGAGAGAGAGAGAGAGAGAGAGAGAGAGAGAGAGAGAGAGAGAGGAGAGAGAGAGAGAGAGAGAGAGAGAGAGGGGGAGAGAGAGAGAGAGAGAGAGAGAGAGAGAGAGAGAGAGAGAGAGAGAGAGAGAGAGAGAGAGAGAGAGAGAGAGAGAGAGAGACAGACAGACAGACAGACAACAGACAGAGACAGACAAGAGATGAAACGAAAAAATCCCATAACGAAAACGAAAACGAAATTTTATTTAACCAGGGAACATGAGATAAGCAAGTTACATGCTTTTTTCCACCCAGCCCTGGGGAAAAAAGTAAATCAAAAAGAGAGAGAGGGGGGAAGAGAGACACAGAGAGAGAGAGAGAGAGAGAGAGAGAGAGAGAGAGAGAGGAGAGAGAGAGAGAGAGAGAGAGAGAGGAGAGAGACAGACAGAGAGATGACAGGTAGAAGGGAGGCGAAATGGGTGGGGTGGGGTTGAGGGTGAAGTAGGGTGTATTGGGTGGACACGGGTAGGTCAACACATTTAGGGTAGGCAACAATAGCACAGACACCCACCAGATCTACCCACGTGTTGGTTGTCTCCATTAGCATACGCACGCGTGACGCTATGCTCTGAGAAACTGACCAACAAACTTTAATGTAAGCATAAACACGCGTGTGTGAGACACTACTTCGTGTGATAAACTGGCCAGAACAATTAGCATAAAGTGATAAACACACACGCGGGTGACAATACGTGTAGAGTCAAGTCACACACACACACACACACACACACACACACACACACACACAAAGATTCAAAGATTCAAAGATTGTTTAATCCTTTGACCCCTTTTGGGGCATGGAGGACTTGAAGCAAATCAAGCAAATACAAAATTAATGCAACAATTGAAAACGGTTACAAAAGATAACTCTAATGTAATTAACACACCAACATGTCACACAACTTTACTAAACCTTAAAAATTTAGCTACATTTAATCACACACACACACACACACAACACACACACACACACACACACACACACACACACACACACACACACACACACACACACACACACACGCAGGCACACACGCACACACACACACACACGCGCACGCACGGACACACACACACACACACACACACACACACACACACACACACACACACACGCGCGCGCAGGCACGCACACACGCGCACGCACACACGCACGCACGCACACTCACAAGCAAGTTCTGCACACATGCGCACGCACGCACGCACACACACACAAGCACAAGCAGAAGACAATGCTTTTAGAGGCTGGAACACCAAGGCTACATCAACATGTTGCTATGTTCTGCATAGTTATGCGGGGGTTGTCTTTAGCCATGGCAAACTCCTCAGTCCAAAATCCTCCGAAGTCGGACTGTGGCTCCACGTGGCGGGGTAATCAAAAACGGTCACACACATAACGTTCTCATCCCTAGCTGGTGCATTTGTACCATAGTGTTCAAGTGCTTCGGCTGTTGGGATGATCCCTGGAGTCTTTCAGCCAGAGAACGACGACAACAACAACAACAGAGGCTGTCAAAATGTTGCATTAACATGAGCAAGACGGGCAGTTTGCGAGCAGAGTTTGATCGAGTATGGCGAAATTTATAAATACCTTTCATAACCTCCCCTACCCCCCCCCCCCTTAGCTGGATTATGAAATCTTTGATCTTTTGCTAACTCCCACCGAAATATGATAAGGCACTGACGAAAAGGGTGATGTGGGCAATTGAAAAAACAACAACACGTGTGCGTATTAAAAAAAATGGAGTGGGCGTGGGGAAGGAAGGGTGAAGAGGGGAAATCAGATTTTACGTCCTCTCGGCTGTGAACGGCACACGTGGGACGAAACCATCAACCAACCATCATTCGTTCAATTTTGAATTAATGAGTGACTGTTTTCACCTTCGTTTGAATATGAACAAACTTAGCCTAATGAAAAGTTGTGAGGAGGTATTTGTTAATTAATTAAGTCTGGCGGAAGGTTAGGGTATTACCATCCGAACACATCCGTGTGACAAAGTCCAATAAAAACATCAAAATAAGATTGTTAATGTTTATACGTTTCAGTTTATATGTTATTTTAATATTGGACAAACATTCTTTAAAAAAAAAATCCCAAAAAAAATCGGGTTAAATCTTTCTTTCTGATTTACCAGTTTTCTTTCTTAGTTGCTTTCCATAGCATGATTTAATTCATGTCACTTCTGTCAGCAAAAGGTTGATATGAGAAGAAATGTCATCGTGCTTTCTTTGTTTTGACTGAGTGCGTGATGCGTACGGTTTCGGAGTGGAAAGAAAATAGTCGGTTTGACGTCACAGTGTTGTCTTCAAGTTACACAACCATATCACGAAGTAAAGGGATTGGTTAACTCTGACCTTTCATGATAGACAAGCACCAATAACGCTGTGTGTGTGTGTGTGTGTGTGTGTGTGTGTGTGTCAAAGTCAAAATTTTATTTCCAGATGGGAACATTGCATAAGCAAAACATGCTGTGTGTGTGCGTGTGCGTGTGCGTGTGCGTGTGCGTGTGCGTGCGTGCGTGCGTGTGTGCGTGTGTGCGTGCGTGCGCGCGCGCGCGCGCGTGTGTGTGTGTGTGTGTGTGTGTGTGTGTGTGTGTGTGTGTGTGTGTGTGTGTCTTTCATTTAGCGTCTATCCACTTCTCGTGATATTAGACGACAATAACGCTGTCTGGGCAGCCAATAGTTAAGTTTCGCAATATTGAATGGAATGTCCAGTCAGCATTCCCACGAATAATTTCAATTATAAATTACGTGACTTTATTTTCCTCAAGTTTAAACAAATGGTGTGATTCACTAATGTACTTTTTGTATCATTGTATCCCAACAGAGAAATACACACGTATAGGGGAAGACGGGGTAAGAAGCCCATGCCAATTATCTCATGAAATTAAGCAAATTTCAGTCACATTTTGCCCATGAGACGAGCGTTAATGTTTAGCATTCGTCACATGGGCAAATGTGACTGAAATTTGCTTTAGACGGGGTAAAAAGCCCATGGGCGGGTAAGAAGCCCATGCCAATTATCTCATGAAATTAAGCACATTTCAGTCACATTTTGCCCATGAGACGAGTGTTAATGTTATTCGTCTCATGGGCAAATTTGACTGAAATTTGCTTTATTTCATGAGATAATTGGCATGGGCTTCTTACCCGCCCTTGGGCTTTTTACCCCGTCTTACCCTACACATTTTCCCTAGATTATCTTTCTAGTCAACGAGGCCATGTATTCTCATTGAGATAGTACAAAACCTAGCATCATGATATCTTAGAAGTCCTTCTAAAGTTCTATTAAATCCTCCTGCTTTAGAAGGACTTATAAGATATCACGATGATAAGTCTCATACTATCTCAATGTGAATACAAGCCCAAGACTATTTTTCTTTTTTTTTCTCATGTAGTTATACGCATTGCTTTCATTCAGCTGTGATAACGTATTTTAAAATCCTAGCAATCAGTACCGTTATTTAGCCCACTGAAGCTTCAACGGACACACAGAAACATTGCTTTTAACTTGAGTCAGCAGCACAATCTCCCCCCCCCCCCCGTGCCCCCCTCCCGTGGGGATACCGGAGGGGGGGGGGGGGTCTTCCGAACAAATAGTTCCCCACCTTCTGGAACTTCCTCAAATATGTCTCTCTCTTTGACTCTACCTTTTCCCTTGCTTTGTGTCATCTACTATCTTTCTGCCTTTGTTACCCATTCTCCTGCCTTTCCCCCCCCCCAAAAAAAAAATCTTCCATATAGTTTCCTCCTTTGAGCTCCTCCGAAATCGGAATGTGTTGGCTGAATGCAGCGAGGACACCAGTGAAAACTGGAAAACGGACACATACGTACCCATTGTGGCCTTATGGCCTGGGAACGCAGAAGAAGAAGCAGAAGAAGCAGCAGGATGATTATCATTGAAAGTGTCATCGATGTTTTACGACTACAAAGTTATTCAATAGTGCCTCCACAGGCTGAATGATTTAAATCAAGAGTAAGTCAAACGAGCCCCCAAAGCATTAAGATACTTCTGGTTAAAACAAATATCCATTGAACACACAGCACGCACACTAACACACCGATAGAGATAGAGCAACCGCACCCTGAGAGCTTATACTGTGAAGTTTGACTAGATTAAGTCTAGATAATACATCAATGAACATAATAATTATTTGAAATACTTTTTGTTGCGACTGCTACTCAGCTGCTGGTACTATTTGTATCTCCTTTTCATACTACTACTACTACTACTACTACTACTACTACTACTACTACTACTACTACTACTACTACTACTACTACTACTACTACTACTACTACTACTACTACTACTACTACTACTACTACTACTACTACTACTACTACTACTACTACTACTACTACTACTACTACTGCTGCTGCTGCTACTACTACTACTACTACTACTACTACTACTACTACTACTACTACTACTACTACTACTACTACTACTACTACTACTACTACTACTACTACTACTACTACTACTACTACTACTGCTGCTGCTGCTGCTGCTACTACAACAACAACTACTACTACTACTACTACTACTACTACTACTACTACTACTACTACTACTACTACTACTACTACTACTACTACTACTACTACTACTACTACTGCTGCTGCTGCTGCTGCTGCTGCTGCTGCTGCTGCTGCTGCTACAACAACAACAACTACTACTACTGCTGCTGCTGCTGCTGCTACAACAACAACAACTACTACTACTACTGCTGCTGCTGCTGTTGCTGCTGCTGCTGCTACAACAACAACAACTACTACTACTGCTGCTGCTGCTGCTGCTGCTGCTGGTTATTTTCCTCTTCCTCCTCCTCATACTACTTCTATCACCGCCACTACTACGACTACCAACACCACTACCATTAGAATCACTTCTGCTTTGCAATATCGCTAATAGATTTCGATTCTGAGCCAAATAAGCACTAAGCAGTGCGGTAATAGTAGCCAGACACTTTGTTCCGAATATAAAGACAAATAACAAGTATAATCGATCTCCAAGAGAGCCAAAGAAGGCTGCCAAGCGTGGGATATAGAATTATAACTTTACATAGCATTATTATCATTTGCGCATCATTAGCTTATAGGCTTAGTGTAAACGCACGTGAGAAAAAGGTGTAAGAATACACCGTTGCTAAGAAACCTGACGTCACAGTTATTTATCTTCACATAGCATTATTATCATTACCGTCTTGTCAACGCGAGCTGTACCTACCAAAGCTGGACCCAGAATTTGACAAGCTGTGCAGTGCTACCCCTAGGATTCATTCAGCGCTGACGACAAAATTTAATGCTGGTACACAACGAAGCCACTCTCAAGAAGATTCATGACTCGACTGAATCAACAGTGCCAGCTGTCACAGATCTACACAAACCATTCTGTGCGTGCCACTTGGAACGTCTAGCCGTGGATCTAGGCCTAGGCTACTCGACTCCATGACCTTGAGCCTCGACCTCGTGTGATAGCAAGGCTCTTGAGATAGGATAAAAGCAATATCCCACTCCAAAGTCCTAATAACTGATAGTCATGCAATACATAACTGCTGATTAAACAAGTACTGGGCCTACGTCACGTGTACAAGATTCCAACAGGCTGAACCATTGATCCGACCGGACCAATTTGCAGGAACAAACACCGAGGTGTTATATTTGTAACAATATTATTGAGGGGAAAGTAGTTTTAGTAGCGTAGCGTCAGCAGCAGCAACGGTAATGGCATTCGATCTCTCTTTTGCTGAAACGGGAGCGTTTGTACTTTATACCAACAAATCGCACTAGGCTGATATACTGCTCAACGACCGTTAAGAATCACTTAGTCGCAAGTGATCCTTCAGAACTAGCTACGAGAATAATTTTGAACCAAAATATCCTTTGAATTAGGAATACAATGCAATCGATTCGTTGTGAAGACAGTTAATACGGATCCCGGACAAAAGCCCACTTTGTTATTTTGGGAAAACGGACAAAAAAGCCCCATCTATATTTTTGTGTTTCTGTCTCTTTCCATACATACACTCTCTCTCTCTCTCTCTCTCTCTCTCTCTCTCTCTCTCTCTCTCTCTCTCTCTCTCTCTCTCTCTCTCTCTCTCTCTCTCTCTCTCTCTCTCTCTCTCTCTCTCTGTCTCTGTCTCTCTCTCTCTCTCTCTCTCTCTCTCTCTCTCTCTCTCTCTCTCTCTCTCTCTCTCTCTCTCTCTCTCTCTCTCTCTCTCTCTCTCTCTCTCTCTCTCTCTCTCTCTCTCTCTCTCTCTCTCTCTCTCTCAATGTCCGTAGAGAGGCAGAAAAACAGAAACATAGAAATATGTGTCATATCACTCCTTGGATGGGCTTTTGTCCGTTTTCCCAGATAACGAGGTGGGCTTTTGTCCGGTGGGCTTTTGTCCGCGCACCAATTACTACTGATTCGTCGCTGTCTGGCATATTGCTTGAAAGAGTGGATTGCTAATGAACAAGAACATACAATAATTATGTACATGACACATTTCTGATTAAATAATAGCACTGTATAATGTACAACGCACATGGTGCGTCCGAAAATATTCAATGATGTAGCTGTTTGATATTCTGAAGAAACATGCCATAATAATAATAATTTCATAATAATTTTATTTCATATGGCGCTAAAATCCATGCAGTAGTATGGTCGATGCGCTTTACAAAGGCAACATTAACCCTTTCACCGCCAGCCATATTTCAGGCAAGAATTCCCATTAAATTTACCTGGATAGAGAACAAAATCCATCTGCAGTATTGGGGATTCTTCTGTTACATATATAAAATAAGGTCTAACCTTACTTCCCAAAGTTAAGACAATAGGGTCTTTGGATAATAGACCCCAATGTGACGCCTTTTGGTGACATAGGTGTTAAACCACTGTGGTGCTAAAATGCGACTTTGGCGGTGAAAGGGATAAAATCAACATTAAAAACATGCATTCAAATCAACAAGATAGTCATACTACCAACATTCCAGTGCAAAGGAATAAAGTTGCAAAAATAACATGATTCTCACTCACAAAGACATCCACCCTCATTCACCTCACCCTCGCAGAAACTAATAATAAAAACATGTCAACAAGAACCAGGAAGGAATGCACCAATACATGCTCACACACACTCACTCTCTCTCTCTCTCTCTCTCTCTCTCTCTCTCTCTCTCTCTCTCTCTCTCTCTCTCTCTCTCTCTCTCTCTCTCTCTCTCTCTCTCTCTCTCTCTCTCTCTCTCTCTCTCTCTCTCTCTCTCTCTCTCTCTCTCTCTCTCTCTCTCTCTCTCTCTCTCTCTCTCTCTCTCTCTCTCTCTCTCCATATGCCATATCACCAAGATGCCTTCACGACTCTCTGTACCTTCTGTCTCTTGAAATCGGGACAAATTAACAATTGTTGATACAAGGCGTTATAACAAATGAGTTATCTTATTCTGTACCTTTGTAGCTGGATTGAGAAGTTCTGTACAATGAACCTTTCGCTCACCACAAAAGCTGGTGATGTTATTGGTCACAAGGTTTTAAATATGGGTGCAATGATACTAGTGTTTTTCATTGTTGCAGGGATTCATCCTTGTAAACTTCAGGCAGTCTCCAACTAGAGCACGCATTAACGCTAAAGCAGCATCAACCATTTTTTGGATTCATTTTTGGGAGTGGGTGTGGGTGGGGTGGTATCTGCTTACTAGAGGGGGGGGGGGGGGGGGGGGGGGGGGGGGGGGGGGGGGGGGGGGGGGGGACCGGTTTGAACCGCAAAACCGGTGCTAAACTTGTGCGGTTCGAAAAACCGGTTCGAGTTGCTGTGAACCGGGGTTTTTTTAACTGCAAACTGAAAGTAAGTTTTTCTTAGAATAACGCATTCTTTTCGAAAAACAACATTGATTATCAGCGCAGATTGGGTGTTTGTAAACCAAGAGAAACTTTCTAGTTTGTGGTGGTCTATGGCGACTTTGACTGAGTGTTGAGTTGAGTGTGTGTGTGTGTGTGTGTGTGTGATACGTTTCTTTATTGTGTGTATATGTGCGCGTGCGTGCGTGTGTGTGAATATTCTGATGTGTGTGCATAGGTGAAACTAGTGATGCCAGTACTGGTTAAAAAAAAACCGGTTCGCTAAAACCGCTTCGGATTTTTGAACCGGTTCTCAAC
>CM065692.1:40282382-40294882 GCA_017654935.2 Phymorhynchus buccinoides | reverse complement strand
ATACACTAACGCACCTGCATATAAAGTTTGAACCTTGTAAGTTCAATGATGTGAAAGATATGGCTATAAGAAGAAATTTCGGTTTTCAAGGTCAGGGTCAGCATGGTTATGTTTTCTTTGCGGAACCACCACACACAATTTGAAGCGAGTCTGTTGACTGGTTCATGAGATACAGCTCGGAAATAAAATATATATCCCAAAGAAGGCAATTTCGGTTTTCAAGGTCCAAGGTCAAGGTCAGCAAAGTCATGAATATCGAAAGGAACCTTCCTTTTCAAGATGCCTACCCCTCTACCAAATTTGATAAAAATCCGTCCAATAGTTTTTGAGAAAATCGACTTACAGACAGACACGCGTGCGCGCACGCACACACACACACACACACACACACACACACACACACACACACACACACACACACACACACACACACACACACACACACACACACACACACACACACACACACGGATCCGATCACAATAGTTCCCACTTGGGAACTAACAATAGGGTTGACAGGTCCAGAGAGAGAGAGAGAGAGAGAGAGAGAGAGAGAGAGAGAGAGAGAGAGAGAGAGAGAGAGAGAGAGAGAGAGAGAGAGAGAGAGAGAGAGAGAGAGAGAGAGAGAGAGAGAGAGAGAGAGAGAGAGAGAGAGTCCAATCTTTATAGCTCACCGATAGAGATTTTAGGCCACACCTAGTTTTACAATTTTGTCCGTAGCATAACCAGCAAACGGGTGATATTACAAAAACCAAGAATGAAGATAAAGCATACATTTTCAGCGGATTATCACTTAAGGGTCAGCCACACGTCCACTAAAATCGCACGACTGTACGATACGATTCGATCACGTGGTCTCGATGCGCCAATCACATTTTGTTCTTGGAGATTACGTGATCGAATCGTATCGTACAGTCGTGCGATTTTAGTGGGCGTGTGGCTGGCCCTTAATAGAATCACGTTTGCGCATAGCTTCAGCTTTTAGAGTTGATGAATTGGCAAATCAAAGTGATAATAATGGGTGGTGAAAAACGATGACTGCAACAACAGCAGCAGCAACAACAACAGCAACAGCAACAACAACAACAGCAACAAGTGCAACGCCGAGCGGCTGCAAAGTCCCCTCGCAGCATCGCCGAGCTACTCCGAAATCGGAATGTGTCGGCTGTACACATACATAAAAACGCATCAAAACAGCGCGTAACTACATAAGAACGCATGAAAACAGCACGTAACTGAATAGTTTTTTTTTATATATAGCCTTGGGGTTCGGACCCGTGATTTGAGCGCGCGCGATCATGCGCACACGCGCGCACAGACAAATTAATGACAACTGTGTTATAGGCCATTCATCAAGAAATGTTGTGAAAAAAACTGCATTAAAATACATGCAAAACTTCGCGAGATATTAGCGATTATGTGTTTTGGGGTTTGAACCCCGTAACTGGCGCGACCTTGACCTTAATGTAAAACTAAATACATCAGTGGATAGCTTGCATCTTAGCAAACTAGTATACCAAATTTGATGATGATAGACTGAATAGTTTTTGAGAAAAAAGGACGAATAGCCGGATGGAGGCACGCCGGACGGAGGCACGCCGGACGGACGCCGGACGGACGCCGGACGGACGCCGGACGGACCAGACAGAAACATTAGTTCCCCGAACCTTCGGCTCGGGGACTAACAACAACGCAAGCAAAGCAGTAATTCAACAAATAAGCAAGCAAAACCCACCACAAAAAATAAGCAAGCAAAACCCACCACAAAAAATACTCATGCTTAACCCCCCAACGACAACCTGACTTCAAGACTACAACATTGATTACAATAGGCGTATTGAAGCATTTCATGTATTCATGACTGTCAAGTCAAGTCAAGTCAAGTCAAAATGATCTTTATTGAGGATAAAGGAGTAAGCTTGACAGTTTTTTTTCATCCTGTCCTCAGAATGAAAAGTAATACGAAAGCAACTCGAAAAACAACAACTCAACATGCAGAACAAAGCATTCCAAACTACTAAACATTTTAGCCTAATTATATACCGCATTGAAATATTTCTATTGAGAGAGAGAGAGAGAGAGAGAGAGAGAGAGAGAGAGAGAGAGAGAGAGAGAGAGAGAGAGAGAGAGAGAGAGAGAGAGAGAGAGAGAGAGAGAGAGAGAGAGAGATTGAAGTGAAAATGGTTGTCCCTTCCCCATTCCATCTCCCCCCCCCCCCATCACCCATATTAACAAATGTACCGGACACAATGAAACAAAGCAAACATTGTAAAGTATCAATTAAAAGGACATGTTCCGACGGAATAGGTGCTAAATTTCTACACTTAGAGTCTAATTCATAGGGTTTCTAACATATGATATTTAAGTGCTTTCATAAATGTCTGTCTTGATGTACACGATTTTAAATTAAAAGATAAATTGTTCCACGCCGTACAGCCTGAGTACAAGAAACTAGATTTATAAAGATTATTACGGGGTCTGGGGAAAGAAAGTTTATGTGTATGTCTGCTTTCGTTGCTAACAAAGTGCTGGGTGATTTTCTTAGGGGCTATTCCATTCACAACACATTTGTTACATACACACTGTGTGTGTGTATGTATGTGTGTGTACATGCGTGTGTGCGTGTGTGCGTGTGTGTGTGTGTGTGTGTGTGTGTGTGTGTGTGTGTGTGTGTGTGCGTGTGCGTGCGTGTGTGCGTGTGCGTGTGCGTGTGCGTGTGTGTGTGTGTGCGTGTGTGCGTGTGTGTGTGTGTGCGTGCGTGCGCGTGTGCGTGCGCGTGTGCGTGCGTGTGTGTGTGTGACGTTTATGTAATTGGAGGGCGACTTAGTGTATGCCTGCCTAAAAACAAGGCCATTGTTTTAAAGAGAAAACTAGGCCAGTCGACCGATCTGTATGTTATGCAACCAAAAAACAACAACCTATCAAAATAGCTGGCATCAAAGCAGCCCTATCATGTCCCCAACCCTTCTCCGTTTCACCACGTAGGGAAACACTGACCCTAAATAGCTCACTCATCAGCCAACCCATTATGCCTCTATTCGAACCAAACTCGCTCGTTGAAGAAGCTTCAGATTTTATGACGTAAACCGTCTGAAGCTTTTGCTTGGAAGATGGTCTTCCATGTCATGCAGTGAGCAAACACTGACGACAACATAATTATAGAAAAGGGTTTACATTCTAAAGCACAAGATCCAACTTGTTTCGGAACTGTTTAGCAATACTAGGGGCGAGAGTCGGCTGACAAAATATTGAGTGACAAGACTGTTTTATTGTTGACCAGTCCCTTGTTTGTTGAAATGTCCGCCCCCCCCCCCCCCCCCCCCCCCCCCCCCCCCCCCCCCCCCCCCACACACCTATGTTCAGTTTATTCACATCCCTTTTCTTATCTCTCTCACAGTCCCTTTTGTAGAGAGAGAGAGAGAGAGAGAGAGAGAGAGAGAGAGAGAGAGAGAGAGAGAGAGAGAGAGAGAGAGAGAGAGAGAGAGAGAGAGAGAGAGAGAGAGAGAGAGAGAGAGAGAGAGAGATTCATTGACATGTGTCACACAATAAGAGTTAATTACACCTCCCTTTTCTGAAGGTAGATGGATTCTTAAATATTTCGTAATAGTTTAATACTACTCAACACTCAGTCACGATGACAGATAAGGCGGAAAACTTCACATACAATGTCCTTAATTAATCAAGTTAGAATCTTATCACTTCATCAGCTGGTTTTTATTGACACAAGACAACAGCGGTAATCTACACTAACGGCCCTAATAGACGGTTAGCGCTTAAAAACAACAACCACTCGTCAAACATGATATGATTATAACCACAACAACATCACCAACAAAACATTACCGATTACCGCTTTAGGCTAATTTGCGATCCTTAACGAGAGTTGCGTAGCATATTTCAAAAGATCTGATAACTGATTTTGTTTCTTTTCAATCCAAAAAGGAAATATAGTGCACTTCTTTCTCATACAATTTATGCACGGACGTCTTCAAGAGATACGCAATCAGATTTCAAAAGCAAATAAAAAGGAGGTGTTGTCTTTTTATCTAAGCAGCTCTGCCCCACATGGCCGAAAGGCTAAAGAGGGCGTTAAGCATTATTTCATTTATCTAAGCAGCCGTTTCTTACATACATAAGACCCACATCAAGCATTATCATTGTAGTTTTGAACAAAACTAAATTCAGATGCATAATGCACGAATGTGTATGTGTGTGCTTGTTTATGAGAGAGAGAGAGAGAGAGAGAGAGAGAGAGAGAGAGAGAGAGAGAGAGAGAGAGAGAGAGAGAGAGAGAGAGAGAGAGAGAGAGAGAGAGAGAGAGAGAGAGAGAGAGAGAGAGAAGAGAGAGAGAGAGAGAGAGAGAGAGAGAGAGTGAGAGAGAGAGAGAGAGAGAGAGAAAGATTAATTCAACTTTGAGAAAAAAAAGTAAAGAAAAGTTTCTGCCTATCTGTGTCTGTCTCGTGACCAGTTTCTCAACTTAAAATACGAATTAAAAACAAAACAAAAAACACACGAAAAAACTAGTGGCAAGAAAGATAGATATATGATACAGGTTGGTGTCACATCCAACCAGGAGTCTATGCGTATATAACTTTTTATATGAGATCCCGAGAGAGAGAGAGAGAGAGAGAGAGAGAGAGAGAGAGAGAGAGAGAGAGAGAGAGAGAGAGAGAGAGAGAGAGAAGAGAGAGAGAGAGAGAGAGAGAGAGAGAGAGAGAGAGAGAGAGAGAGAGAGAGAGAGAGAGAGAGAGAGAGAGAGAGAGAGAGCAAGCAAACAAATGAAATGTTTTTGAAGAGAGAGAGAGAGAGAGAGAGAGAGAGAGAGAGAGAGAGAGAGAGAGAGAGAGAGAGAGAGAGAGAGAGAGAGAGAGAGAGAGAGAGAGAGAGAGAGAGAGAGAGAGAGAGAGAGAGAGAGGAGAGAGAGAGAGAGAGAGATACAGAGCATACATACATACATACATACATACATACATACATACATACATACATACATACATACATACATACAGACAGACAGACAAACAGAGAGACAGAGACAGAGAGACAAAGACAGAGAGACACAGAGACAGAGAGAGGTGGATGGTAAAAAGAGTGGGAGGTTGAGTAGTAGTGAAAACTATTTTCCCACACAGTGTGGGTGGGTTGAGAATATTCCTATCGATTTTTGCTGGCTCCGAGGTCAATGCCGTTCGATTAGTTTGGGTTTTGTGCTGACACCCCGCCTGCCTTGTCCCACATAGAGGGCATTCCACTCTGCCCACTACATAACAGTCCAGACATCTATGTTTTGCTTTTCAGTATTACCAGCCGCGAGGCGAGATGGTAACGTTTTCAGAGAATTCTCTTTGTTCCCTGACTGTCTATCTGACTATCTGTTCCCTGACTGTCTATCTGACTATCTGTCTGAACACGATAACGTTTGAACGGAAGGACCTAGGAGGCTCAAGGATTGCGTGCGGATAGGTGTTTAGGATGTCTAGGCCAAGTTCGAAAATGAAGGTCATTGGTCGAAGGTCAAGGTCACTGGAGCCGAAAATATGCCGCACGCTGCTTGCTAATACTGGTGCAACGGAAAGTTTTTTTGCTTCTCAACCAGCCACCGATTGTAACTTGTTACTTCCCTTTGTTCCTGACTGTGAATGCCAGTCAGTCGTTTCCGACCATGACTGCCAGATAGCAGAGGGGGGGGGGGGGGGGGGGGGAGATGCTGTTCTGACGGGCTGGGCTAGAATTTGTTTGTATGGTGGAGATGCCTTGTCCAGCCTGGCCAAAGAGATGTGAGGACAGCTGGCGTTGGGCGTGGCTACGTATGTATGTTAACACGATAGCGTTTGGACGGAGGGACCCAGGACCCTCAAATGTTGTAGCAATGCAGATAGTTAGGATATAGGGCCAACTTCGAACACGAAACGTCATTGGTAAAAGGTCAAAGCTACTGGACCCCCCAGAAAATGCTGCCGCGCGGCTGGGTGATGTAGCGATTTTTTTTCTCGCGTTTTCATTCCCATCCACCCTCTTCTTCTTCTTCTTCTTCTTCTCCTTGACCCTCTTTGTGTGTGTGTGTGTGTGTGTGTGTGTGTGTGTGTGTGTGTGTGTGTGTGTGTGTGTGTGCGTGTGCGTGCGTGTGCGTGCGTGTGCGTGCGTGTGCGTGTGCGTGCGTGCGCGCGCGCGTGTGTATGTGTGCGTGTGCGCGCGCGCGAGCGTGTGTGAGCTATTGTGTGTGTGCGCACGTGTTGTGCGTGTGTTTGTTTTAAAATCGTTTCCTTTTTTTTTTAGGACACTACCACAACATGTGAGTAGGGTAGGTGGGAATGGGTTTGTTGACTTCTGTTGTTCACGACCACATGCATACTAGTTTTTGTGTACACGCGCCGGGTGTCTTTTGATCTGTTGGTATGTTCTGAGTAAGGTTATTTGGTATTAAATGTAGATATTTGACAGACCGACCCCTGCACAAACATAAACACGCGACAAGCGCACGCGCACACGCGCACACACACAAACACACATACACACACCACGCACACATATGCATATACACAGACATCACGCATACACACGCAGACAGACAGACAAACAGACAAATACACACACACACACACACACACACACACACACATACACCCCACACACCCACACACACCCACCCACCCACCCACACCCCCACACACACACATTTGTCTAAAATCACTATTCGTGTGAAAAGACATTAAATTAAAGATTCATTCACACACACACACACACACACACACACACACACACACACACACACACACACACACACACACACACACACACACACACACACACACACACACACACACACACAAGGAATTGTATTTGTATGTATTGTTTACAGCGTCTGTGTACATAAGAACTTCCAATATTGTCCGAAAGCAATACAACCCTGAAAAAAGGAGATTTTGTTGTTGTTCTATTGTGTGGTCATTGCACTTTGAAACAAACGGACTGAAAATGAAGAATCAGCAGCAACAATAACAACAAAAGGGGCAATAATAATTATATCAAAGAAACAAAATAAAACAAGTGCAATGCTGAGCGGGAGCTACTCCAAAATCGGAATGTGTCGGCTGTGCACATACATAAAAACGCATAAAAACAGCACGTAACTACTTAAAAACGCATCAAAACAGCACGTAACTGAATAGTTTTTTTTTTTATATAGCCTTGGGGTTCGGACCCGTGATTTGAGCGCGCGCGATCATGCGCACACGCGCGCACAGACAAATTCATGACAACTGTGTTATAGACCATTATTTTATCAAGAAATGTTGTGAAAAAAACCTGCATTAAAATACATGCAAAACTTCGCGAGATATTAGCGATTATGTGTTTTGGGGTTTGAATCCCGTAACTGGCGCGACCTTGACCTTAATGTAAAACTAAATACATCAGTGGATAGCTTGCATCTTGGCGAACTAGTATACCAAATTTGATGATGATAGACTGAATAGTATTTGAGAAAAACGGACGAATAGCCGGGCGGACGGAGGCACGCCGGACGGACACCGGACGGACGGACGGACCAGACAAAAACAATAGCTCCCCGAACCTTCGGCTCGGGGACTAATAAACTACTGATGTAGCTGTCAAACAGAATCTAAAAACAAAGAATTACAACAAAAAAGCCCATGAAGCGAACAGAATAAACTTGATGATCATCCTCAATAATCTCGGACAATGTTAATACATAGCAGTGGAACCTGCTCCCCGCAACTCTGACAGAGACCACCTGTCCGCATGTGTTCAGGGCAGGCCTCGGTGGGATTCACACCAGCCTCTCTCTGCTGAGCCACTGTGGATCAAGAAATGTACATAGTTTTAACACTGTGACGAGGGAATGAGCCAAAGGAGAAGCCTCTAGGGAGAGACTTTTAGAGTCCGTCACAAACACAAGTTTTAGAGCTGATTTTAATCCATCTTTATTAAAGAACTGAGAGCACACGCCACCGGCCTAGCGTGATTTAAAGTTGTGGACATCAATCGCCATATATTGGCCCTGTCCAAATCCAGGAAGAAGAACAAGAAGAAGCAGACAACGACAACGCATCCCAGCCTAACCATCGTTTTCCTTTGTTATATCACACTTCCGATCCCAAGTTCTGTAAGTATAGGGAATACTTTGCGACCGGAACAGACAGGCCCTCCCTCGTTCGCAAGGTACCTCGACTTTTACAGTTAGGCCTACCACTCAATTGCGTTGATCCGGGTATGTCTATCAATTGCGCCTGGTTTCCGCAATGGATGCATCTTAGAAGTCAAACTTCGGATGACTCTAAAATCAAATCGAGAAAAGTGATCCGAATTCTGTTTTTAATAATAATAATAATAATAATGAGCATTTACATGCGCTTATTCTTAAACAAGCTCTAAGCGCTTACAATAATAAACAAATAAAGAGAGAAAAAAAAGCAGTAGAAAATATGAGAATGTTAAAAATTGCTTCGCACACACACACACACACACACACACACACACACACACACACACACACACACACACACACACACACACACACACCACACCACACCACACAACACGTACACGTACACGCCCGCACAAACCACACACTGCACACAAACACACGCACACAGAAGGAACAAAAAATACTGTGACTTTCCAAAAGATATGAAGAGCAGGCTGCATCTTTATAAGGAACGCTCGCTCTATGTTCTGAAATAAACACGTCCATTTTTTTGGAAAAGTTCCATTATGTCTATTTTTTTCATGAACCATTTCGATTACAACGGGCGCAATTGAGTATGAGGTCAATCAGAGTGTGCGCAATTGAGATGCAAAGATTTTGACCTACTTCAATCTGGCGATAGAAAAGAAAATAGGCTAGCTTTCGGAGGTGAAAGAAGATAGAGGTCGACTCACTGCTTCACTGCTATGCTATAGCTCCAAGTTGCAAATAATATAGGTCAGAATACATTCAATGGAATGCCTGCTTTTGTTCTGCCCCCTCCCCCACCCTCACTATTATCCATAAGCCTTCGACCAGTATATCTTCCTTTTAAAGTTGGACCCTGGCGGATGGGCTTTTGCAAGAAACACGTCAAGATCACCATGAAAACACCCTTTACAGAGATCACAACACTCACTTTGCTCTGGTTTCCTAGAAATCAAACCGTCAAATCGGCGATTCCTCATTGGCGGAGGTGCTGGAAGTCAAATTATTTCACTCGAAAGAGAAGGCGTGTGTCGTCTCTTTTGAAATGGCCGCCTGAATTTAGACCAAATTGTTTGCACGAAATTTTCGCAATACAAGCCTTTTTTATTTTTAAAAAATTAATAGTTTATCTAAAGGAGTTTTGCTCACAAGAAAGGAAATAGTTTTTTTTATATAGTTTTTTTTTTTTACTGCACTACAAAAACAAAAAAGTTTCAACCACAATGGGCTTGGCGCCCACCCACCCCATCCAAAATCGCTTCTCTCTCCGGCATCTTCGCCAAGGAGGAATCGCCATTTTGACGGTTTGATTGATAGGAAACCAGAGCAAAGTAAGTGTTCTGACCCTTGAAAAGGCTGTCTTTCTGGTGATTCGGACGTGTTCCTTGCAAAAACTCATCCGTCAGGGTCCACTTATTTTAGGTCTTGTGCGCCTTCCACTTTTGCATTCCCTTTTCAGATAACCCCACCCCACCCCAATTAAAATTTTTGTATCTTCCATCCTATGCTTTTTTAACTGTTTTTTCCATCGAAGGATGGTTCAATATGGTGGGTTTTTTTATTATCACATAATGCAAACTTTAGGCTCAGAACTGCTTTGTAAGATTTTCATCACTGTTTTTCTGGACATTTAGTTGTTTAATCTATCGTCTCTTGCTCAAGCAATCGGTGCTCTCTTTGTGTGTGTGTGTGTGTGTGTGTGTGTGTGTGTGTGTGTGTGTGTGCGTGTGTGCGTGTGCGTGTGCGTGCGTGTGTGCGTGCGTGCGTGCGTGCGTGCGTGCGTGCGTGCGTGCGTGCGTGCGTGCGTGCGTGCGTGCGTGCGTGTGTGTGTGTGTGTGTGTGTTCCATCTTGTTTTCTTGTGTTCCTCTTTCCCTCCGTCAGTGACCGACCCTCTCAGCCTTCAAATCTAACCTCAAAACCCACCTGTTTCCCCATTATTGAGGCTCCACTCTCTTTCTCTTCCTCTCTCTCTTGCCTTTAGGTCTGTTTCTGCTGCATACCATTTATGTCAAACGTGTGTGTTCGCTTTGTATTGCATTTTTGTTTGAATGCGTTATGGATGCTAACGTGTGTGTGCGCTTTGATTTGATTTCTATCAAGATTCAGCGCCGTATAAATACTGTATGTATGTTGTTGTTGTTGTTGTTGTTGTTGTTGTTGTTGTTGTGTGTTGTGTGTGTGTGTGTGTGTGTGTGTGTGTGTGTGTGTGTGTGTGTGTGTGTGTGTGTGTGTGTGTGTGTGTGTGTGTGTGTGTGTGTGTGTGTGTGTCTCTCTCTCTCTCTCTCTCTCTCTCTCTCTCTCTCTCTCTCTCTCTCTCTCTCTCTCTCATTGTCTCACTGTACACATCTCTCTCCCCCTCCCTCTCTTTCTCCCACCACCCTCTCCCTCCCTCCCTCCCTGTTCTTCTATCTCTGACACTATAGTAAAAGCAGTTGTAACAATGGAAGCAATCATAACAGCTATTGCTTAACAGTCATAAACTATATTAATTAAGCAATAAGCAGAACTGATCATACATGCGCGTAGGCCCAATGAAAATTCTAACTCTATTACCTTATTGTTTTATCATTAAAAGCAAACAAACATCTGTTTCCCTGTGAATCAATTCAAAGTCTAAAGCCCCGTTCAGCTACTTTGAGACCCCTTATATGTGGTGTACAGAAAAAGCCTTTTCCGAAAAGTCAAGAGCATTATAAAATGATTAACCCTTTCACCGCCAGCCATATTTCAGACAAACTTTTCATTACATTTACCTGGGTAGAGAACACAATCCATCTGCAGTATTGGGGGTTGTTCTGTGACGTATATAACAGAAGGTCTATCCTTACTTCCCAAAACTAAGACAATATGGTCTTTGGATAATAGACCCCAATTTGATGCCTTTTAGTGACATGGGTGTTAAATCACTGTGGTGCTAAAATGCGACTTTGGCGGTGAAAGGGTTAATCCTTCATAAACAGCCTTTTAAGTGACACTATTGTCCTACGAAGCTTACGTCTAAATGAACACTGGCAGTAAAAGTGCTTTGTGCATTGATGTTGCTTATGACAAACATATTTCGCTCAGTAACTAATTTGCTAGTAAACTAATGACCTTTAATAAACTATCAGGGAAAAGCGAAACACAACAGTATAAGGTTTAAATAATTTCCCTCGTCATAACATGATAAACCATATTCTCAGCAAAGTTTTGTGGGACTGAAAACCCCCCACACCGAACAATAATTTCCGTTTCAAATTAATATGAAACCTTAATACAACAACAACAACAACAACAACAACAACAACAACAACAACAACAACAACAACAACAACAACAACAACAACAACAACATACAGTATTTATACGGCGCTGAATCTTGATAGAAATCAAATCAAAGCGCACACACACGTTAGCATTCATAGCGCATTCAAACAAAACCGCAATACAAAGCGAACACACACACGGATGACATAAATGGAATATAGCAGAAACAGACCTAATGGCAAGAGAGAGAAGAGAAAGAGAGCGGAGCTTTAATGACGGAGGAACAGGTGGGTTTTGAGGTTAGCTGTGAAAGCAGAGAGGGTCGGTCGCTGACGGAGGGAGAATACCAAGACTAATGATGAAAACGCACGAACCGTTATGCCATAATGATATGTTGTTGTTGTTGTTGTTGTTGTTGTTGTTGTTGTTGTTGTTGTTGTCGTTGTTGTTGTTGTCGTACCCTGGCTAAAACACACCCTGCCCGCAAGACTCTTTTCTTAGACATGCGCGTGCGTGCGTGCGTGCATGTGTGCGCGCGTGCGGGCGCGTGCATGCCTTGCTATTTTGACGGATCCCTGGGATCATCCCAAAAGCCTAAGCACTTGAACACTATGGTACGAATGCACCAGCTTGGGATGAGAACATTACGTGTGTGACCGTTTTTGATTACCCCGCCACGTGAGCAGCCACACTCCGACTTCGGAGGAATAATGATTTAATAATGGTATGGCTTCAAGGGGATATTTACTACTTGTATACATTTTTCTTACTAAGTTGTCAATCACTTCATCCTTATACACTTTTCTGTATCTTCTCTCACCATCAGTCTTCGCTTCCTAAACCTTACTATCTTCTGGGCGTGTAATCATGAGTGCCTCCTAGACAGTCAACACGGGTAGTAAGCAGTATGTAAATTAGACTAAGCTCCAAAGACGATTGGCTGTTTAGCCTAATTTACGTACTGCTACCCGTGTTGACGGTCTCAGAGCGCATTCATGATTACCACGCCCGGAATTATACAGAAAGCCTAAAGCTTACAACGACGCGTCGCAACAAACT
>CM065692.1:40249882-40272382 GCA_017654935.2 Phymorhynchus buccinoides | reverse complement strand
CCCCCTCTGATGGCATTTTCACCACGAAAAGTTCCGGCTTTTGTTATACACACACTATGAAGAAGCTTCTCACTTGCAGTGATGCGATAGTAACTGTATGGCGCTCTGTGTGCTTCAAATGACAGAATTTCTTGAAAATCTGTTGAAATAATGTGAACAGTAGAAGAAGTTTTTTCTGTAACAAATGCGAATGCAAGAGGGATAATTATAAGACCCCTCCCTTATAAGACCTCATTTTGGATGGTTTTTGAAAGTCTTATAAGGGAAGTTCCACTGTACTTTGCATGTCCGCTTGTCTGTTCTCTCTGTCTCATGTCGGCACAGGTAATACAGAATTAAGAGTGTTTAGAGAGCAATCAGCAAAGATGTAGTTTAATTATACAGCCCCGCATGTTTACGACTCTCAATCTCAAAGCCAGGGCCTGTGTTCACGTTGAGATAGCATGAGACTTAGCATGATGCTAACTTAGAAGCTCTTCCAAAAGTCCTATTAAATCCTATAGGACATTGGAAGAACTTCTAAGTTAGCAACATGCTAAGTCTCATGCTATCTCAACGTGAATACAGGTCCTGGTTCTTTCAGTTTCATGACAGTCATCCTAGTCTGATCCTAACCTTACCCATTTCCCGAAAACGGCCGAATGTTGCTTCTCAGAAGGAAAAAAATGTCAATGATAAGATGTGATAGTGGGTGTCTAAAGTACACCTTCGCCAGGCATTCTTTGTCAATCACCTCTCTCTGTTTTCTTTTGTTTGTCTTTCTTTCTTTCTCAGTGTCTGTCTGTCTATCTGTCTGTCTCTTTCGTGACTCTAATAACGTTGTCTAGGTGAAACAATAAAGCACCTTGCCATGCTACGCAAGTTTATTTAATTGTAATGTAGTCCAATTTCCGCGCAGAGAGAGCACTATTACGAGTACACTTATTAATAAGCACTGTTTATAAATTATATAAGTCTACTTTCAATTAAGGGTTTCTCAAAATTGTAAACTTTCTAAGATTCGTTAATCCTAAAATCTCTCTCTCTCTCTCTCTCTCTCTCTCTCTCTCTCTCTCTCTCTCTCTCTCTCTCTCTCTCTCTCTCTCTCTCTCTCTCTGTCTCTCTCTGTGCTCTCTCTCTCTCTCTATCTCTCTCTCTGTCTGTCTCTCTCTGTCTCTCTCTCTCTCTGTCTGTCTGTCTCTCTCTCTCTCTCTCTCTCCTCTCTCTCTCTCTGCATCCCCCTCTCTCTCTCCTCCCTCGCCACTCTCCTCTCTTCTCTCTCTCTCTCTCTCTCTCTCTCTCTCTCTCTCTCTCTCTCTCTCTCTCTCTCTCTCTCTCTCTCTCTCTCTCTCTCTTAAAGCAACGATAACATTGTACAATCATTGCGAGTGAGTATTTCTATAATTTTCTCTGTTAGTGGTTGACTGACATACTGTAATAATGATTGTAAACTAAACTTCAATAGCACCACCTGCACAAACATTTTCTCCATGGTACCAAAGACTCTAAAAGGGTAAGATGGACTACTTAAGAGTTACGGCGAGCCGGGCTGATAGAGTTATCGTTAGTGGGGTAGTTACACCATTCACAGTGGCGACTATCCAAAGACTCAGACTGGAATTTGAACGGAGAATTCAACTGGCCTATCGACGTCTTTTTAACCTATAATGTGTCACGTTTAAAAGGGACATAACCAGTGTTTCTGTCCTCACTACTCATATAGGGAAAAGGGACCGGATGTTAGTCTTTTCTTTTCAGTGTCTTTGATGGTACTGTGACATTCTGAGCACTCCTCAGGAAACGAACGGGGCTCAATGCAAATGTCAAAGGCCAAAGAACAAGAGTCCATCACCATACGTTTTTTTAAGGGCAAAGATTCGCATCCTCTGCTAAGAGAAAGGACCTAGTCAGCAACATAATAATAAATATACAGTACAGAGCTCTTAGAGCTAACTTCCTTCCAGTGATGGCTTATTGCACAGTAGTTAAGCTTAATGTAAGCCTATTTGCTCAAATGGAGTTTTATCATGGGTTGACATCAGCCTGTAGAAGGGGCCAACAGTAACACGAGAACTGTACAATAGATGGTTTTCTACAGCAATGGAAAATCATGGTACAGTCTTGTGTGTAAGACTACGACTCTCAATCGAAGGGGCCTTTGCACTGGCTCTGCTGCTGCAGCCAATGGGATGGGTTGGCCTTTCGGGCCAGCTGTTATCGCATTCATTTGGCCGAGAGAGTGGGGATGTACCCTGGGCAAGGCATCTCCACTATAAACAAATTCTAGCCCAGCCCGCCGATCAGCATCTGCTCCCTCTGCTACTTGGCAGTCATGGTCGGAAACGACTGACTTGCATACATACTAGCGTCAGCCTCAAAATGGTACGCGTACGGTATGTAAGAAGTGACTGATCAGAATTGCAAAACAAAAGGTTCTTACATAACAGTTGAACTGTCTAGAAACCGAATACATGTTGTATTCATTTCTTAAATCTGTCTCTGTGTCTGGACCTACAACTTGCAACTCTCTACCTCTTTCTATCAGAAAAAAACACCTCCCTCCAAACCTTCAAGTCTCAGCTGAAAACCCACCTCTTCCATAAATACCTTGACTGATCCCCCAGAGTGAGGAAAATGATGGTTTGGATATGCATGCATGTGTGTTTGCGTGTGTGTGTGTGTGTGTGTGTGTGTGTGTGTGTGTGTGTGTGTGTGTGTGTGTGTGTGTGTGTGTGTGTGTGTGTGTGTGTGTGTGTGTGTGTGTCTGTGTGTGTGTCTGTGTGTGTGTGTGTGTGTGTGTGTGGGTGTGTGCAGGGCGCGCATGTATGTTTGTATTGGGAGTATATGTGTATGCCCGCATCTGTTGGTGTGGGCGTGTAATTTTGCGTTCTTATGTTGTTTTTAGTCGGCTCGTCTTAATCTGTTGTTATCTTAGGAATGTCTTGTCTATTGTGGGTATGTGCATCATTTTACATGTATATTGCTTATGTATGATCCTATTAAAAATGCTTTATATAGTTATTATGTTTTAACACGCAATATTTAACTATCTCCGAATGTGTAGTCTATTGTAAGTTTGTAAATCATATTATCTTACGTTTTCATGTGTGCTATTACGAAGTGTATGTCATATGCCTATCATGTTTTAGTAAGTAAGTTTTAATCTGTTGTTATCGTCTAAATGTGTTGTCGGTTGTAGTATGTGGACCATGTTATCTTGTATTGTCTGATCAAGTGTATACTATTCGTTATTTTCTTATTTTAGTCTGATGTTTTATTTATATTTCAATTTGTAAAGCGCACAGAGCATACTGATAGTGTGGATTGATAGCGCTATATCAAATAAAATCATGATTATTATTATTATTATTATTTCAGCTTAATGCGTCTACCAGGCATATTGCCTCTCTGTACTCTATCTGGTAGCGTTTTCAAAGTATGAACTCGTGATTTTTTGTTTTGAGGATTAGATTAGGGGAAGAGACTCATCTATGTATAATATAATTATGATTTTGTTTGATATTTGGTATTTGGCACTTTATATTGTGGGGGTACCGGGGTGGGGGTGTCTTCCGCACAAATAGTTCCCCCACCTTCTGGAAGTTCTGTGCTTGTGACTTCCTCTAATCTGTCTCTCTCTTTGACTCTGCCTTTTTCCTTGCTTTGTGTTATCTACTAACTTTCTGATCATTCTCCTGCCTTTAAAAAATAATCTTACAGATAGTTTTCTCCTTTGAGCTCCTCCGAAATCGGAATGTGTCGGCTGAATGCAGTGAGGACACCAGTGAAAAAATGGAAAACGCAGAAGAAGAAGGTACTTTAAACAGAGGGCTCTCTGTGAAATTCGGGTTGCTCCCACCTGGAGAGCGCGTCGCAGCCAGAGGCGCGCCACCTGTTGTTGTATTTTATAATTTGCATGCGACTTTTGTGTGACTGATGAGGAAGGAAAGGGGTGTGTGTGTAAATGTTGACCCAAACTGCAACTTTTTCGTTGCTACTGGGCTTAACGTGTGCTAAGGTTGTTTTCATTAGATGCATTTTATGTTTGCATACTTAGCGTTTTAAGTTTTGGTTAATGTAAGGGGTAGGGTTTGGGGACAAAGTTAGGGTCAGGCTAAAAACAATGTTTTTTTTAGAAGAGATGCGCGAAGTGTATGCGTTCTGTGACTGAGTGGTGTCATTGTAGCTACGATCATGGGCCCATAACCGCACCTTGGGCTATTGTTTAAAGGCTAACAATCTCAACATTGAATTGAAGCGATATGTATTACCTTTTGAAAACAATAAAACTTTCATTCACTTAACACCCCCCCCCCCCCCAACACACACGCACACGCACACACACACACACACAGACACACACACACACACACACACACACACACACACACACACACACGCACACACACACTGCCCTTTCTCATAATCTTGATGCTCAGTTCTTACAAGTTCCTGAAGGGCGGAACTTTTTTAAATTATTTTTTTAGTTGTCCTGACAATGGTACCCATTTTGACATCTCACCCAAATGGCAAACTATATAAACCTATTCCCAATAGGTTCTATTCAGGCAAATGATTTATTTCTTACTTGTGGCGGTGCCATAGCCGATGAGGTTTAACCGAGGCGTGGTCACCGCTACACCTATCTGTATTAATAAAATATCGGGACTTTACTGGTTTCGTACTGCCTCCGGGCATTGCCTCCAGTATTGTTCCCACCATATTTGTATTTACAAATGTCCCATATGTGTCTGATTCAGACCAAGAGGACGTAAAACTCCATTTTCGTTGTTCTATTCAGGCGACAGTGGTAAAGAAAAGCCTACTGAACCTGATCACAAAGACGATTTCCTACAATAGGAGTACGTTTACATAGCTTGCCATCTTGTTTCTTTATCTGTACAGTTTACATGAGTGTAACAAACATTCAATAAGATGGCAACGCCATGTAAACGTGCTCCCAGTACCAGCAACACCCACCCTCCCCCCAAACATACAGAAGTGTATTGTCTGCCTTGTCAAGGGAGTTAATTTTTATTTATTTATCATAAAGTCATTGTGTTTTTTGTGTTAAAAAAATCTTGTATAGGTCCCTGTAGGTCTGTATAGGTCAATACTGAGAAATTAAACATTGTACAACAAAAGGTGGTAGATGACACCTATTCACTATGCCTACTTTGGCTTAAATCCATCGATTATCTTTGAAATAATGAGTGTCTTTTAATATTTAAAATTTCCTCACTAGAATTACGTTCATACGGCTCGTCGTTCTGTTAGTATGACATAACGTGCAGCATCTGCAAGGTCTGAGGAATCATTGTACCAAGTTTCATTACGACGATCGGCTCAGTGGTTTAGGCGCTATGGACTGGGACACATTTCCGTGCACGGACACACACACACACACACACACACAGAGACTGGACACCGCGCGCACAGCCCTCGTCCCCATCCCAATGTACTCCCGTTCTGTAAGAATATATATATATACATTCGGGACTTTCCTGGAGTTGCACTGCCTCCGGGCATTGCCTCCAGGATCGTTCCCACCAACATTATATCTCCTAATGTCCCATAGGTGTCTGTTTCAGACCGGAGGACGTTAAACGGATTTTCATTCCGGGAGTACAAAAACAGCCTGCGATACAGTAACAAATACAAGTGATCCGCTCTGGGTTTTCTTTGCTCCGCTACAGTCTGTTTCTTCCTAGCGACAACCAGACCGACAACCAGCAGCAACAGAAGCAACACGAAGATTGCATAAAAAACGAAACAAAGAGGTAACGGCGGAATCGATCGCCTGCAGAATCACGTGACTCTAGAGCGTGATGCGCGCGCCGTCTTCGGCCTCTTTGTTATTGTCTGTTTCCCGCGAGAGGTGAAGGTCGGGTCAATATTTGTTCTCTCTCTCTCTTTTCTCTCTACTCACTTCTTTCGGGGTTTAGAGACTTTTTTGTTTTGATCAAATTACTGCGTAGATGGCAACCTTTGTGACGAGGACACAAAGATAAAAGATGAAGTGATTAACTGAAACGCAGCAGTGTTGCTTTAACCTGGTACCAGATAAAACGACGTGAAGTTTATGAACGGGATCATATTTTTCTTAAGTACTGTTAATTTTACCCACTGACTCAATACTACTGCAGCGCGCAAATGCAATCTAAAAAAAAAAAAGAAAGAAAAAAAGATGATCAAAACAAAATCTAACGAGATTCACCCGCGGAGTTACGCAGCCACACCCCGACTTCGGAGGATGACTGTGATTATCTTGCTGCTGCTGCATACTGTCACTATCTTACTGATTCTGCTGCTGACTGTCCCTATCTTGCTGAGTAGATTTCCCATAAAAGCTTCCGAGAATCACCCGCGTTGCTAGTTTTCAAGGTCACACGTCAAGGTCATGACTTTGACCTTGACCTTGACCCCAAAAGGCACATTTACAATACCCAGCCAACTTTCCCACCTGATTTCATCTTGGGAACTCCATTATTCCGACCCCCCGATTTTCAGGGTCCAGCGATCTCCTTGACCTTGACCTTGATTGGTCAACAATATTCGGAAGGAGCATAAGCCAAACCACCTTCATACCAAGTTTCAACTGGTGCCTGATATATGGCTAAAACCTTTTTTTTGAGTTTTCAAGGTCATACAACAAGATGTATTGTCCTTGGTCATGACCTTGACCTTGACCTTAGCACCAAAAGGCACATCTACGGTACCTAGCCTACATGCACATCAAGTTTCATCTTCCTATCCTTATTCTTTCATGGTGATATGCTGTTATCTTTGATTTCCCTTGCAATTTTGTTTCTTTTCGTATAATATTGTAATATTGTTTCAAAATTTGTGGTTATGAACAGGGCTTTGTTTAAGTAATATTATTTTATGATATTTGATTTGATTGTAGTGAGTCTTATGTGTATAATGACTTCTTTGTGTTTTATTGTCGATGTAAAGCGCATTGAGCTCCATGCAAAGGGAGTAAAGCGCTATATAAATGTTCAGTATTATTATTATTATTATTATTATTATTTTGGGAACTCCATTTTTCCGACCCCCCCCCCCCCCCCCCGATTTTCAGGGTCCAGCGATCTCCTTGACCTTGACATTGACCTTGATTGGTCAACAATATTCGGAACGAGCATAAGCCAAACCACCTTTATACCAAATTTCAACATCATAATGTTGACTGGTGCCCCATATATGGCTAAAAATAGATTTTCAGTTTTCAAGGTCATACGTCAAGGTCATGACCTTGACCTTGACACCAAAAGGCACATCTACAGTACCTAGCCTACATGCACATCAAGTTTCATCCTCCTATCTTTATTCCTTCATGGTAATATGCTGTTAACAAACCCACATACATACATACATACATACATACATACATACGTACACCAGAAAACAAAACAAAACCCAGAAAGATTGGTGCTCATGTGCTTGCGTTAAAAAAACAAAAACAACAAAAAATAAAACGGCCAGGAAGAGTTTATGAAGACATCGTTATTAGCACTTATTCCTGGCTAAAACCTAACCCTAAGGCCGTGTACACACATAAGCGGATACTCCATGCGGAAACCCGTGCGCAATCCATAAATAAGTGAAACAAAGAAGGGAAAAGATTTGCGCACGTGTCCGAATTTCCACTATACGCGTAAACTTGTATCCTTCTTTCTTCCACTTAGTTAGGGTTTTCCGTACGGAACTTACGCGTCTAATGTGAACCCGGCCTAACTCTAACTGCACCAAAAACTGTCAACACACCAGTGTGTCAGCTCCCCCCCCCCCCCCCCCCCCCCCCCCCCCCCCCCCCCCCCCCCCCCCCCCCCCCCCCCCCCCCCCCCCCCCCCCCACCCCCCCCCCCCCCCCCCCCCCCCCCCCCCCCCCCCCCCCCCCCCCCCCCCCCCCCCACCCCCCCCCCCCCCCCCCCCCCCCCCCCTTCCTGCCCTTTTGTTTGCATCCTTCTTTCTGACACCGAGTCAGGAGGAGGAGAATGTAGGTAAAGCGTTTGCTGAACTGCAGACTTCAAGTCAAGTCAAGTCAAGTCTACTTTATTATCTCATAAAATGAGAAATTACAACCTGATACCGTGATCACGAGTGCGTCTTAGACAGTTAAAAAGGGTAGTAATTAAAATGTAAATAAGACTAAACTGGCAAAACGATTGGCAGTTTAGTCTAATTTACACGTTACTACCCACCCGTGTTAATTGTTTAAGACGCACTCGTGAGTACCGTACTAGGTGCACGCAAGAACCTACTTAATGGAGAAAACCATTCAGCTCCGAGACTCTTTCATTATTACTAAACTAGCGCTGCGTCGCTCGCTGCGCTTTGCCACTTACCGCGTTATATCGTCTGCCCTCTCACCTACCATCACCACTACTTTCTTTTCTCTGCACACTTGCTGGGCTGCCGCATGCTAACCCACAACCCGGAGACAGACAGGCAGGCAGACAAACTAACAGAACGTGAATGTTGTCATAGATGATGAAGATTAGGGGAGACACGGGCCACTATGTTTACCTTTTAGCTTTCCAGACAGTAAATGGCAAGTTAACTGAGCTATAAGTCTTAGTGTCAGTTAAAACTGGAAAGTTTGACTGGACATACAGTGCAGTGTTACTATACTTAAAAACTATGGTTACCCCCCCCCCCCCCACACACACACACACACTTTAATCACATTGAAAGTAAAGCAAAGAAGAAAAGGTATGTAATGTAACTGAATATGAGCAGCAACGGCAACACACACACACACACACACACACACACACACACACACACGAATACTTATTGAGGGTAAACGGATAAGAGTTTCTTTACACAATGCCCTCGATGGGAAAAAGAAAAGCCAAATAACAAGAAAAGGAAAACAAAAAGAAAGTATAAAATGCATAAAAAGAATAGAAAATAACAACAGGCATGTTCACAGTAAATTGAAGAACATGAGAAAAAATTCAAGCTCAAATGAACAGCTCGTTCACGTACTCGCACACACACAAAAACATACAGTATACCCTATAACGAGAGAGAGAGAGAGAGAGAGAGAGAGAGAGAGAGAGAGAGAGAGAGGGAGAGAGAGAGAGAGAGAGAGAGTACATGTCGAGGAGAAATGGACAAAGACCTCTGGGGGATATAGGGTGGGTGGGTGGTGGTGTTGTGGGGGGGGGGGGGGGGGGGGGGGGTGGCAACCCTCCCATCAGCTACGGTTACTATGCCTTGGAAAATATACCCAGTTCAATGGACAAGAAAACCGTCAGTTTTAATTGATTTTAATAGTAATAATTAGGGTAGCCAATAAGAAGCACCACGTTCATTATACATGTAAATTGGCTTCTCTAACTACACACCAACATACTATCAAATGCCTGAAGTCTCCCAATCATTCTCTCTCTCTCTCTCTCTCTCTCTCTCTCTCTCTCTCTCTCTCTCTCTCTCTCTCTCTCTGTAGTTAGTAGTTGGTACTGTTGTTGTTGTTGATGCTTTTTCTCTGTCTCAATGTATCATAGTATTAGTTACATGTTGCATGCTTAGGACCAAGGACAAAATGGAAGAATAGGCCCAGCCTAAATTCTTATCCTTGTTAAATAAAGTATGTGAAGTCTGAAGTCTCTCGACACACACACACACACACACACACACACACACACACACGCACGCACGCACGCACGCACGCACGCGCGCACCAGCCCTTAATTTTATGAAGTTCTACTAAAGCTTAAGTGGGAAACTAAACGTTGTTACTTTCTAAATTCAGTAAATCGGAAGCTTAAGTGGGAAACTAAACGTTGTTACTTTCTAAATTCATTAAACCGATTTACTGAATTTAGAAAGTAACAACGTTTAGCTTCCCACTTAAGCTTTAGTAGAACTTCATAAAATTAAGCACCAGGTCTGGATCTAGAGGGGGAGAGGGGTTCCTGGTTTCTGGACACACCCCCCCCTCTTCCCGAAGCATGTGGTACCTTATACAATGGTGAAAAGTAAGAACATCGCTAATCCCTAATTTGCAAAATTCTCCGGGGGCGAAGCCCCCCTGGCCGGGCCCCCAAATGGACAGTGATCCCTAACCCGGAACAGATGCAGCTCCCTGGCCCCCTGGCGGAACCTCCCCCCCACCCCTTACACATCACTTGGTCCGCCCCTGCACACACACACACACACGCACGCACTCATAGTAGTAGCTCACAGTAATACAATGACTGATACAAACAATAACACTAACACACACACACACACACAGAAACACACACTTCCTCCCCACAGCATTACTATTACCATAGAGACAAAACTACCCCCCCCTCCCCCAATTCGGCCTATTCCGAAACAAAAAACAGCCGAACGGTAGTCTTCTCCGACGGTAATTGTCCTTGACCTGAAGGCACGCGCCGCTCACTGGGCTAAGAATAGCAGCTGGAGCAAGGTCGCGGACGACGACACAATAAGCTTTGCGAAGCGAGTCAATGAACTCCGGTGACACGGGCGACAGGCTATTTTCTCCACCCACCCGTCGGTCTGTCGGGATGGTAACCACTGCGGTACCAATGCTGGTCTGGTCTGGTAAACCTCTGAGGAGGTCTGGCACCGCGCCGATCCGGTCAGTGAGTGACAGCAGTACCAATGTTCTTTGCTGCGCCGCCATGTTGGATACTTGGAGTTGTGCCTGTCAACCCCTACAATACGACTATTGTTTTTATTTTTTTCAGAGAGAGAGAGAGAGAGAGAGAGAGAGAGAGAGAGAGAGAGAGAGAGAGAGAGAGACAAGAACAAGAACAAGAACAAGAACAATATTTTTAATATCTATAGGCCACTGGCCCTTAGAAAGGCCAAAGTCATACATAGACACGCATATACACAAAGTACTGGCACATTCGAACATCAATGGAACCACAGATATCCATAAAGTTTGAAGACACGCAATGGGGCTTGATGTCCTAGAGCAATTTGACATTATGCTTTATCATCATTATTTTTTCTTTTGCGAATAGCATAAAACAGGAACAAAGAGAGTTTCCTGACTGTCGCTACAGATCCATGTTTTAAAACATTGGTGTACTGACCAGTTGCTCCACTTAGATATTTGCTTCTGATATCAGAGTACAAAGGGCATACATCAATAAAGTGACTTTCGTCTTCGATAACATTGCATACAGGGCATAATTTGTTCAGATTTTCACTGAATGTTCTTCTAAATAACGATCCATTAATAGGTAGAACACCAACACGCAATTTTACCAGACAGTCTCGAAAACATCTATAGTCTAGAAAATGAAAGTATTGTTCAGGCTCAAATGATGTTTTAAACAGACAATATGTCGAGTAAGTATCATTATTCATCACTGAGCTGTACCAGTCCTGCAAAAAGTGATCTGTCATTCTCTGTTTAAACAAGGAGATAAAAGAAATTTCACAACCCACTCCTTGGTTTAACCAAACGTAACCAAAACCCAAATTAAACAAAGTGTTTTTAACCATTGTTGCCCAGCACACTTTACCTTTTGCATCTATATTAACGAGCATTGAATACGCCTGGCGTGGAATTCGTGACATATCCATTTTAAGAAGTTTCAACCAATATTTAATACATCTGACAGCACTATTAATGTAAAGAGGGTATCGTCCAGTTTCTCCATACACAAACTTATTAGGTAATTTTAAAGGAACTCTAAGAAAGCGTTTACACGCAAAAGAATGTACCTTTTCAATGCTACTTAATCTATGTAGGCCCCACATTTCAGATGCATACAATAACACAGATTGAACTTGAGAATCAAAAATTTTAAAGAAGCAATTCTTTGAAATGTCATCCAGTTTACTAATGCATTTAACACACTGTACACATGCTCTCCTGCCCTTCACCGCCAGAGCCTCAACACCTCTGTTCAGACTCATTCTAGGAGAGAGAGAGAGAGAGAGAGAGAGAGAGAGAGAGAGAGAGAGAGAGAGAGAGAGAGAGAGAGAGAGAGAGAGAGAGGCTTTATATTTACAAGGATTCAGATTTTAGGCCGAAAAACAAAGTAAAACAATTAAGCAAACAAGTGCGGGTACGCATATTGATGCAAAGCATCAAAGTAAACAAAACTATAACACACACACACGCGCGCGCGCGAGAGAGAGAGAGAGAGAGAGAGAGAGAGAGAGAGAGAGAGAGAGAGAGAGAGAGAGAGAGAGAGAGAGATTATTTGTAGAATGGAAAATACTCGGGTTTAATTAACAGAATAATGCTACTATAACCATGCTTAAATGTGTAGCATGGTAAATGCTCAATGTTACGATTCTGAATTATCTTCCTGCAGGTCTTTCTCGACTTTATTTTGTTTTATTCAACTAAGCAAACTGCAGTTACACGTTTCAAACTGACAAACCACACCGATTCCACCCGTATTGTGTGCTGTTCATTAATGCATGGTCGACCTAATCGGCCTCACTAGTGTTCATGTACAGTGAAGAAAAGGAGGCTATCTTGTATTTTTCGCACCACCCTCACATTTTGCATTCTTCTTCTTCTTCTTCGACGATGATCGCTCAGTTTCCTGTCAATGATGAGCGCAGTTGCGTCATGCTGCCGTTATGCGCCTAACTTAAAAAAAATAGGCCCAGCAAGTCCGACTTCGGCTGGATTTTCGCATTGAAAATGAAGGCTATCTTGTATTGTACGCACTGCCCTCCTTCAAATTCTGGCATTGGAAATCGAAGGCTATCTTGTATTGTACGCACTGCCCTCATTCAAATTCTGGCATTGAAAATGAAGGCTATCTTGTATTGTACGCACTGCCCTCATTCAAATTCTGGCATTGAAAATGAAGGCTATCTTGTATTGTACGCACTGCCCTCCTTCAAATTCTGGCATTGAAAATGAAGGCTATCTTGTATTGTACGCACTGCCCTCATTCAAATTCTGGCATTGGAAATGAAGGCTATCTTGTATTGTACGCACTGCCCTCATTCAAATTCTGGCATTGAAAATGAAGGCTATCTTGTATTGTACGCACTGCCCTCCTTCAAATTCTGGCATTGGAAATCGAAGGCTATCTTGTATTGTACGCACTGCCCTCCTTCAAATTCTGGCATTGGAAATCGAAGGCTATCTTGTATTGTACGCACTGCCCTCCTTCAAATTCTGGCATTGGAAATGAAGGCTATCTTGTATTGTACGCACTGCCCTCCTTCAAATTCTGGCATTGGAAATGAAGGCTATCTTGTATTGTACGCACTGCCCTCCTTCAAATTCTGGCATTGGAAATCGAAGGCTATCTTGTATTGTACGCACTGCCCTCCTTCAAATTCTGGCATTGGAAATGAAGGCTATCTTGTATTGTACGCACTGCCCTCCTTCAAATTCTGGCATTGGAAATGAAGGCTATCTTGTATTGTACGCACTGCCCTCATTCAAATTCTGGCATTGGAAATGAAGGCTATCTTGTATTGTACGCACTGCCCTCCTTCAAATTCTGGCATTGGAAATGAAGGCTATCTTGTATTGTACGCACTGCCCTCCTTCAAATTCTGACATTGGAAATCGAAGGCTATCTTGTATTGTACGCACTGCCCTCCTTCAAATTCTGGCATTGGAAATGAAGGCTATCTTGTATTGTACGCACTGCCCTCATTCAAATTCTGGCATTGGAAATGAAGGCTATCTTGTATTGTACGCACTGCCCTCCTTCAAATTCTGGCATTGGAAATCGAAGGCTATCTTGTATTGTACGCACTGCCCTCCTTCAAATCAGTTCTGGCATTGGAAATCGAAGGCTATCTTGTACCTTACGCACGGTCCTCCTTCAAATTCTCGCATTGAAAATGAAAGCTATCTCGTATTTTACGCACGGTCCTCCTTCAAATTCTCGCATTGAACATTTTCCACTGAGAAGCAACATTCTGCCATTGTCTGGAAAGGGATAGGGTTAAGATTAGCAAAGGATTATTTTTTATAAATCTGAAAGAAGCAGACTTTCAGACTGAGGGTCGTAAACGTGGAGGGTGTGTGTTTGTCTAAAGTACAAGGTAGTCTAAAAGGATTGGTCAGCTGAATGGTGCACTGGTCAGCTAAAGTGTCACCATTGTCACAATGTCACTTATGTGACACTGAATAATGAACGACCATTCCCTTTGAAAATAAAAAGGACATTTTTTCTGTATTTTCTATAATTTCATGAATTTTTGCTGTACTTGCTTTTTGAAGATGGAGACTATTATATGATATTTTTTGTTCAAAGACACATTAACCATATTTGTTTTGTAGCCACTGAAGATTTTGTACCCACTGACTTCATAAAATTATAATGCACCACACTTAAAATCTTGTAGTATTTTTTTGGTATCAGCTGCATATTCAAGTTGTAAGAAGACAACAGTAATGAACTCCCCTGTTTCATACTAATCTGACACAGACAGACAAATACAGACAGACAGAAAGATAGATAAATGGATGCATAAATTGATAGATGGATAGATAGATTGATAGATAAATAATATAGGTGGATGACCAAAACTGTGTCAGCTGCTCGTCGCATATGACAGGATGCATGAAAGTGATACTGTTGTTTCTAACGTAAAGTTAGCAAACCATGACAATTAACAGTTAAAACACATGCACAGATAGACACTCAGACACAACACTGTGAGACACACTCACACTCATGCAGCACCCACGCAGAAACAGACAGACGTACACACATATATATTGTGGTATGTTCATAAAATATTCCACATCTTCCAGCCGCCGTGGCTTAGTGGTTACAGTTCTGGACTAGTGGCTGGGAGGCGTGGGTTCGAATCCAATCAGGGTCTTGTTTTTTCCGTTTTCTTCGCTCCTACCCAGAGTGAGTGTGCTGTGGACTCAATGCGAAGACTGGGACCACACAGTCGAGCTTCACCCACTTTACGGATGTGTATTGAGAGTGTTTCTGTAATTTCCTGACCAACACTGCAGGTGTCTGTTCCTCTCAGGCCTGGTTGACGCCAGGGTAGATTTGATAGGGAGGCGTAAAGGACAGCCATGTCACGGGTCTCAATCCGTAAAGGACACCCCGCATCATCATCGTCATCGAAGACTCAAATATCATTATCATCGACATCTTTGTCACGAATAAGGAAAACATGGACATGAAAATGCCACCACCACCAACTCACATGATGAACGGGAAGGACAACGGCAACAAAGGACAAAGGACAACGGAGTCAGAGTGTGAATGGGAGAATCAGAATCAATTTTTTATTGCCATTTAAAACCAGTACAAGGTTTTATATGACACTAATAAATATTATCACAATAACCGCCGCGGTAATAACAAAGTTTTAATTAATTAACATTTTTGTTAAATACTTCTTCTTTTCTTTTTCTTTTTCTTTCTTTGTACTGATTGCGCTACTGCCTGAGGCAATTGAGGCGATTGATTGAAACAACTGTGTATATATTTTGCAAGCTCACTTATAAGGGCGTCAATTGTAATTAATTTGCTAGGTGTAACATTATGTTGTATTTTTCTTGGGATTTGTTCCCTTGGGAGAGAGTGAGAAAAGAAATAGAAAAGTAAAAAACAAGAAGAAAAAACCCCTGGTAACTTTAATTAAAAATATATATAAAAAGACACCACATCCTGGTCACAACACATTAGATAACGTTTAAGCAAAGAAACAAGAACACGACGCAAGTCTTTCTCAGTCGTTCTGATACCGTAGTCGTGAGTGCGTCTTAAACAGTTAACACGGGTATATATTAAAAAACACCAACCCCCCAAAAAAACAAACACTGGTAACATATTATAGTAACATGTAAATTAGCAGAAACTGCTAAATCGATTGGCAGTTTCTTCAACTTTGCATTTTGATACCCGTGTTAACTGTTTCAGACGCACCCTTGATTAGGGAACCTGGCTAACGACAAGATTGAAAGATAGATATACCAATGGGCACTATCAGGCATCTCCTCGAAGTGCGAAAAGCTACCTACTGTTGTAATCGATTAATTGTCTATAAGTAAAATGAATTTTACCCGAGGTAGTCTGCTTTTAGCGTTATGAAAGCCCCGTATTACGTATAAGCATGAACAACATCAGCAATAGCACCTGCAATAAGAAACTGATAAATAATAATCGCGTTCGTTGAGCATTTTTCTATCCATTTATTTTCGTGTTTATCGTCAGTTTAGTATTTATTTATATTTATTTATTTATTCATGACCCTCTTCGCCCCATTTTTATTTTAAACTTCTGCTTCATCGCGTGTACTGAATGGGTGCAACGGGAATAAACAAACCTTGACCTCTTCAAGATCCATTTTTACAGCTGACTCAAAGAGAGAGAGAGAGAGAGAGAGAGAGATTTCAAGAGAGAGAGAGAGAGAGAGAGAGAGAGAGACAGAGACACACAGAGAGAGCGCTTTCAAGGTCATTCGGGAAGAATTTGCACTCCTGTCCTCCATCTCGTTTGCACATTGAGCCAGTCTGCTGCTTGCTAGATACAGAGGACTGGAAGGCCCACGACGTAACAACTCCTCCCGTTACTAACCCCCCCCCCCCCCCTCCTCCTTTTGCTTTCAGTTGGCGACAGTACAGTGCAGTGGAGGATCGGCGGGCGTCACGATGCTCACGAGCATAGCAACACAGCGCGTGCAGTCGGCCAGCCAGCGACAGAGCGTGGCTAATAACTTACTGAGTTGTTATGTGCCAGGAGGTACTATCACTCTTTTCGGGATACGAGCCGAAAGGCACTATCACCGAGTTAATTAACAAGGGTGACCGTGCCTTCTGGTTTTTACCCAGGACTACCTTGTGGCATTTTCACCGCCGAATGGTGATGACCCTGAGCTGTTAGCCTAGTGTTACGGACGGCTCCATCTTGAGCTTCTTCTGTTGCCTGGGTGGGTATCGTCTGATGTGTCTGTCTGTCTGTGGCCTTGTCGCTTGGTTTTGTGCTTGGACAATCGATCATTCAGGCGGCCTTCGATCCGCGTCTAGGGGGCGAGGGTTGGGGTTGGGGAGGGGAGAGACGGGGCGGGGGGGCTAGTTTGGTCTGTCTGTCTGGCTACTTGATTGGTTAATGAACAGATCTGTTGCTTTAGCTCTATCCCTAACCCTAGGCCATTATCTAATAGGACCCCCCCGTCCCCTATGTAGCTGCAGTACTTGTTGTCTATGCCATTTGTCACAGTCGGTGGTTCATTCCCGTTTTTGCCCGTCTTACCAAACATAAAGCTGGGGGGGGGAACTTTTTTTTTTTAGGGAATACTAACCCTATCCCTAACCCTAGGCCATTATCTAATAGGGGACCCCCCCCCACCGCTATGTAATTGCAGGGGGCGAATTTGTCACAGCGTGGTTCATTGCGTTTCCCGTCCCGGGGGGGGGGGGGGGGGGGGGGGGGTAAGAAGGGGGGGGTTAGGACTAGGGTTAGTATTCCAAAAAGGTTATTAGCTAAAAAGGTTAATAAAAAATACAGCTTTATGTTTGGTAAGAAAGGGTGGGGGTGGGAAAATGCGGGGCACTTAACCGGGGGGGGGGTGGGGGGGGGGGGGGGGGGGGGGGGGGGGGTGGGGGGGGGTGGGGGGGGGGGGGGGCTGGGGGGGGGAGTGGAGTGGAGTGTAGTCTAGAATTCCTGTAACCTCGCCCCCAAGATTCGCCTCTGTTTACATGCTTCTGTCTTATGTACCAACATTGGTCGATGCACACCTACTACACCTGCACGCAAGCAATACATTCACACGCACTTCTATAAACACATGCTCGCAATGCACATTTGGACACACACAGATACACGCGCATTCACACGCATGCACACGCAAACACACACACATACGCATAAGCACAAGACAAATAGAGACTGACAGACAGACACACACACGGCACACATGCACGCACGCACGCACGCACGCACGCACGCACGCGCACGCACGCACACGCACACACACACACACACACACACACACACACACACACACACACACACACACACACACACACACACACACACACATTGACACACACACACATCTCTACACACCGACAGGCGCACACTCTTTCGAAAATTCATAATCCTGCATTAAAAAACAAACAACAGAAATTAAAAACATGCAAACACAAAAACACCATCACCACCACCACGACCATCACCACCACCACCACCAATCCCACCCGCACCCCCTCCCGGAAAATAACTTTCTAAAAAGTAGATGATTGAGGAAGAAGTTTACAAACATGTATGTATGTCAGTCAGTCGTTTCCGACCATGACTGCCAGATAGCAGAGGGGGCAGATGCTATTCCGGCGGGCTGGGCTAGAATTTGTTTACAGCGGAGATGCCTTGCCCAGGGTACATCCCCGCCCTCTCGGCCAAAGGGATTTGAGGTCTGCTGGCGTTGGGGAAAGGGTCCTAAAGGGTCAACCGCTGCAGCTTAGAGGCAGTGCAAAGGCCCCGTTGTTTGTGAGTAATAGTCTTCCCACAAGAGAAAACAAGGGCATCGCCGAGCGGCAGCAACGCATTGTGACAATGCAAACCCGGCCAGAGTTATGTCCTCCCCCCCCCCCCCCCCCCCCCCAATAACCCCCCCCCCCCCAAATAAACACACCACTTTCCACCCTTACAGAATGCATAAAATACATAGCCCAAAATTTGAAGCGACTCTGTTCAGTAGTTCACGAGATACAGCGTCCTCTCCCCCCCCCCCCCCCCAATAAACCCCACCCGACCCCCCAATAAACACACCACTTTCCAGAACCTTACAGCCCAAAATTTGAAGCGATTCTGTTCAGTAGTTCACGAGATACAGCTGAACTTTTATACAAACTTCCTTGCACCATGGTACACCACCATGCAAAATTTGTAGCGATTCTGTTCACTAGTTCACGAAATAAAGCTGGGGTGAAATTACATAGCCCAAAGAAGTACATTTCGGTTTTCAAGGTCAAACTTCAAGGTCAAGGTCAGCACGGTGTTGATTAACGAAAGGAAGCTTCCTTTTCAAGCTGTCTACCCCTCTGCCAATTTTAATCAAAATCCAAACAGTAGTTTTTAAGATAATCGATACACAGGCACACACACACACACACACACACACACACACACACACACACACACACACACACACACACACACACACACACACACACACAGACAGACAGACGCACAAACCGATCGCAATACCTCGGCCTCTGGCCGGGTAATAATAAGCATAGGCTATCAGCAAAAGGTGCTCGTCACGGAATGAGAGCTGACAGCTACAACACTAGCAGCAGCACCAGCAGCAGCGAGGGTACCCAGGACATCATAGTGCATGGAAATCAATACGAAAACCATGCTTTGGGGCATTCAAGAGAGAAACAGACAAAGAAACATTTCAAACAAAGAGGAACGCACAAGCGCGCGCGCGTGAGCACACACACACACACACACACACACAAACACCCACGCACGCACGCACGCACGCACGCACACGCACGCACGCACGCACGCACGCAGCACGCACACACGCACGCACGCACACGCACACGCACGCACACACACACACAGGATGTAAAAAAGCTTTATCAAGCTTACTCTTTTATCGTCAATAAAGATAATTTTGACTTGACTTGACTTGACTTGACACACACACACACACACACACTCATTGAAACAGAAGAGAGAGACAGAGACACACTGAGAAACTTCAACATGACGAAGTTGGCCGTTTGACTGGAAGAACGGCCCATTGAAATCATTTCAAAATGTGCTCATGTCTAATTCAATTACTTGTGTACACCAAACTCTTAAGTCTTATTGCAATCATGCAACCAATGTTGATACAATATTTCAACAAACAACATCACCCCCAAATTTGAAAATCACAAAAGCGTGATTACCCAAAAAGTGTCAACATTGGGTGTGTCCTTTGTTGTTGGCAAGGCAAACGACTGACACGATATCAAGGAAGCCCGGAGGAACTGCTGATTGCACAACTACAGTTTATTGCTGCTTGGGTGGACACACTCAATTTTGGCACGTTTTGAGCAGCAGCCACAGAAGCCAACGTAGGTGTGTGTATGTGCAAAACAACACATCTTGTCACAATCTGTGGTCGTTTTCATGCCTTCTTCTTCTTCTTTTCTTCTTCTTCGATCACTCAGACAGTTTCCTGTCAATTATGAGCGCAGATGCGTTATGCTGCCGTTATGCGCATAAGTAAGAAAGAGTTAGGCCCACCTAGTCCGACTTCAGGGCTGGAGAAAATCTTTTTGAAAGTGTTTCTTGAAAAAAGGTAGGAGGAGAAGGTTAGGCAGAAAAATAGTACATGACATTAAGCAAAGGGAAAAGGCAGAGTGAAAGAGAGTGACAGATTAGACGAAGTTACAAGCACAGAACTTCCAGAAGGTGGTGGAACTATTTATCCAAAAGACCCCCTGGTATCCCCGTGGGGGAGTTATCAAGCCTAATTAAATATGACCCGTATACAGATATCAACAAAAATGTAGTACCTCTTCTTCACAAGACCGCAAAACCAAAATGGCTAATCCAACTTATTTTATATTCTACACAAAATTTGTTCAGTTATTGGTGCATCAGATCCTAAAGTTTCATTGCATTAGTTTGAAACAATTGCTCAACAAATAACGCAAGTTATAAGTTAAAAATCACAAAGTGTGACTTGAAAATGTAATTAAGACTTAATTTAAAGTTCATGGGTATCATTTATGTTACCTCCTAAGAAAGAGTTATTGATTAACTCTCTCTCTCTCTCTCTCTCTCTCTCTCTCTCTCTCTCTCTCTCTCTCTCTCTCTCTCTCTCTCTCTCTCTCTCTCTCTCTCTCTCTCTCTCTCTCTCTCTCTGTATCTTGGTCAATTAATCACCAAACACCTTAGAGAGCAAAAATTTTCGATTTTAATTTCTTTTTCAACAACATCTTTAAAAATGGCATCAATTATCTCACATATGCACCCACCTTCACCCACACACACAGACACTGACACATACCCCCCCTCCTCCCAACACACATGCATAATACACAAACATACGCTGGGCTATTTGAACTTGTATCATATACTAAGAGGGGAGAGAAGTGACAGGATGGGGAGATAGGTTAACAGCGGGTAGACAGACAGACCTATTGACAGACTGAGAATGAGAAAGAGGGAGAGATGGAGGGGGGGGGGGGGGGGGGGGGGAGGGGGCGGAGAGAACATCACTCGGTGCAAGGAAGTTTGTATAAAAGTTCAGCTGTATCTCGTGAACTACTGAACAGAATCGCTTCAAATTTGGGGCTATGTATTTTATGCGTTCTGTGAGGGTGGAAAGTGGTGTGAGAGGGGAGAAAGAGAAAACGGGAGAGAGAGAAGGGGAGAGAGACAGACAGACAGAGATCGAGAGAGAGAAAGGGAGAGAGAGGTCGAGGGAGAGAGGGAGAATTTAACAGATGGATGGACAGACAGTTACAGACAAACAGGCCGAATAAAAAAAGATAAAGTTAGGAAAGAGTGAGTGAACATACCTTAGAGAGCACGAATGTTCGACTTTGAAAGTCTTCAACAGGTGCTTAGGAAGTGTAAGCCACACTGAGGGCAGAGTTGAGACAGAAAAGAGGTTAAAAAGGGAATTTGGAACACATATCACTCAGATGGTTAAAACAATTAGAGTCAAAACTGTTCACAGGCCGTTTGTTGGTAAGGGTTAAGAAAGGAAGATGGGTAGGGGTACAGGAAGGGAAGGGGAGGGAGAAGGGTGGTTTGTTAGTGATAATGTTAATGTAAGGGGTGACGGGTGGGGGGAAGGGTGGAGTGGGAGTAGTTGGCAGAGCCTGGAAGTATGTATTGATGTGTAGGGGTATGCGTGGAAGTAAATCCTAGGTATTTAGTGTTGATTGGTGATAGAGCGGGTGTATGGACAAGCCTGCAAATGAATGTGTGTGTGAGGACACCCCCATGGGTGCACCCACGCTGGCACAACCACCCCAAATGTATCGGATGGCCCTCCCAAGGGCACCAAGTGATCACAAGGATGCCCTCACATATCCCCACCAAAAATGACCAGAGACACTATTTCAGAGGCATTGACTCACCACCATGGTACCAAGTCCCCACCATCAGGGCCCCAGGAGGAACAGGGACACTATTTCAGGGGCATTGAGTCACCACCATGGTACCAAGTCCCCACCATCAGGGCCCCAGGAGGAACAGGGACACTATTTGAGGGGCATGGAGTCACCACCATGGTACCAAGTCCCCACCATCAGGGCCCCAGGAGGAACAGGGACACACTATTTCAGGGGCATGGAGTCACCAGGGACCATGGTACCAAGTCCCCACCATCAGGGCCCCAGGAGGAACAGGGACACTATTTCAGGGGCATGGAATCACCACCATGGTACCAAGTCCCCACCATCAGGGCCCCAGGAGGAACAGGGACACTATTTCAGGGGCATGGAGTCACCACCATGGTACCAAGTCCCCACCATCAGGGCCCCAGGAGGAACAGGGACACTATTTCAGGGGCATGGAGTCACCACCATGGTACCAAGTCCCCACCATCAGGGCCCCAGGAGGAACAG
>CM065692.1:40222382-40244882 GCA_017654935.2 Phymorhynchus buccinoides | reverse complement strand
AGACATTTAAAAAGGTGCGTATCGGAATATTCATTTGTTTTTGTATCGGAATATTCATTTGTTTTTGTTAACACCTTATTAATTTTATCCAACTTAACCCTTTCGCCGCTGGCCATTTTTCAGCCCTACCCCCCACTATGTACTGCAGTACACCTCGATTTGTCACAGTTGTGGTTCGTTGCGTTTTTCCGTCTTATAAGGTGGGGGGGGGTAGGGTTAGGGTTAGGGCTAGGGTTAGAGATAGGGTTAGTATTCCAAAAAGGTTATTAGCTAACAATGTTCCTACAACACACCTTTATGTATGGTAAGAAAGGCAAACACAGAAAAATACAATTAACGGAGAAATGTAGGGGGGGGGGGGGGGGGGATACATCTTGACCTTTACCGGGAATTCTTCTGTGACATGTATAACATTAGGCCTATCCTTACCTCCCAAAATTGAGAAAAATAGGGTCTCTGGATAACAGGCCCTGATTTGATGCCTTTTAGTGACATAGGTGTCCAACCATTGTGGTGCATACATGTGACATTGGCGGTGAAAAGGTTAAAAGAAAAGAAATAATACAACTTTATAAAAAATAATACACACGGAGTAAGACTTAAATGTTGCCGAATGACAGTACAGATTTACTGCAACATTTATGAAATAACATTCTGTTTCTCTATCTCCCCTGATCCATCCCCTCCTTTCCTTGTAGTTTTCTCCTCCTTCTTCGACGATTGAAACGTACGATGATGCAATGGATCTGGATCATGGATCTGGATCTGGATCTGGTGCTGTAGGTCGCAGACGCTACTTCTGACAGGTTGCATATTTTCTTCCCCGTCCTCACAGTGCTCCCACCCCCTCTTGTTGTTGTTGTTGTTGTTGTTGTTGTTGTTGTTGTTGTTGTTGTTGTTGTTGTTGTTGTTCTTCTTCTTGTTCTTGTTCTTGTTCTTGTTCTTCTTCTCTCTCTCTCTCTCTCTCTCTCTCTCTCTCTCTCTCTCTCTCTCTCTCTCTCTCTCTCTCTCTCTCTCTCTCTCTCTCTCTCTCTCTCTCTCTCTCTCTAAAAAAAGCCATTCTGGTTTGTTTTGATGTCTCAAGTTTCATCCTTTACAAAACAAAGCAAAATTACAAAAAGCTACTAACCCGCACCGAAGGGAATAAACTCTTGGGGCTTCGTCAGCTTTCCATCAGGACCGATGAATCTCTCTGGCCGGAAGTTGTCAGGGTCTCCCCAGATGGCGGGATCCTGCAGGACGCATCCCTGAAAGGGGATGATGAAACTGCCCTTGGGGATGACGTAACCACGGAAAGCGATATCACGAGCCGTTTCGTGCGGGGCGGATAGAGGAATGATGTTGCTTTTCCTCAGGATTTCGCAGATGGTGGCCTCCAGGTACGTCAGGTTGGGTCTGTCTCGCATGGAGGGTGGACGGTGAGGTCCGACGACGTCGGAGATTTCTTGGAAGCACTTCTCCTGGACGTGGGGAAAATGGAGAAAGTAGAGCAGGGCCCATTGAGTGGTGGTGGAGGTCGTCTCCGTGCCACCAAGGAACAGGTCGAACAAGGCGTTCTGCACGTTCTCCTCTGATGGGATAGAGAGGCATTGGGGTGTAGATCACACATAGACATAGGCAGAGAGACGGACAGACACACGCACACGTTCACAACACTTACGTACACGCTCGCGTGTGCGCGCATACGGACGCTCACACACATATTCACGCGCTCGTGTTAATTTTCTGGCCTCACCGAATGCGGTAGAATAATTTGTAACGAGTGAAGCGCGATTGTGGAGTGGTACTCTGGAAGACAGGGGTCACGTCAGGTTTAGGTATTATACCCCCCCAAAAAAAAAAAATTAAGAGATTGTGTGCAGTGGTTCATAAAATATTGTGACAGACTAAAAGCAACAACAAACAGCCCCCCCAAAACAACAACAACAACAAACAATATTAGCAAAATCAACAAAACAAGTGTACAGGTAAAAGTTAAGGTGATCACGTTCTTCAACATTATGTTGCCTGCTGCATGACCTTGCACATATCTTCGAAGCTACCAAATTTGGGTATTGTAACTGCAAAAATATGAACGATAGTGCCAAGCCAAAACAAATATATCAAAGGTCAAAAACATCAAGTAAACCAATGGCCACGACCATAAATTAATATTGTGTCCATTGTCAAAGTTCAAAGTCAAGGTCAGCATGACTATATAAAAGTTGAATTGAAAAGAATATTCTGAAGTGAGTTTTCCACTTCTCATATAAAAATAGACCTACAGCCACTAGTTTTTGTTTTTAAAGATACACTGACCCACTACGATTAAGTCCCTTGTTTTTTTCTGGGTAGCTGTGACCCATATGCAAATGCCCCCAACTTGAAATTGAGACTGAAATGATGTTTCGTTTTCAAATTGCGGGCAGTTGTATGAGAGTTAAACCTGGTAAAAACAAGATTTCTTACCAGTTATAAGAGGGAAAACACGTGACACCCGTGATTTTGACACATGATCTGGTGGATTTTTAAAACGTGTGACACACAGTCGGGGAGACGAAACGACCGAAGATAAAACATACTAACAACCATCATGTTTTGCTGTCGATCGAGGACAAAATGATGAGCCGGAGACAGACACACTGAAACTCGAGAGAGAGAGAGAGAGAGAGAGAGAGAGAGAGAGAGAGAGAGAGAGAGAGAGAGAGAGAGAGAGAGAGAGAGAGAGAGAGAGAGAGAGAGGAGAGAGAGAGAGAGAGAGAGAGAGAGAGAGGAGAGAGAGAGAGAGAGAGAGAGAGACAGAGGGAGAGAGAGAGAGAGAGAGAGAGAGAGAGAGAGAGAGAGAGAGAGAGAGAGAGAGAGAGAGAGAGACAGAGAGAGAGAGAGAGAGAGAGAGAGACAGGGAGAGAGAGAGAGAGAGAGAGAGAGAGAGAGAGAGAGAGAGAGGAGAGAGAGAGAGAGAGAGAGACAGGGAGAGAGAGAGAGAGCGAGAGAGAGAGAGAGAGAGAGAGAGAGAGAGAGAGAGAGAGAGAGAGAGAGAGAGAGAGAGAGAGAGAGAGAGAGAGAGAGAGAGAGAGAGAGAGAGAGAGAGAGAGAGAGAGAGAGAGAGAGAGAGAGAGAGAGAGAGTCGACAGTGAGATTGAGACATACACAGATACAAAGAAAGAGGCAGAGAGAAAAAGACAAAGACAGAGATACACACAGACATAAACAAGAGAGAGTAGGGAGGGGGGGAATGGAACACACACAGAGAGAGAGAGAGAGAGAGAGAGAGAGAGAGAGAGAGAGAGAGAGAGAGAGAGAGAGAGAGAGAGAGAGAGAGAGAGAGAGAGAGAGAGAGAGAGAGAGAGAGAAAGAGAGACCGAGACAGAGAGAGACAGAGACAGAGACAGAGACCGAGACAGAGACAGAGAGAGACAGAGTCAACAGTGAGATTGAGAGAGGTACACAAACCTTTCACAGAAGTTGTCGTGTCCCCCTGGGCTGTCTTTTTGTCCACCAGACGAAGGTAGCTATAGATGAAATCGTCGTTCTCCTCTGTAGCACGACGTTCTTCTTTCTCTAGTACCAAGACCTTCTGATGTTGTGCCACGATCCGGCCAATGAATCGGAACACAGCATTGAAGTTGGCCATCAGAGCTTGTACCTTGAACAGGTCGCCTGGAAGATGGCGAACCGAGGGCAGAACGTTCGCAACGCCCGTGGCTGTACACAGACACAAGCGGATGCACGCGCGCGCGTGTACGTGCACACACACAGAGCACGCACACACACGCACGCACACATAAATAACAGTACCATTCACGCACTCACACACACCCTCACCTCAATAGCTATCTGCTGTAGGCTTAATTAATTTCACAGACATACTTTTTGTTGTGTGTGTGTGTGTGTCTAATATCACTTACGGGTGAACAGACGTAAAACTAAAGAACACACACACACACGCGCGCACGCGCACGCACGCACGCGCACGCACGCACACACACACACACACACACACTCGCACACGCACACGCACACGCACGCACACACACACACACACACACACACACACACACACACACACACACAAACAAACACACACTCACACACACACACACTCACACACCCCTTTCAACTAACCTGACATCAACTTCAAGCTACGATCGAGGAGATCCAGGTATTGGTTAAACTCGCTGTCCTGGTAGTGGAACCGTTTCCCGAAGATGATGGAACAGATGTTGTTGGAGACGCTGGCCTGAGTCAAGTCCTTCAGATCTACCGGCGCCCCCCGGTGGTCCTGGATGGCCCGGACGTAGTGAGTGATCTCCTCCTGGATCTTCTCGGCCAGCACGTTCTTGCCCATACCCATGGCCCGCAGAATCTCCAGACCCGTTTTCCGCTGTTCCTTCCACAGAGTGCCTGAGGATGCTATGATGCCTGTTCCAATTGAACACAGACACAAATAAAGTTATTCATGTTTTGCTGGAACACGCGCACTCCAGAGTAACTTCTGCTTAGAACCCTTTCACCGCCAGCCATTGTTCAGCAAAAAAATCCATTAAACTTACCTGGGTAGAGAAACATATCTGTCTGTAATATTGGGGATTCCTCTGTGATATATGTAAAGTAAGGCCTATCCTTACCTCCCAAAATTAAGAGAATGGGGGTCTTTGGATAACAGACCCTGATTTGATGCCTTTTAGTGACATGGGTGTTAAATCAATGTGGTGCAAAAATGCGACGTTGGCGGTGAAAAGGTTTTAAATAAAAGATTACATTTAAAAAAACCAATTAATGTTACCATGGTTTGGATTGAACAAAGTTTAAAGTTACTAATGTTTGGATTGAACGCAAATACTGTAATGTGACCATTGATTTGGATCGAGCACACTCCCAAGTTTACTTTTGTTTTGACAAAGCACAAACACTGAAAACTTTCAATATTGACAAAACACAAACACTGAAAACTTTTATTATTGACAAAAAATAAATACTGAAAACGTCGAAAAAAGGCATGTATTTCTAAACGGTTATATCTCTGTATTGCTCGATAACAGAGGCGATTTCTTACTTTATTATTTCTTAAACATCACACTACCAATACCACTTACATGAATTTTCTGCTATAAAAAAAAGTTTTGTTTTTAAATATAAGTTTCTAGGCCTCTTAGCGACGATTTCCTTCTAGTGTAAATGGATTCATTTTGAAGAACCCCCCCCCCCCCGCCCCCCCCCCCCCCCCCCCCCCCCCCCCCCCCCCAACAACATTCGATCTGCTTTTTTTGTCATCCTTCTAAACACGCTTCAAACAGCAGCCTAGTGTTGGAGAGGATGTAAGCCACAAAGAGGTATCACGAAAGGAATAAAGAGGGCTGATAGCACCTCACCGGCGAATCAACACAATAAACAAAGCTGCAAGACAAAGAACGTTCTATGAAATGCACAATATTATATCATTATTAGATCAGGGCTGCCTACAGCACCAGTCTCCTAGGCTCAAGAGGCAGAGAATAACATTCCAAGAAAACTCATTAAAACGGAAGCTCCGGTTTTGTTGATATACCCAACAGAGAACAAACCAGTTAAGACATAAAGAGAAATTAGATGCATTGTGAACAGGCTCATTAACATGCATTTAATTCCCAGCTCTTTTAATTCTAAGCTTTACAGATTTCTATTCACACATGCATTAATCCAGCAAAAAAGCTTTTTTTGTGGTAAAAATTCACACTGTGAACAGAAGTTTAAAACAAAACATAAAAAAAACATTGTTCGGATTCCGCGATCGTACACACTGTGAGTTGGGAGTGGTGTGTAGAAGTGGGAGCAACGCCAGTGTACAGCCCTACTGATGGGACATAAAATTAAAAAAGATTTTGCTCTTAGTTTGTCATACATGCATTTCTATTAAGTGATATACCAGCTCTCATGGTAAAAAGAAACATACGTTCAATTATAAACGTTACCTTTTCTCTGAAAGATGTAGTCAAAGTATAGCATATGTGGACGATCAGAAAATACATCCGCCTTGGAGACGAGGGCTTCTTTGATGGCTGAATAGCTGGCCAGCACCACCGTCAGGTTGCCTCCCATGTACAGACTGAACACGTCTCCGTACTGACGTCTCCACCGGAGGAACTGGGGCCGGGGGTCCTTGCCCAGCAGGTGCAGGTGTCCCAGCAGGGGCAGGGCAGGGCCAGGGCCCGGGGGGAGGCCCGGGGGTCTCCGTGTGGACCTCCACAGCCACAGCCCCAGTAGTACCACCCCTCCGACAAGCAGCGATGTCAGGTCCAGGGGAAATAGTGTTGACATCATGGTTCGTGAACTGGCGAGGGTTTGAACAGGAAACTAAGTTTGAGGTGTAGTGGTTAGCGTCGCGGACTACTGGCTGGGAGGTCGTGGGTTCGAATCCCATCAGAGGCGAGGGTTGTTTCGGTCCTGGACCGACTCCTACCCAGAGTGAGTGGCTGTGGGCTCAATGGGAAGACTGAAACCACACAGTCGAGCTTCATCCGCTTAACGGATGCGATTCTGAGAGTGTTGCTCTAATTTTTAAGACCAACACTGCATGTGTTTGTAGTTTTTGGGCCTGGTTAACGCCGGGATATCATTATGAAAGGAAGCGTAGAATACAGCCCTGTCATGCAGTCTCAGACCGATACGGAACTCCATAGCATCATCATCATCGTTGTCATCCGCCTCATTTTCCATCAATCATTTAAAAAAAAGTCTCAAATTCTGTGGCTTTGCATGCCCTGCTCTCATGGTGACCTCAGTTTCGGTTTCCAATCCAGTCTATGCCTTGGTGCGTTCGGGTCAAAGTCATGGGGATCAGTGTGTTCTGGTGAGCTGTCGGTGGACGGTCGTGGTAGCGCCCTCGGAGGAGGACTTCACTCACGCTGGCTCCGCGACTAAGAGAATAGTGTCGTCAGTAGGGAGCTAAACTCCACGGAAGTGACTCAGCAGAAGTGCAGTGTCTCCTCGGTTGGTTGCCTTCTGACGGCCTAACATAGATTCGCTCCCCTTGAACTGCTGGTCTCGGATTCTGCGACTTGAACAAACCGGGGTGTAGCTGCGAATTGGGATTCGGAATGAGCGGCGTGGGAGCAACGCCACTGTACGGCCCAGAGGATGGGACAGCAAAAAAAAAAATCATATCCTTTTTTGTTTACTAGACAATATACAATCCTTTCAGACATTTAATTACTTTCATAGACTATATTCTACGGCTTAATTTTTTTTCTTCAAAACTAAATGTAGAAAGAATTCACACACGTACAGAAAGCGTGGTTGTGTTCCACTAAAAGCGTGTTTATCATCTTATGTTTTGGACATGTGGCATATTGACATTTGCCTCCGTCTAGCAAGTTCTGTTTCCAGCATCATCTAAATAAAATCATAAACGGACTTCAATCAAAGGTCTGGTATTGCGCCTGTTTTATTATTTTTCAAATGATGAGTTTATAGATTGTTGCTTGGATACTCGTGTGTCTATTTTTCTTGATTGGCCTTTGAGCAGGCTTGATTTTAACCGTTATTAGTGGACAGGTTTCATTGAATTTTAGACAATGTAATACATTTTGTTACTGAACTGGAGAAAGGCGACAAACAAGAACAACGTCGAGAACAACAGGGTGTTGCTGAGGGGCAGACATGTGGCCACCGCTCAAAGGAATAAAGGGAAGGTCATCAATACTTTACATCACACATTATATTTACCTGTTCTACCAACAAGGTGAAGGTCATCAATACTTTGCATCACACATGATCTTTACCTGTTCTACTAACAAGGTGAAGGTCATCAATACTTTGCATCACACATGATCTTTACCTGTTCTACTAACAAGGTGAAGGTCATCAATACTTTGTATCACACGTGATCTTTACCAGTTATGCTACCAAGGTGAAGGTCATCAATACTTTGCATCACACATGATCTTTACCTGTTCTACCAACAAGGTGAAGGTCATCAATAATTTACATCACACATGATCTTTACCTGTTCTACTAACAAGGTGAAGGTCATCAATACTTTACATCACACATGATCTTTACCTGTTCTACTAACAAGGTGAAGGTCATCAATACTTTGCATCACACGTGATCTTTACCTGTTCTACTAACAAGGTGAAGGTCATCAATACTTTGCATCACACATGATCTTTACCTGTTCTACTAACAAGGTGAAGGTCATCAATACTTTGCATCACACATGATCTTTACCTGTTCTACTAACAAGGTGAAGGTCATCAATACTTTGTATCACACGTGATCTTTACCAGTTATGCTACCAAGGTGAAGGTCATCAATACTTTGCATCACACATGATCTTTACCTGTTCTACTAACAAGGTGAAGGTCATCAATACTTTACATCACACGTGATCTTTACCTGTTCTACCAACAAGGTGAAGGTCATCAATACTTTGCATCACACATGATCTTTACCTGTTCTACCAACAAGGTGAAGGTCATCAATACTTTGCATCACACGTGATCTTTACCTGTTCTACCAACAAGGTGAAGGTCATCAATACTTTGCATCACACGTGATCTTTACCTGTTCTACCAACAAGGTGAAGGTCATCAATACTTTACATCACACGTGATCTTTACCTGTTCTACCAACAAGGTTCACCTTTGCACCACACATTCTTTACCTGTTCTACAACAAGGTGAAGGTCATCAATACTTTGCACCACACGTGACCTTTACCTGTTCTACCAACAAGGTGAAGGTCATCAACACTTTGTATCACACGTGATCATTACCTACCCAGCTCCCAAAGTTGGGAGCTGTGGCTGCGAAAATGTGAAATGTATGGCAAGGAAATAACTGGACACGTCAATTTTCTAAGGTCAAGGTCAAGAAGCTTCATATATGTCTCCTACCTCATTTATTATAGGGTGGAGCCGATCAGTAGCAGATATGGTGAACGACCAATGGCTCACAGATTGCACCAAAGTAGTCAATGTTTTGCACCACGCTTGACCTTGAGCCTGTCTGCCAACCTACCAAGTTTGAAGGCTGCAACACCAAAACTGTAAACGATATAACAATGTTAATGTTAGTGTTAGTACGTTATAGTAAAGTATGATGTGTGAAGGTAATGTGGGTGTTAGTTTGCTACAGTAAAGTATGATGCGTGAAGGTAAAAAAAAAGAGACAAAAAAGTGTAAATATAACCTTGTTGACACCTTGAAAAAACAACAACAAAAAACAACAACGATATAGCAAAAGCAACAAGTCAAAGTCAAGGTCACCATGGTAATTGCTAACACGGTAATTGTTTTCATATTATTTTATTATAGGTACAGCCACACTGCATACGACTCAATCCAACTGCGATCCAACTGTGACATTTGTGAGGCATGGTTCTCGTGAAATACTACTTTCCTGATGAAATCCTGATAGTTTCGTTCACTAAATTTGCAGTTCCCCAATACACGAATCTGATGAAATATCTGTATTTTTGTGTCAGACAGTTTAAGATATTCGTGCATTGGGGTCTACACGAGAATAGTGAACGAAAATATGCCGCCCACAAAAAGTTAGGGAACTCTTTCAAAACCCTCATGTTCTGCTTATTTGCTCATAGCTTCACTTCAAAACGCTTTGTACCTAGAACTTAAAACCTGGCAGGCACGTACACAAGAGACATGGCCTTACAATAAAAGCAAAAATGTTTCGCGATTGTCATCGGTTGCTGTGGTAACGTGAGTTTTAAAAGGCGCCAAAATCCTAAATATTGTAACAATTTCAATGCATCATCATTGTTTTCCACAATGTGGATTGAGCAAAATGGTACTCAACGCATGTTAGCAGGAAGCTTAAAGAATGAGTACAATTAAACTGACAAAAAGACATTTCAAAACAAAAGAGATAGTGCAATTAATTGCTGAGTCATGATGGATGTGCGGGGAAAGTTGAGCCTTTTGGATCTAGGGAGAGCCCTGCAAAGCTGCAGGAAGGTGTGGCTGTGCGGGAACCGCTGTCACAGCTTACTAATGACTGACACTTGATACCTGAAATTGGTGACCACCTTCCTGCACAGCCACCCCCTCCTGCAGCTATGCCAAGGGTCTCCCAAGTTCCTAAGCACTCAACCTTTGCTGCACAACTTTCGAAACTAAGCGAATAATTTCACTATCTCTTCTGTTAAGAAAGGACCTTATTGAGAGTTGTACGCATTCTTTATATTAATATTAATTCTGATCGCTTTCCTGGCTAACATGTGATTTTTGTTTATACCCTGGTTGGTTTGTTCAGCCCGTCGTACATGGCGAAAGCCGATACGCGACGCTAAACTGAACTTCCATTCTTTAACCTTCCTGCTAACATGTGATGACTACCATTTTAGGCAAATCGCTCTGGGGAAAATGCTGATGCACTACATTTGTTGCAGTTTTCTGGATTTAGAGGCGTTTTTGAACTCACGTTACCATAGAAACCAATGGCGATCGCGAAGATTTGTTGCTTTCTCGTTAAAGGCCATGTCTCTTGTGTATGTAACTGCCAAGTTTTAAGTTCCAGATGTAACGCCTTTGGACGCTACAAGCAAATAAACAAAACATGTGTATTTTGAAAGTGTTCCCTAACCTTTTGTGGGCAGCTTAGTTGAATTATTTAAAGACGGAAGTATTTCACGTGAACCATGCCTCACAGACGTCGTCACAGTCGGATCGCAGTTGGATAGAAATCGCACACGTGTGGCGGCCCCTTAAGCCAGTATCGTTACATACCAAATCAAATCAAATCAAATTCCCTTTATTATCTCCCAAGGAGAAATTTTGTTCAGGTGCCAGAATAACAAAGACATCGACATTCAGCATGCATGAATAGGAGCAAAAGTTACAGATAATACACGCTTAAAGATACACATTATATGTGGATACATACACGTCTAAGGATAAGCATGCATAGTTTCTTTTAACACGATGAACACACATTTAAACCTAAAAGGATCATGAGTTTAGGAGGTGGATGGATCTGGGGATGAAGGATTTCTGTGCCCTGGAGTTGACTTTAAAAGTTTTGTAGCGACGTCCAGAAGGTAATAGTTCGTAATGTTTGTTCAAAACATGGGAGGTGTCATTTACAATCTTCCTGGCTTTATGCTTGGTTCGTCTTTCGTACAGCTCATTCAAACCCATCTTTGGACACTATATTAAATATAGCATCCATGTACATACCAAGTTTACCTTCAACGACGGGAAAGATTTGACTACCACTAGCAATTTCAGCATGGTTAGAGTATTTTCTACTGGACCGTTTTTCTTTTTTTTAAAATTTAAAATGTATAGTGATACACAAACATAAATATTTTGAAGCGATTGTGTCCAGCAGTTCACTAGATACAACCCGGACAAGCTAACTTAGACCAAAAACAAAAAGAAAGAAACGGGAATAAGCCAAACCGAAAGAAAGAAAAACAGGACGAGACAAACTTACACCCCTATGCTCAGTATACTGGGGACCAAAAAGAATTATACTCATTAAATTATAGGTACTTACAGGTCGAAACCTAAAGATTGTTCTGTCCGATTTAGTTTATCGCTGACCGATAAAGCGTTTACAGTTTACGGGTTAATACTGGTTGATATCGTGCTTACTTGTTAAAAGCCACCGTTGATGCGCAAATTGCCACAATCGGTTGATATGTGAGGCTGATATGTATGGAGTTTACCAAAATGTAGTAGGAGTTACTACTGCTGCTGCTGCTGCTGCTGCTACTACTACTACTACTACTGCTGCTGCTACTACTACTGCTGCTGCTGCTGCTACTACTACTACTACTACTACTACTACTACTACTACTACTACTACTACTACTACTACTACTACTACTACTACTACTACTACAACTACTGCTACTGCTACTACTACTGCTGCTGCTGCTACTACTACTACTACTGCTGCTGCTACTACTACTACTACTACTACTGCTGCTGCTACTACTACTACTACTACTACTACTACTACTACTACTACTACTACTGCTACTACTACTACTACTACTACTGCTACTACTACTACTGTTGCTGCTGCTACTACTACTACTACTGTTGCTGCTACTACTACTACTGCTGCTGCTGCTGCTACTACTACTACTACTACTGCTGCTACTGCTGCTACTACTACTGCTGCTGCTACTACTACTACTACTACTACTACTACTACTACTACTACTACTACTACTGCTGCTGCTGCTGCTGCTGCTACTACTACTACTACTGCTGCTACTACTACTGCTGCTGCTCTTGCTGCTTCCACTACCACAAACTACATAGCAGTAGCTGCAGCAGCTGAGAGCTAGATTAATAATGGTGGTGGGTGATGGGGACTACTACTAGTACCCCCACCCCATCCCCACCAGTAGTACCACCAGTAGTAGTTAGTATAGTATCTCTCAGTAGTAGTAGTAGTAGTAGTGCTATGTAGCAGCAGCTTGTTTAGTAGTAGTAGTCAGTGGCAGCAGCAGCAGTAGAGCAGCAGCAGCAGCAGTATTAATATTATTAGTTCCCGAGCCGAAGGTTCGGGGAACTATTGTTTTTGTCTGGTCCGTCCGTCCGTCCGTCCGTCCGTCCGTCCGTCCGGTGTCCGTCCGTGCCTCCGTCCGTCCGGCTATTCGTCCGTTTTTCTCAAAAACTATTCAGTCTATCATCATCAAATTTGGTATACTAGTTTGCCAAGATGCAAGCTATCCACTGATGTATTTAGTTTTACATTAAGGTCAAGGTCGCGCCAGTTACGGGGTTCAAACCCCGAAACACATAATCGCTAAAATCTCGCGAAGTTTTGCATGTATTTCAATGCAGTTTTTTTCACAACATTTAACACAGTTGTCATGAATTTTTCTGTGCGCGCGTGTGTGCATGATCGCGCGCGCTCAAATCACGGGTCCGAACCCCAAGGCTATATATAAAACAAGCGCAAAATCGCAATAGTTTGTGGCGCGCGGTCTATTTTTACCACTCCAATCAGGAGTCATCTCCCCTGGCTTTTCAATACATTTTAATCTGTAAACCAGAATGTTATCTCTGCACCCTTTCGTAACTTTTTATATCTTTTGGAAAACATTTAAAACTATGTATCCTACTTATACTCATCAAAAGAAGCACCGCATACTCGTCGTGTCTGTTGTAGTGTCTGTATTACGTATGTTTATTATTTTGTACGCTTTTAAAATACATCATTTTAAAGAGCGGCCTCAATTAATTTTGAAGTGTAGCCTCGATTTGAAGTGCGACAATTTTGTCAAAATGTGCGACAATTTTGTCAAAATGTGCGACAATTTTCTCTCTCTATCTCGACAGACCGACAGACCGAGAGACCGACAAAGTGAGTTATAGGTTTGTGGCTTGAGCCACAAACAGAAAAAACTATTCAGAACGTGCTGTTTTCATGCGTTTTTAAGTAGTTACGTGCTGTTTTCATTAACAGTTTTTATGTATGTGTACAGCCGACACATTCTGATTTCGGAGTAGCTCGGCGATGCTGCGACTAACTTTGCAGCCGCACACCCGTTGCACTTGCAATTATTATTAATATTATTTATTATTATTATTATTTTTTGTAGTAGTAGTAGTAGTAGTAGCCAGTAGTAGTAGTTGCAGCAGCAGTAGTAGTAATCGTAAGTAGTCTTACTTCATTGTAGTCCTACCTGAAATAGCGGTAGTGTATTTCAAAACTCTCTTTTTCCCTCTCTCTCTCTCTCTCTCTCTCTCTCTCTCTCTCTCTCTCTCTTCTCAGAGAGAGAGAGAGAGAGAGAGAGAGAGAGAGAGAGAGAGAGAGAGAGAGAGAGAGAGAGAGAGAGAGAGAGAGAGAGAGAGACAGACAGACAGACAGACAGTCAGACAGACGGGCATAAATACAAACAAAAGAGGCAAAGCCTTCAAGTCTATATCTTTATGTAGGACCAACAGACAAGGGCTTGTATTGTTGAAAGATTACAAGTTTAATCCATATGTCCAATTTGATGGACGTAGAGACAATCTAAAAAGGCACACTGTGACAATTTGGCCGTCAACAGTCCTGCCCTTTGACCCAAAGTGCCGCGGACTGATTTTCTGTTTTCTTCGGTACTGTTTCAAATTTCCATTGCAGTACGTCGTGCTCTACTTTGTGTCCAGTAATGCTTGGTCTTTGCGGTCACTGCGGTGGTTGACCTACAGAGTAGGCTTTGTGATTGATACGTAGGGGAAGACGGGGTAAAAAGCGCATGGGCGGGTAAGAAGCCCACCCCAATTATCTCATGAAATAAAGAAAATGTCAGTCAAATTTGCCCATGAGACGAATGCTAGACATTAACTGCTCCCAAGGATATCTCCCGAATGGGCAAAATCGCGTCAAATTTTGTGTTGTGTTCATTTCATGAGAATAATTGGGGTGGGCTTTTTACCCGTGCCCATGACCTTGACGTACCCCGTCTTCCCCTACGCATCTATTCTTAGCCATATCTCGGGCGAGGTCAACCTGGCTTGTCTTGTCCCTAAGTTTTTATGCCCGTTCTGATATGGCATTTTCAAGGTTTTCCAAAAGACGCTGGAGCCTGAACTATCATTTTCTCCTTCTGTCTGCCCTTTACTCATATCTTTCGAACGGCTTGACAGAATTATCACTGGTTGACATGGTGTGTCACCATGTAGTAGCGACACTTTGAAATTGCACTGTTAAGGCAACGATCCACACCGATACACAGATCACAGGGCCATAACTCCCACACCGTTAGTGTTAGAGTCTTCAAATTTGGCATGACAGACTATGTGGCTTATGCCTCATGGTGGCATGACGCGATCAGGTCGTGACGTAGATCGTAGGCCTTGTTTAGGGGTCACAGATTGGGTCACAAGCCATTTTCTGACTTCGATCAGATTGTGTGTGGTACTCGATCAGTGAATTTTAGAACCCGACCTATGTGACCTTGTCACCTGACTTGGCGCCGACTCTTCTTCAGACTGATCGAACTAGATGGTATGCAAATGAGGTGAAACGTCACGACCTGATCGAGTCACAGTGCGAGGCAGTCACATAGTCTGTCGCCGGCTCGGCGAATGCTTACTTCAAAATATTTTCACATCTGGCCACACTTGGAATCATGCATTTTTGCCCTTTACTCAAATGGCTTTTAGAGACTGGAGAGAGAGAGATCAGAGAGTAGAGAGACTTTGGATTGCAAGAGAGAGAGATAGAAATCAGAGAGCTAGGCTTACTTAGAATGACTTCAAAACAGTTCACATCTGGCTACAGGAAGCATGACTTTTTTCTCATAGGAAAACCAATGTTTATAATTATGTAAAGTTCTGACTCTATGTCTCCTAGCTAAGCGTCTGCAGTGATTCTAACAAAAGGAGAGATGGCCTCGAGTAAAATGGAGGACGTCCAGACATTAACGTGGCCTGCCCGATCACCATATTTGTCAATCATTGATCATCTGTGGAATCACTGGATCGTGTTTAGGCCAGAGGGTTCCATGACCTCAGCTACCTCCAGGAATCACCTTTTAATTCAAGAATGCTATCTGCTTGCTTATCAATACCGTAGAAACAGTCCCGGTCCACTTGTTTGTGTCGTTTCCGGTTATGCCTGCTTCTCTTGTGGTCCGGTCGTAACTTTCAGACAAGATTGTGAAATGTATGGGGCCAGTTTGATATCAGTTGGAACTTCAATAATGACGTCATATCAGTCTACTTTCATGACGTCATTTCTTAAACCCTGTCATTCTGTAAAATGTCTTTATATAGTACCCCCTATTGCGATTGGCAACGGTGGGTCGCAGAGATGGTATTTTTTCAGTAGACTTAAAAGAATGATTGTATGATCTACATAGAAATGCAGTGAAAGTATTTAATACAGCCAAAGAATGGGAAATAGGCCACACAACAGTGTTCAATTTGATTTTTTGTTCTTCAACACATGATGGAGGTGAATGCATGCCCCTCATTGGCACAAGGAAACTTCTACTACAGAACTCGAAAGTTCAATGTTCAAAATTGCACAAGAAAATTCTAGAGGGTCTATGACATAATATAATCTACATTTTTAGTAATTGCAAGGCAAGACACATTTTTTAGTCAAGTGTCGGAAAAAATTATCAAATAGCAATGGTTTTGTAGATGGACGAACTTTGACACGTGAAGGAAACACAAACAAACAAGCTTATATAGGGGAAGACGGGGTAAAAAGCGCATGGGCGGGTAAGAAGCCCACCCCAATTATCTCATGAAATGAAGCAAATTTCAGTCTCATTTTGCCCATGAGACGAGCGTTAATGTCTAGCATTCGTCTCATGGGCAAATTTGACTGAAATTTTCTTTATTTCGTGAGATAATTGGGGTGGGCTTCTTACCCGCCCATGCGCTTTTTACCCCGTCTTCCCCTAACACCAAATGTTTGGGCGGTTTATTCTGCCGTAGATAGCTAGCAAGCTTGATAGATTGAAGTAAACTGCAAAATCAGTGCCAACACCTGCAAGACAGTAGGCCTATCCTTCTCACTTTGTTTGCTGCATTTTGGTCGAGAGCCTGAGACTTCATCATATATACTGACAGTAGGCCTATTCAATTAGTCAATGACACGGAGCAAATAAACAATGAAAAACTGGAGCCGTGTCCGTGGAGACAATGTGAATGAATGAATCTTTAATTTAATGTCTTTTCACATAGATCGTGATTTTAGACAGCATGCAAACATTCTGGGGGAAAAAAGAAGAAGAAAAAAGAAGGTAAAATAACATGCATAAGAACGACATATTAAAAAAAGTAAAGAAAACCTCTACAGTAGTCTTCCAATAGTTGAGGACAGCATTGCTTTTGCAATTACAGTAATGTCAATTTCTGCGTCATTTAAAATATCCTTGGTATTATCATACTTACGAAAAAAGTCCATATTGATCATTCGATATTTAGAGAGCAATACTGGGCATTCTAATAGTAAGTGATGAATTGATAATGTATCACTACAAAGACAGTTAGTTTCCAAGTATTTAGTTGGAGACAATGTGTGTGTGTGTGTGTGTGTGTGTGTGTGTGTGTGTGTGTGTGTGTGTGTGTGTGTGCGTGTGCGTGTGTGCGTGCGTGCGTGCGCGTGCGCGTGCGTGCGTGCGTGCGTGCGTGCGCGCGTGCGCGTGCGCGCGCGCGCGTGTGTGTGTGCGTGTGCGTGTGCGTGTGCGTGCGCATGCGTGCGCGCGTGCGTGCGTACTGTGTGTGCGCGCATGTCCGGTGCTGTCCCCTTGGCTTTCCTTCTGTCTGCAGCCACCCACACCCACGCCCCTACGTCTCCCCCCTTTTGTTACCACTGTCTCTGTTTAGGTTCTTTCCCCTTGCCTTCAGGGACTCTTCACACCCATCACATTTTTTTGCATTGAAACATTTTCACCGTGGAGCAGCATTCAGCCATTATCGGGAAGCGGAATAGGGCTAGGATCAGCCTAAGATTGTTTTCATAAAGGCACAGAGCTTGGCACATTCTTTTATAAGAATGATGCTTTGCTTGTCTCACTTTGGTTCTGACCCACGCACTGCTAGGTGGGTGGTATCGTAATCAACTTTGGTGGAGGGGAGTTAATTAGAAAAAGAGAGTAATTACCCTTTGTTCAATTTTGTTTTCATAAAGCTCAAAGAGGCAAACTTTGAGATTGAGGGTCGTAAACATGGTGCAAGTCTACCCATTTTATTTGTACACCCCGCTTCTGACCACTTCTCCAACCACTCTACCTCCAACTGTCCCTTGAGCCAGACTTCTTCTTCGTCTTCTTCGTTCACTCAGACGGTTTCCTGTCATATGAGCGTAGATGCGTCATGCTGCCGTCATGCGCCTAGTTAAGAAATAGTTAGGCCCAGCATGTCCGACTTCGCCTGAAGAAATCTTTGTAAGAATTTATAGAAGAAAAAAAAAAGGCAGGAGAATGGACCAGTGAGATAGAAAGATAGCAGATGACAGTAAGCAAAGGGAAAAGGCAGAGTCAAAGAGAGTGACAGATTAGAGGAAGTTACCAGCACATAACTTCCAGAAGGTGGGAGAACTATTTGTACGAAAGACCCCCTCCCCGGTATCCCCACGGGGGAGTGGGCCAGACTATGAACTATGTTCACAAACTCCACGCTGCAAAACTCAAACCAAACAACTTTTGCAACCATTCCTCGAAGAAGTGTCTAAGACACGAAACGTTAGAAGATGGAAGTTCAGTTTAACGTCGCGTATCGGCTTTCGCCATGTACGACGGGCTGAACAAACCAACCAGGGTATAAACAAAATTTTATGTTCCTGAATCACTGTCTTAGCCAAAAGGCCGAGAAGCGATCAGAATTCATACATGCAATGATGCTACAAAACGTTAGAAGACACCCCACGCCCCCTTTTTATTAGTCCCCGAGCCGTCCGTCCGGTGTCCGTCCGTCCGTCCGGCGTGTGCCTCCCTCCGTCCGGCTATTCGTCCGTTTTTCTCAACAACTATTCAGTCTATCATCATCAAATTTGGTATACTAGTTCGCCAAGATGCAAGCTATCCACTGATGTATTTAGTTTTACATTAAGGTCAAGGTCGCGCCAGTTACGGGGTTCAAACCCCGAAACACGTAATCGCTAATATCTCGCGAAGTTTTGCATGTATTTTAATGCAGTTTTTTCCCCCACAACATTTCTTGATGAATGGTCTATAACACAGTTGTCATGAATTTTTCTGTGCGCGCGTGTGCGCATGATCGCGCGCGCTCAAATCACGGGTCCGAACCCCAAGGCTATAATATTATATAAAAAAACCTATTCAGTTACGTGCTGTTTTGATGCGTTTTTATGTAGTTACGTGCTGTTTTGATGCGTTTTTATGTAGTTACGTGCTGTTTTGATGCGTTTTCATGTAGTTACGTGCTGTTTTGATGCGTTTTCATGTATGTGCACAGCCGACACATTCCGATTTCCGAGTAGCTCGGCGATGCTGCGAGGGGACTTTGCTACCACTCGGCGTTGCACTTGTTTTTTTCTTTTCTCTAATAGTAGTACCTTTTTCCTCGTCTATTTTTCATTCTTATACAAAAGTGAATCCCAAAGAAGATGAACATGTATTTAACGTCCTCCGACCTGGTCCACGTACATAGGGGATATTTATATAGTGGGTCGATCCTGAGGGTATTCACGGCAATACCATTGAACAATAGTGTTAGAATCCAAATCCAAAATCGTAACGTGGCTTATGCGGTCATTTCCAATGAATATAATGTTTCTGATAGTTCAGCAGAATTGGGCCGCAAGACACACAAACACACAGCCACACCCACACCCACACACGCGCGCCCGCGCACGCGCGCACACACACACACACACACACACACACACACACACACACACACACACACACACACACACACACACACACACACACACACACACACACACACACACACACACACACACACACACACACAGACACGCGTGGACATATTTGCTGGCGTCGTCATAACATCATGTGAAGGGGGTGTTTGCCAGGCAAGCAGAGTGGTGATTGATACGATAGATGTTGGACGTTGAGATCAGATTATCTGTGACATCTGACCGTGCGTTTTACTTGCCGAGGATTTGCTGGTGCGCTTGTCTAAAGTTTCAGAATGATATCATGATACGATGTCTGTTTGCTGTTCTGACGTGGAGGCGGTTGTCACTCACAGAAGTGTGTGTGTGTGTGTGTGTGTGTGTGTGTGTGTGTGTGTGTGTGTGTGTGTGTGTGTGTGTGTGTGTGTGTGTGTGTGTGTGTGTGTGTGTGTGTGTGCGTGCGTGCGTGTGTGCGTGTGCGTGCGTGCGTGCGTGTGCGTGCGTGCGCATGTGCGTGTGTGCGCGCGCGCGCGCGCGCGCGCGCGTGTGTGTGTGTGTGTGTGTGTGTGTGTGTGTGTGCGTGCGTGTGCGTGCGCGTGTGCGTGTGCGAGCGCGCGTGCATGTGTGTGCGTGCGTGTGTGTGTGTGTGTGTGTGTGTGTGTGAGAGAGAGAGAGAGAGAGAGAGAGAGAGAGAGAGAGAGAGAGAGAGAGAGAGAGAGAGAGAGAGAGAGAGAGAGAGAGAGAGAGAGAGAGAGAGAGAGAGAGAGCGAGGGAGAGAGAGAGCGAGAGAGAGAGAGCGAGAGAGCGAGCGAGAGAGAGAGCGAGGGAGAGAGCGAGCGAGAGAGCGAGAGAGCGAGCGAGCACATGTGTGCGTGCGTGTGTGCGCGTGCGCGTGCTCAATAACAATAACTTTCTGTCTGGTAGCCCCAGTGTAATTTTTCTAGTAGTAGGACACACACTAGCTTACGCCACGAGAGCAGAGGGTGAACCAAGAGAAGGGGCTAGAAAGTGTGCAGCAACGACGGCAGAGTGGGGATGTGCCCTGGGGAAGGTATCTCCACTACAAACACATTTTTCCCCAGCCCGCCAGAACAGCGGCTGACCCCTCTGCTTATCTGGCAGGCATAGACGACAGAAAGGCTTGCGCAACGACGGCAACGACGGTAACGACGACGACAACAACGACAGTGGATCTGATGCTGACCCCATGCCGGCATAGAACCATCCTCTCGGTATTTTCCCGGGGAATTCCGACAGTAAAATCGATTGCAAGTATTCCCTGACTCCCTGCCAGGCGGAAGAACATGAGTTGTCTCCTCTTGATGGGCCAGTCAGTCCTTAAGTGTCATGACGCACAGACATACGGACGCGCGCACACGCACACACACACACATACACATGCGCGCGCGCACGCACACACACATGCCCGAACATACACACACATACATGCACGCATGCACACACACAGTCTCGCACACAAAGATGGAAACACACACACATGCACACATACACACACACACACACACACAGACACAAACTCTCTCTCTCTCTCTCTCTCTCTCTCTCTCTCTCTCACACACACACACACACACACACACACACACACACACACACACACACACACACACACACACACACACACACACACACACACACACACACACACACACACACGCAAACAAGCACGCACACACATACACACACACACACACACACACACACACACACACACACACACACACACACACACACACACACACACACACACACACACACACACACGCACAACACACACACACACGCACACACACACACACACACGCACGCATGCACGCACGCACACGCACGCTCGCACGCACGCACGCACGCACGCACGCACGCACGCACGCACGCACGCACACGCACGCACACGCACGCACACGCACGCACACGCACGCACACGCACGCGCACGCACGCACACGCACGCACGCACGCACACACGCACGCACGCACACACACTAGGTTCTAAAGATCTTCTCTCATGTTTCATCCTTTGCAGATCACGCCCTTATAGTGTTGATTAAAGTCTCTGTTCACGTGAACTTTTCCCCCTCTTTCCCCATGGAAACACAGTGATATGCCAGTATCTGTACACGTAAACATTTTTCACTCTTTCCCCATGGCCACACAGTGATAGGCCAGTCACAATATGACTTGCATATTACTGTTTCCATGGTGAAAAAGTAAAAAATGTTCACGTGTCTAGAGACCTTAATAAGATTACTTGCATATCACTGTTCTGTGAGGAAAGAGTGAAAAATATTATTTTTGTATTGAGACCATTTATATATTTAAGACATGTGGTGCACTATGCCCTAGTTAACGCCACTTTATTCCCCTTTAGCCTACAGCCACGTTCTGGAGCGGAAGGATACTGCGATCGTTCTTGTCTTTTTTGCTTTTGTCTGTCTGTGCAATGTCTTGTGAACTACTACACAGACTCACTTCAAATTTTGAAAGGTGGTACATTATCAGAAGCTGTTGACGTGTCTGGTTTCTTAAATGTTATTATGATTTTATTGATGCATATGCATCCTTCATTGCAAACTGGAAACCACGTAATGGAAGGGGGGGGGGGGGGGGGGGGAATAAGAAAACAGGAACATTATGTCTTGTTCTCTTCCGGCCGAAGTCGGAGTGCGGCTGCCCACGTGGCGGGGCAATAAAAACGATCACACACGTATTGTTCTCATCCCTAGCATTTGTACCATAGTGTTCAAGTGCTTCGGCTGTTGGGATGATCCCTGGGGTCTTTAAGCCAGGGTACAACAACAAACAACAACAACAACAACAAAATACTGAACTGAGCACGCCATAAGCTCTGCTTGTTGTTGCTTCAGTTATGTCATAGTTGTTGTTCATGTTGATTTGGAAAATAAAACATTTAAACCAACAACAAAATATATAGTTATTTATGAAAAGAAAGAAGACAAGGGGGGGGGGGTCCTATTAGATACTGGCCTTGATCATGACTGCGATTAATGATTCAACAAAGATAATTAGCTGAAAAGGTTCATAAAAGACAGCTTAATGTTTGGTAAGAAAGGCAAGTGTGAAAATGCGGGGAGAGCCGAGAAATGTAGGGGTGGTGGCACATCTTGACCTTTACCGTAGTTTAACAAAGATGTGGAGACTACAACACGCTTCATATTAATTTTAGGCAGCGATGTAATGCTACAAAAAATAGATGAT
>CM065692.1:40214882-40217382 GCA_017654935.2 Phymorhynchus buccinoides | reverse complement strand
GCGTGTGCACGCATGTATGTGTGCATGCACATGTAGTATTGTTCACTATATTTGTAGTCCCCCGCACACGGATCTGATGAAATAGGTCAAGACGGGGTAAAACGCCCATGGGCGGGTAAGGGCTTCTTACCCGCCCATTGGCTTTTTACCCCGTCTTACCCTATGTGTACTTTTGTCTCAGACATTTTACGAGATTCGTGTATTGGGGTCCACATGAGTATATAATGAACGACAATATAATTGTTTAAAGATGGGCATATTTCACGTGAATCATGCCTCACCGACGTCGTCAAAGTTGGATAGCAGTTGGATAGAAATCGCATGTGTGTGGCGGGCGGCCCCTTTTGGGAGAGTTCTTTCTTCTGAAAATAATAATATTTAATCTTCACACCGCGTCGTCTATTAGCTATGTGTTCCGGGCTAAGTTGCTGTTTAGCACCCCACCCCCTGCATTGAAAACTTTAACTGAGAAGCAAAATTCTGCCATTCTTGGGGAAGGGATAGGGTTAGGATCAGCCCAGGGTTATTGTGAAGAAACTACTCAAAAGAACCGTACTTTTAGATCGAGAATCGCAGACATGAGATGGGGGTGGGGGGTGGGGGTGTAGGGGGGGTGTAGGGGTGTGTGTGTAGTGGGGAGGATAGGGGGGGGGGGCTAAGCTACAACTCTGCCACTTTTCGGACTCATACTTTCTTGTTAACTAGTAGCAATTGTTGTTATTGTTGGAGTTTTGGAAAACTTTATTTGAATGGTTAATTATCAGCGCCGTGCCGTTGAAAAAAATATCAATACTGTCAAGAGTTCATATTTATTTCTGGAGCAAAGAAATCGATTTTTCTGTTAAAAAAAAAAACAAGCACCGGGGAGAGAGAGAGAGAGAGAGAGAGAGAGAGAGAGAGAGAGAGAGAGAGAGAGAGAGAGAGAGAGAGAGAGAGAGAGAGAGAGAGAGAGAGAGAGAGAGAGAGAGAGAGAGAGAGCGAGAGAGAGAGAGAGAGAGAGAGAGCCGATAAGAGAGAAAGAAAGGAGGGGAGGAGGAGGGTACTGGAGACGGGGGAGGAGAAGATGGGAGAGAGAGGAAATGGGTTGGGGTTGGGGGGGGGGGGGGGGGGGGGGGGGCAGACGGGGTACAATGGTGGAGTGTAGAGTAGGTCATACAACACACACAGAAACACACACAGGCACACAAACACACACAGAGACACAGACACACACATATACTCACATACATACAGACACAGACAGACAGACAGACAGACAGACACACACACACACACACACACACACACACACACACACACACACACACACACACACACACACACACACACACACACACACACACACACACACACACACACACACACACACACCTGAGGGCACGATGGAAAAAAAAGCTTTGTCAGCTTATTCTTTAACCCTCAATAAAGATGATTTTGACTTGACTTGACTTGACTTGACACACACACACACACACACACACACACACACACACACACACACACACACACACACACACACACACACACACACACACACACACACACACACACACACACACACACACACACACACACACACACACACACACACACACACACACGCAAATTCTCAAATAATATAAACTACTAGCAGCTACGCCCCGCTACGCTTCGCGCTTTTGAAACTATGAGCACCGGTTTTGGAGTGTGTTGCATTGCATGGCTGCTTCAAAATATCTCCCGGGTTGATAAACCTCCAAGCAAAATTTGAAGTAATTTCTTCCAGTGGTTCTCGAGAAACAGCCCATCTTCATATAATATCTTCAAGGTCAAAAGTCAAGGTCAGGGTCAAATGGCTTGAAATGTCTCCTGCTGAAATCCTTAGGTCATGCTGAGCAAGACTATGTTTGGTTATGTGGGTTTAAACTCAATGGTGTCCAAACTATAGCCACTGCTAAAAATGTTTTTAATGCGAAGCTCACAAGTTAAGGTCAAGGTCATTACGATGATCAATACTTTGCACCACACATGATATTGAGCCAGTCTACCAACCTGCCAATTTAGAAAGCCTAAATGTGAAGCAAGTATGTGAAATATATGGTCAAAACACTAATTTGAAACAAAGCACGTTCAAAGCCTACATCCTTGACCTTGACCTTCATCAGTACCCAAAATTCGGAATCACCATTAGCCAATGCACTCCCATTCCAAGTGTGAACATTGTATGTCCAAAGGTGTGAAAAATATATGGCAATAAGAAGAAATGTCGCTTTTCAAGGGCAAACCTCAAGGTCATGGTCAGCATGGTTATCATTGTTCCACATGACACATGACCTTTTCCCAGTCTACCAATCTGCCAACGATGAAGCCTGCAACTGCAAAAATGTGAAAAATATGGCTAAAACACCAATTCGACACCTTCGAAATCTACGTCCTTGACTTGGTACTCAATTGTCGGAATCACCATCATCCACCCATATGCCAAGTTTGAACATTGTAAGTCAAACTATATGAAATATAG
>CM065692.1:40162382-40174882 GCA_017654935.2 Phymorhynchus buccinoides | reverse complement strand
CCCATTTCTTCCATCCCCTATACTTATGGCATTCCCCGTGTAAAGAAAGTCATTTATTTTTCAATATCCTAAATAATGCATTATTTAGCTAAATAAAGCATTAGTTAGCTAAATAATGCATTATTTAAGCATATAATGCATTATTTGCAAACATTAAAAAATATATGCTCCTTTGAAGAGTTTGCTACATTTGACAATTGAATAAAGTATTGTATGCTACAAATAAGACTTATTTACTAACTCATGATTTCTGCCTGCAAATAATTGATTGTTTATAAATAATTGATTTTTTTCAAAACCATCCACTAAGCAATTCATTATATGCTAAATAATGCAACATATCTACCAAAGGAATGATTGTTTACTAAATAATGATTATTTACAATAACATCGTCTAAATCATTCATTATTTAAAACAATCCGGGTACTGTCGTCTAAATAATTCATTATTTAAATTAATCCTTATTTAGCTTTTTAAAAATATTTTCCTTGTTTACGTCCTCTCGGTCATAGACACATATGGGACATTTGCAAATACAAAGATGGTGGGAACAATACTGGCTGCAATGCCCGGAGGCAGTGCATCACCAGTAAAGTCCCGAGTTTTTAACAATATAGATAGGTGCAGCGGTCACCACGCCTCGGTTAAACCTCATCGGATATGGTACCGCCACAATTAACTTATTTAGCTTCGTAAAAATGCATTATTTACAGATACACCAACTAAAATGCCAGCTCTCGCTCAGCTGGTTAAGTTTTGTTTTTTTAAGTAGCAAGAGCTTTTATTTGATGATTACAATGTCGGTTTTATTTTCACCACTATCATAAGTAGGCCTATGGCCTACGCTGCTTGCGCTTGACCTGCGTAAGTAATAAGTGTTAAATCGACAATTTATTGTGAAGTTCCCATTTCTATTTTTAGTATCGATTCTATCCTAACATTGTTCCTCGTTTGAATGTTTCACGTAAAGATGTTGGAGCATTCTATTAGTTTTTCAGTGCATTTGAAACCACAAATAGTTGTGTTTTAGTTATTTCATTGTATAGCTGCTTACGTTCAATGGTAACCACTCACCACTCCCCCACCGCGCCTCCGTTGTACAAGACGTTCAATGCTGCACTTGGTCATCTCCAAATATGGAAAGTGACGCCATTCGCGTGACAATGTCGGTTTTCAGCGAAACTTTAGAATGTGTATTTTTTAACCATTCAATCTGCAATTAAACTGACTCTAACAAAAACCTTAAACCGTCAAATACACAAACTAAAACTTTACTACAAAATTAAGTGTTCCATGTTTGGAGATGACCAAGTGCAGTCTTGAACGCCTAGTCTCTTTCTGGAATCTCTTACAGTCGAGAACAACTGCTGTCTGTTGCGCCCGGGCGCCACTGGACCCCTCTGTATTGGAGGCCATCACAGGAGTGGGGATTGGCTATCATAACAATTGTTTCTAGACAACATGCGTTAGGCTAATCGACTAGGAGGCATTTGTATCACTCAAGAGATTTACTAGTTTGCGTAAGTGAAAAGGAAGCCATGAAAGAAAATCAATGTATTTGTATGATTCCCTCTCAGTGATGCACCAAAAATGGAAATATGACAGGACAAACTGTCCTGAAACAAGAAACTCAATAGGACAGAATGTCCTGAAACAAGAAACTCAATGGCTGGTACCCACGTGTCGTCATATCCGGCCACAAGGAGCGCCATATTATGGGAGACCGCCATCTTAGTCACTAACTTTGTTTGAAAAATGCCAGATCGATGCTGCGTATTTGGCTGTTCCAATTCGAAAATTATCTAAACTGTATTTATAACATCTGGATGTTTTCTTTACACATTTAGATAACATTTTCACTTTGCTTATACACAAATAAGGACTAAGATGGCGACACTTCCGTTGGAAGGGTCGAGATGCGCACGCAGGTGGGGGGGGAACCATAGGACAGAATGTCCTGGCTCTTGCAGAAATCAATGGACCAAAGTCTCATAGTGTCCAATTACAATCGGAAATTTGTCTAGACAGGTTGGAAACACAATATGACATTTTCAGCTTTAAAGACCCACTGACCCACCACGATTAAGTCCCTTGGTTTTGTCTGGGTAGCTGTGACCAACATGCAAATTCTCCCAACTTCAAATTGAGGCTGCTCTTTACAATGATGTTTCGTTTCGAATTTGGTCAAAACAAGATTTCTTGCCAGCTATAAGAGGGGAAACACGCGAAACCCGTGATCTGGTGGGCCTTTAATAGGACTGTGTCCTATGATTTGGGCCTCGGGACATCACTGTCCTCTGTTAACTCAAATATGCCCCTTATTTTGTAGGTCATCTCTAGCTTTGCACGTCCTATATGTCCCCCAAATGTGCTAAAACTCCATTTATACATTTGCAGCATATATGCTAACTGTATGGGACGCGATACACAGACATGGTAAATATTTGAACTCATTTTATTTTGTTATCTTATTGTAACATTTATGTAGTTTTTGTCAAATTAACATTGATTGTGAGGAAGGAAGAGATGTGGAGGTATGAATAGTGAGTGATGTGTGTGTGTGTGAAATGCTCAATGCAGGGTGGATTTGCGCGCGCATGTGTGTGTGAAATGCTCAATGCAGGGCGGATTTGCGCGCGCATGTGTGTGTGAAATGCTCAATGCAGAGTGGATTTGTGTGAATGTATATTGTCTAGTTCTTATGTTGGTTTTATTTCTTGAGTTTTACAGTGTGTTTTTGTTTACACGGTGGAAACCACTTTTCCATGAACGTTTGCAACTTAAGTCTATAAAGTAGTGAAACAAACTTTTTACGCCGTCTTGAAATACATAATTTACTAAGGGATCTCTTTTCTGAGACTTCCATGACCGGGAGTTTAAACAACACTTTATTCAGGTTTATGTATTTTGTGAAGCATAGATTCTTTGTAGATTATATCACAATGTTCAAAAGAAGCTCTTTGTAAGAGAGAATAACCTTGCAAACTCCAGGGAATGTGAAACGATAGAAACGATCCCCAAACTGTACTGCATTAAAAGTCAACATTTTCAAACACAGTTTGCCTCTGATGACAATGCCAATGCAGTCATTCGTGGCAGAATTTAGAAACACCAGTAGACGCCCAAACAATGGTGTTGTCTTCGTTGTCTGAAGCTCTAAGCACAATGAATTCGGTGGGCCGAAAAACGGTCAAAGAAAGAAAAGGAAATCTTCTTTACGGGTGTTGTAATACAAACAACTGCATCCCACAATAGTTGATCTTTTCGTGTAAACAGCAACGACAAAATCGATAACGTGGTGGGGTTATGTCTGTGGGATCGGCTTTTTGGAGACATTGGTGTTTACTGAGTGGAACAGCAAGAGAAGAAGAAGAAGAAGAAGAAGAAGAAGAAGAAGAAGAAGAAGAAGAAGAAGAAGAAGAAGAAGAAGACGACGACGACGACGACGACGACGACGACGACGAAGAAGAAGAAGAAGAAGAAAAGGAAAAAGTAGGTGGAATGGAACTGAGTGGGTGTATGGGAGAGGGGAAATAGGATGGGCAAAGACAAATGAAACAAGGATGCAAGATGGAAAAGAAAAAGAGGAAGAGGAGGATGAGGTTGGGGGTAGTTTGGGACTCTGGGGAGGAAAGAGAGAGAGAGAGAGAGAGAGAGAGAGAGAGAGAGAGAGAGAGAGAGAGAGAGAGAGAGAGAGAGAGAGAGAGAGAGAGAGAGAGAGAGAGAGTCTGTATATACAAACGAATGATACCCTTTCTGCGCACACAATGAGACCGGATTTTATGGTCTTCACACTTTATGGGAGAACACAATGATACGACAGTCGAGTTAAAACCGAGTCTTGAGACAGCTTGCGCTGCCACAGTATAGGGGGTAGTTTCACTAGGGGACGCTATTTATGCGAATAACTGTTACGCCAAAAGGGATCTAAGAAACACAAATACAAAATTACCGTTAGCTAAGGTCAGATAACTCTTTAAGCTTACTCTTCACGTTCGGGAGAGAGAACAGAGTTGCTATTAAAAGGGGGATAAATCATACCTCTCTGTCAGTTTGCACAAAGACTTCGATTTCATTCACGCGTATTTGCGTGCAGAATATTAAGTTTGCTCTATATTATGCCGTCTAACATGATGAGAAACTAAGAAAGAGCGCTCAAAACCGCTTGTGTTTGTTTAATTTGCTAAAATCATCCCGTATATTTTTGCGATAGAATGAAGAATACTTGTCTGATTCAACTTTGTTGACTTTGGATTCCATTTTGAAAACAAAAAAATAAGTTCTCGCGTGATTGAAAAAAACCCGGAAGTAAGAATATTTCCCATGATTCATCAAATAGCTAGTCACCTTCAAAGCGTTTGCGAAACTATCGGCAAAGGAAGGTGTTCCTTAGGGCCGTTTTTGCCGATTTGAAGTAACAGCTAAGAGCGTTAGCCCTTGTGAAACGGACCCCTGAATTTGCTCTCTTTACTTTATAAGCCACCTCGGGTTTACGTTCGTTGACTTACGTATGAACAGTGACGAACGGCATATCGTCGGTGAACTTCAAAAACCTCGTATCTCGATCATTGGGAGTTTTGAGTTAAGATACATAGTCAGCTCTCTAATCTTTCCTGCCACCTTTCACCAAAAGCTCGTATCTCTAACGACTTTCTATCTGGGGTAAATGAGGTTGTGAAGATAGAAGAAAAACTCGTAAGTCCCAAATTCAGATCTAGTTCAGGACAAAGACCTCGTATCTACGTTCTTTTCAAGTCTAACATTAAAAAAAAAGTAATTTAAAAAATGCAGGACTAAACCAAAGATATTCTAAAAGGGTAAGATGGATTACTTAAGAGCTCGGCGAACCGGGCTGATAGAGTTATCGTTAGTGTCGACAGTACACCATTCACAGTGACGGCTATCCAAAAACTCAGACTGGAACTTGAACGGAGAATTCAACTGGCCTATCGATGTGTAAAATGTGTCCTGTTTAAAAGGGACATAACCAGTGTTTCTGTCCTCACTACTCATATAGGGAAAAGAGACCGGATGCTTATCTTCCCCTATACAGTCTTTGACTAAACTCTCAATGTCTTGAACATAATTATCCATCATAGTTAATCAATTGTGGTCAACGCGGTTAATTTTTAAAACATTTGTTTCCATTTTTCTCAAAACTACCAACATTGAGATACGAGGTTTTTGAATTTCACCGACGAATATTATTAAGTTAAGCACGCCACATCGGAGAAAGAAAAGCCGTATCACAGCGGACACTACTTAGAGCACAACACATCATAGCTTCATAATGGGCAATGGGTCGGTTCAGTCACTAGGCCACTCAATCTTCGCCACTGCTTGTCTTTTGTCCGCCATACTTAATGACGTCACAACTGCTCAGACCACGTCTTCATCGCTGTGGAAGGCTGTGACTCAGCAGGCAATTACCTCGTCCGAAGTGACCACCCCAGCGGCGTCTTCGGTTCAGTGCGTGGAGCGGTGTGTGGCGATGGGGAGGTGCAGCTCCGCTGCCTTTGACCCCTCAGCCAACGTCTGCTACCTTCAGCCCGTGGCAGGCAACGCAGGGGGACCACGTCTCAGAGTCTTCGTCAAGGGGGTAGAGAGAGAGAGAGAGAGAGAGAGAGAGAGAGAGAGAGAGAGAGAGAGAGAGAGAGAGAGATTTCTTCAAAGGATAATTGATGTCGTTATGTTGTCCTCACCTTAGGTACATCACCATGTTGCTTTTTTTTTTCTTTTTCTGCCCCCCCCCCCCCCCCCCCCCCCCCCCCCCCCGAAACAAACACATACGTCGTTTTCCCTTTGAAGAAAACCACTTTTTGTATTTGTATATTATGACTGGTGTGCTAACGTTTCTTTCAACCTGGACAGATTTAATGCAAACCACCACAAGTATATTTTGTTTCGCACAAGACTACGTTGTTGCTTTTAAATCCCATGTCTTATAAATATTCGAAATAAATAATTGACATTTAAAAAATAATATAATTAAAAGAAACCCCACCATAACTGTCATTTTCGCCTGTACCCTTCAATTCGTTGGTGTCCTTGTCATGAATTTATGTAAAAATACACCAAAGTTGGAAGAACTGTGGCAGAAAAGGAACTTGACAGAGGCATGAATCAATGTGAGTAAGACGCTCCAGTCACAGTGACTTGGGTTTGAATATTAACCTCGACCTTTCTTTCCAGTTGGACGGGGAAAATCGAACTGAACGTCGAGTCCTTTGGATGGGGACTTAAAAAAAAGTACGACCCGAGCGCTTTACGCACATAAAACCCACGGCAGTGAAAGTCGATAAGAGCAGGGGGGTCCGCTGCCTGGTATAAACCAAGCTGATACTAAAGTTCCCGAGTCAATCCTCACTCCTGCCCCCCAAAAACACACACAAAGAAAACAAACAGCTGGCCTGGCGCAGTGGTAGCATCGCGGACTTGTGGCTGAGAGGTCTCGGGTTCGAATCTTATCAGAGACGATTTGTTTTCGGTCCTGGAACGACTCCTACCAAGTGAGTGCCTATGGGCTCAATGAGAAGACTGAAACCACACAGTCCAGCTTTATCCACTTAACGGATGCGATTCTTAAAGTGTTGCTCTAATTTTATGACCAACGCTGCATGTATCAGTAGTTTTCGGGCCTGGTTAACACCAGGATTATCATTATGAAAGGAAGCGTAGAATACAGCCCTGTCACGTAGTCTCAGACCGATACGGAACTCCATAGCGTCATCATCATCATAGTCACCCGACTCATTTCCATCAATCATCAAAAAGAAAAACAAAGTCTTAAAATCTGTGGCTTTGCATGCTCTGCATGCTCTGCTCTCGTGGTGACCTCAGTTTCAATTTTTAATCCAGTCTATGCCCTTGGTGCGTTCGGGCCAAAGTCATGGAGATCAGTATGTTCTGTGGAACTGTCGATGGACGGACTTGGTGGCGCCTTCGGAGGAGGACTTCACTCACGCTGGCCAGCGACTTAGACGTTATTGTCGTCAGTAGGGGGCTTATTAGGTGGCGTCATGTTTATGTTAGCTCAGAACAGGCTCCACTGAACTCCACCGACCGACGTGACTCAGCAGCAGTGCAGTGTCTCTTCAGTTGGTTGCCTCCTGACGGCCTAACATAGATTCGCTCCCCTTGGACCTCTGATTTAGGATTCCGCGAACTAAGCAAGCAAGGGGGTGGCTGCGAGTTGGGATTAAAAAAATGAGCAGCGTGGGGGCAACGCCACTGTACGGCCCAGAAGATGAGACAGAAAAATTGGTGGCCTTCGCTGCTCTCTCCAGGTGAGAGCAGTCCAGATTACAGAGGAGTCTATGTGACTAGAATATAACTCCATACCGGGCCATAGTTTGGGACAGACCCACACACAGAAAAATAGGTGGCCTTCGCTGCTCTCTCCAGGTGAGAGCAGTCCAGATTACAGAGAGGAGTCTATGTGACTAGAATATAACTCCATACCGGGCCATAGTTTGGGACAGACCCACACAGAAAAATAGGTGGCCTTCGCTGCTCTCTCCAGGTGAGAGCAGTCCAGACTACAGAGAGGAGTCTATGTGACTAGAATATAACTCCATACCGGGCCATAGTTTTGGACAGACCCACACACCAGCCGTCGCCTCAAAAGTTTAAGTGTATGGAATTATACAACAATGCAAATTGCAACTGAAGCAGGTACCACAATGTTCGGTTAAATGAAAATTGAGAAAATGGATTGTGTAATAATTACATGCACCTTTGCACACGCGTTGAAATTGCAATACTGTATCCACATTGATATCAAGCAAAATTAACCTTTATAGACAAGTAGGGGAGGCTTAGTGATTCAGTACATGTCACGCAATTCGTACCACATGGTTTCCTACCAAACGGTAGAAGATTGGGGGTTAATATTTGTGTGTGAAGTTTGGACAGGGGAAGGGAAGTATTTTATCACAACCAAAATGCAACGAAGCGGAACACTCTTTGCAAGACAAACGAAAGTTCATTTTGGCAGCATCTGCTGTAATTTTGGGTAAAGCTTTTTTGTTTGTTATTCAGTGCACACGTGCAAAGATTAAAACTGGAAATGCCACTTTAAAATCTTTAAGGTCTTAGGGTCAATGTTATCCACTTTGTAAATTAAAATATTCAAAGGAAAAATAATTGGGCCATAGTTATGCAATTCGTACCACTATCACGTAATTCGTACCTCCTACGTCTTTTCAATGGCGCAGCGTCAAAAATGCATTCAGGGGCTTGTTTTACGTAACATCAAACGTTTGATGAGAAAATGTCATAAGAATTAATTTGACGTCACAGAGGCTAATTGGCATCCTACAGTTGAATTAGTGCTATAACCCCCCCCTGGTACGATATCAGTTACTTGGTGGTACGAATTCCGTAACAGGTCTTGAAGAAAAAAGTATTTTTACTTTTAAGCCAAAAGTACACACATTATCTTTATAATTATAGTATATAGTTATAACCCTCTACCAGTAGTATCCATATTGAAAGTTTTATAGCTTTTGGATTATCTGCCCTTGAGATAGAGATATCTATCCTTAGGAGGTACTATATCAATAAGTGTCCCATATGTATTGTCATGTGACATCTTTCAGACCTATTGAAACATTGTATCCACGTTGTTATCAAGCAAACTGAACCTTTTAAAAATGATACACACAAGTATCTATTATCATGTGACATCTTTCAGAGCCTAAATGTAAAACTTCGGATGCGCCTGATCTCCCAAACGCCCGACTCAGCTGCAGGTGGCCACTGACGTCATCAAACTTGGAATGTGACGTCATCTGTGACGTGGACTACGTGCTAACTACGGACAACTCTTCACTGGTCAGCTGTCAGTCGGACACTGGAACATGGAGCACACTGGTGCCTGACCCCTGTGGTCAAGTGATCTGGAGAAATGACACGGTAAGTACACAGTAAGTGTTCCCAGACCACAATTAGGCCGTGTACACACATAAGCGGATATTCCATGCGGAAACCCGTGCGCAATCCATAAATAAGTGAAACAAAGAAGGGAAAAGATTGGCGCACGTTTCCAAATTTCCCCTATATGCGTAAACTTGTATCCTTCTTTCTTCCACTTATTCAGGGTTTTCTGTACGGAACGTACGCGTCTAATATGAACCCGGCCTTGCGGCCATATTGAGTATATGTCCGGTTTACAGTTTTCACTGGTCTCCCCGCTGCCTTCAGCCAACACAATCCAATTTCGGAGGAGCTCAAAGGAGAAAATGATTTGGGAGATATTTCTTTTTGGATAAAAAGGTAATAGAATAAGCCAACAAGGCAGGAATATCGTAGAAGACAATGAGAAAAAGAAAAGGCAGAGTCAAAGAGAGTGATAGAGTACAGGGTAAAAAAGATGTTAGCACAGAACTTCCAGAAGATGGGGGAACTATTTGAACTGAAAGATCCCCCGCTATCCCCACTGGGAATGAGATGCATCAAATCAAAGGCGTCGGCGTGGAAGTATGCTGTCAGTAAAAAAAAAGGGGTCGTTTTTTTGTCAACAAACATCCCACACGGAGAAGGAGAAAGAACAGCGAGAAATGGATTAGTGTAGGCATGCAAAATACAACGAACAGATTAGAAGTACCTTACTTGGCCTGACCCAGAAATGCTTTTAATTTGAGGGAAACAATCCCACCTTTTTTATATAATTATGTTACATGTACATTAATGCACAGACTTTTTTTTAAAAACTATCTGATTAATGTAAAAATATAGGCCACGCGCAAAAGAATCAACCGGATGGTCTTAAAAGGGATCGGGCTTCCTTTTTTTCTCTCTCCAAAAAAATGTTAAAATAAATATATCTAACATAAGCTTACGTTTCCAGTATAGCAACCGTGAATACATTGAAGTTCATACTTCCTTCGGAACCTATCCGACATTTAAAAAAAAGGAAAAGAAACAACGCTCTCTCTCTTTCTGGTTGGTTTAACGTCTAGTTAGGCGTAGCCTCTTATAGACAGTAAAACAGCGCCCTAAAAGGCCCATCCTTGTCGTTTGTACAAATAAGACATTTAACGAGTCCAGAAGAGTGAAATCGGGCACAATTAATACCATTTCCATCATACTTGATCTAGAGATTCATCCTCAGGTTCACCCACCAGAATCAGTTAGACCTTGCGTGACACTGCGTGGCAAAACCGCCATATTGGTTTCTGATTTATTTCCTAGATGCAGCTGTGCAGCTGGATGAAAGCCTTTAACATGCATAGCTTTTGTCGGACCTGCTAGTTTCATTAAAAGAGACTGTGTATCCCTTACACCTTCACAAATCACGTGTGATTGGCCTGAACACGGTGAGACGCATTCGTCTACAAATTATGAAAGCTCTTTTCCCATGATTCCACTGTTAATGTTCACTCAATCAACCTGTACGATTGTTCGATTTGTTAAGTTTTCTTTGCATAAACAGTTGACGTTGAGATTGAGGGCAGTAAAAACGAGGACATTGGGCATCTAAAGTACAAGATTGCCAAATAGTTTGCCTGCATGTGCACATCTGCGTTGTACTTCTTTTTTTTTGCTGTCCCATCTTCTGGGCCGTACAGTGGCGTTGCGCCCACGCCGCTCATTTCAAGTCCCAATTCGCAGCCACACCCAGGATTGTCCAAATCGCAGAAACCGAAACCAGCATTCAAAAGGGAGCGAATCTATGTTAGGCCGTCATGAGGCAACCAACCGAGGAGACACTGCACTGCTGCTGAGTCACTTGGGTGGAATTCAGTGGAGCCTGTACGCAGGACACCACCTACTAAGCCCCCTATGCGTCGTGCTTTGTGTTGACAGGTACAGATCTCACCTGAAGGGGAGTACCCCTTGCCAGGAACTCCCCAGATGGGCTGGAGTGTGTGTCTGTCGGCCACCCCGACTGAGGAGTTATAGTAAGTTCTGTCTGCATGAAAATCTATCAATCTATCTAGAGTTTTATGAAACCTTTGTATCCAAATGCCATGTATTGAACGCCTTCATTAAAACCCAGTTACTGAATTATCAGACCTGATGTGCAAAAACCGAAGAAGGGAGACATGCCAAAAAATAAACGATTTTAAAATAATTTTTTAAACATACATTTTCATGTATTTGGACACCTTTATCAAAACCAGTTACTGAATTATCAGACCTGATGTGCAAAAACCGAAGAAGGGAGACATGCAACAAAAAAAGAACGATTTAAAAATAATGTTTTAAGCATAATTTTAAAAGAAATTTATCAAAATCAGTTACTGTGAACTTTGAACTTTGATTTGTGTTCTGGAAAGAATAATACTGCGCTGCTTTTAGTTTCTCCTCCCAGTGGGAGAGGTGGCAGATCTCTGCTTGGGACAGCTTTTTCGGATCTTGGGATCCATCATCAGCCAAGCCTGGGTGCCGCTACCAATCTGTTCTGCTAGTTTCTCACTCTTGCCAGCAGACCTATCATAATTGAGAGGTTTCCTCTTGGCATATGAATGAAAGCTCTACAAAAAAGCCAAAGCAGCACTTGATAAAATAGAAATATAAAAAAATGTGTGTAAACTGATGAACATAGCAAAGAAATTAACGATTTTTAAATACTTTTTTAAGCATGAATTTTAAAGAAATTTTATCAAAACCAGTTACTGTGTACGTTGAATTTTGATTTGTGTTCTGGAAAGAATAATATTGTGCTGCTTTTTTTAACACATTTTTATCCCTTCCTCTTTCATTCTTCCTCTCCACAGTTCCTTCATTCACACACACTTTCATCCATCAACATTTTTTTGTATATACAAAGGAACAAAATTAATTAACATATCAAAGTATTCACCTCTATTGAAGTGGATCATTTCAATGAGAGACTTAGTGCGATTTTTCTCACGCCAGAGGGCATGACGCTCGTGTGGGGCTAATCCTCTCTATATTATTAGTTGGGGATAAAGAAAGAGAGAGAGACAGTGAGTGGTCCTACCATCACTCTCTCTCTCACTACGCCCAAGTAAGAAAATCGCGTGATAAGCCCCTAGTGCATTGACTGCCCTCTGGCGTGAAAAATATCGCCATAGGTTGACCATTAGCAATTATGTCTTTCACACGAGAGAAGGGTTTCAATGGTCAACCTATGGCGATATTTTCACGCCAGAGGGCAGTCAATGCACTAGGGGCTTATCACGCGATTTTCTTACTTGGGCGTAGTGAGAGAGAGAGAGTGATGGTAGGACCACTCACTGTCTCTCTCTCTTTCTTTATCCCAACTAATAATATAGAGAGGATTAGCCCCACACGAGCGTCATGCCCTCTGGCGTGAGAAAAATCGCACTAAGTCTCTCATTATAAGTGTGAGTGAAAATGATGTTTTACGTCCTCTCGGTCATAGACACATATGGGACATTTGTAAATACAAAGATGGTGGGAACAATACTGGCTGCAATGCCCGGAGGCAGTGCAACACCAGTAAAGTTCCGAGTTTTTAACAATATAGATAGGTGTAGCGGTAACCATGCCTCAGTTAAACCTCATC
>CM065692.1:40104882-40154882 GCA_017654935.2 Phymorhynchus buccinoides | reverse complement strand
ACGGAACTACACTTTTTGTTTCGTTGTAAACAGTATGATCATATAAGGCACGAGCATCTAAAGAACATAGAGCATTTTAATGAACAGAGGGAGTTTTGCCGTTTGATGGCAACTGGAAATGAAAATGTGATTCGGCAGTTGGGTTGGTTTATCTTTAAAGCCCTTCAGATTAGAGACAAATGAAAAAGAGAAAAACTATAAGATTGTGTAACTGATGATATTTGTTCCTCTGTTCCTTGTATGATTAATTTGTATGTTTGATCTGTTTTCTTGTCGTTCTATATTGTGCCCCCCCCCCCCCCCCTTATCCGTTTATTGAAATGTATCTTGATGTAAAATGTCAACTCATGATATGGGCCAAGGCCTGACTCATTAAACCATTCGCATTCGCATTCGCATTCGCTCTTCTCTCTCTCTCTCTCTCTCTCTCTCTCTCTCTCTCTCTCTCTCTCTCTCTCTCTCTCTCTCTCTCTCTCTCTCTCTCTCTCTCTCTCTCTCTCTCTCTCTCTCTCTCATTTATGTTTTTGTAATGTAACACAGTGCACTGTTTATGGAGGTGAACGTCGTCTCTGCAAACGTCAATAGCAAATACCGCGAAGGGTCCACTAGATCTTTCGAACCCTTCCTTCTCCTCTTCGTCCTCCTCTCCTGTTTTTGTCCTTCTCCACGACTGCACCTCTGTCTGTCTCTCTGTCTATCGTCCACCCAGCCCCTCCCCCTACCTCTCTCTCCCACCCACCCCGATTACTGAGACGATAATCTTTCATCTGCGCATGGGGTCCGAGTATAGTTATTACTTCGATGCAAGAGTGGATATAAGGTAAGGTACAGTGAGATTAGAAGCAGAACTCTCTGGCGACCGTTTACTAAGTAAACAGGTGACTGCGTTTTGTATATTGTAGGCTTTGTGCTTTGCGACGTGCACACAAAATCAGTTGCCATAAGGAAAAGGACTACAACATTGCATTTTGATAAAAACAACAACAACCCAACCTGTCACGCAAAGGTTTCCATTTTAAATCGACAAACCGTCAATAATAAAGCTTCAGTGTTAAAAGTAACATACAGAAGCCAACTGCTATCAACGTGTTCCTTCTGAAATTGTAGAACATTGTCAGTTGTCATCAATTGTATTCACAACGCGCTGAAAAACAGCCAATACGTGAGTGTGGAAACGCCGGATCCACACCCTTGCATTGCCGTGTCGCCATGATTGTTCAGAGGGAAGCCGTTATTCATGTTGTCGTCTTTCTCCTCTCTGAACTCCTTCCCATTCTCTCATGCCCAGTAACCTGTCAGTGCCCGGGGACTCGCGTGCTGTGCCCCCCGGGGCAAACCGCCCTGCCCTCGGGCCTAGACCCCAACACCGAAGCTCTCATCTTGGCCGGTAGGCCCGGGCCGCAAGGCGGCAGCACCATCCCTTCTTTACGTCAATCAGATTTGACGTCACTCCACGCGCTGCAGGAACTGACCTTGACCTTCGCTCAGTTGAAGGACATCGAGGAGGATGCTTTGAGATCGCTGAAAGAACTGAAGAGGCTCATCCTCCACGACAACCAGCTGAGACTCCTCACAGCCAGGACTTTCTCTGGGCTGGTGAGTCTGGATTTCTTAGACCTCACCAACAACCATGGCTGCGTCCTTCAGGGTGACGTCTTTGGGTCATTGAGGTCGTTGAAGACGTTGTACTTGGGAGGCATGGGTCTGGCGGAGGTCCGATCCCGGTGGTTCCGGGCCATGACTGACCTGGAGAGTCTGGATCTGCACGGGAACATCATTGAAGAGCTGGAGCCGGATTTCCTTCATGGGCTGTTGAAGGTCAAGGTGAGGATGCTTGTTAATGATGGATGTGGTGTTGATGTTTTGGGGAATAGTGAGTGTGTGCGTGTGGGCGCGCGCGCGCGCGTGTGTGTGTGTGCTCGCGCGTGCGTGTGCGTGTGTGTATGCGCGCGTGCGTGTGTGTGTATGTGATGTATTAATGTGTGTGTGTGTGTGTGCGCGCGCGTGTGTGTGTACGAGTGTATGTGTGTTCGCGCGCGTGCGTGTGTACATGTGTGTGTGTGTGTGTGTGTGTGTGTGTGTGCGCGCGCGCGCGCGCGCGCGTGTGTATGTGTGTGTGTGTGTGTGTGTGTGTGTGTGTGCTTCATTTAATGTCTATCTACTCCAGTTAAACGAGATATTAAATGTGCTTTTCTCTATCTCGTTCTGTGTGTGTGTGTGTGTGTGTGTGTGTGTGTGTATGTGTGTGTGCGTGTGCGTGTGCGTGCATGCGTGTGTGTGCGTACGCGCGTGCATGCGTACATGCATGCGAACGTGCATGCATGCGTGGATGCGTGCGTACGTGCATGTTTGAAATGTTGATGAAGGGAGAGAAGTGAAATAGACCAGAGTTGCCCTCAAATCAGTTAATCGGAACTCCTCAAAAATTCAGATATTAAATAATCGTCTACATTGATTTTTTTAATCAATATTTTATATTTTAAATAAATAAATAAATAATCATTACAGTTTTGTCTTAGCTTATGCCAACCTCGACTGCAAATTCACAATCCAAGGCACAGTCATGTTACCGGTGTACCGGTATATATTTAATTTGACACAAATTTGATTTTCCATTCATTAAAGACCCACCAGATCACGTGTCAATATCACGGGTTTCTTATAGCTGGTAAGAAATCTTGGTTTGACCAGGTTTTACTCCCTTGCAAATGCCCCCAAATTCAAAACGAAACATCATATTAAACAGCAGCCTCAATGTGAAGTTGGGGGCATTTGCATGTGGTCACAGCTACTCAGAACCCCCCCCCCCCCCCCTCCAAGGGACTTAATCGTGGTGGGTCAGTGGGTGGGTCCTTAAGATTGTAGGACTTCATAAACTCAATCCATCAGTGTGTGTGGTCGTGTATTGTGTCCCCCCTTTCAACGGTAATAGAGTGTAGAGTGGCACAGTGGTAACGCGCTCGCCTTGTGTCAAGTAAACCCGAGTTCGAACCTGGGTACAGGGGATATTTCCTCTCACTTTGCACTAGGCCTTACGGTCTGAACGTGGAATCTTTCGGATGAGACGATAAACCGAGGTCCCGTGTGCCCATGCACTTAGCACATGTTAATCCCAGTGGCAACGAAAAAGTTGTCATTTGGTCAAAATTTACCCCCACCCCCCACCCTCCCCTTCCTTCCTCATCAGTCACACAAAAAAATCGCATGCAAAAAAAAGAAAAAGAAGTGGATGGTGTGCCTCCGGCTGCGACGCGCTCTCCAAGTGGGAGCAACCCGAATTTCACAGAGACGCCTCTGTGACTATAAAGTACCTAATACCTATGCTCGCAGATGCTGGATCTGACTGGAAACCAGTTACAGACACTTCCTCCTTCTCTCAAGGCCAGCTTCACCTCCCTCCCGTCTCTCTATCTGGGAAGCAACCCATGGCATTGCAACTGTCAGCTCCGCTGGTTCAAACAGTTCCGCGGTCCCCGCCACAGCAGCGACCTAGTCGTCTGCGCCACTCCCAAGTCTTCAGTTTTCCGGGAAGTGGCGAAAATAGCCGATGGTGATATGACGTGTCTCCCGCCTAAAGTGAGTGACATCGATCTGCTTAGAATTTGTCACATATAGGTACGCGCTTACATACATGCAGGTACACAATCAGACACACACACATGCACGTGCGCGCACACACACGCACGTGCGCGCGCGCGCAGAGATAGAGAACAATTGAACAATTGAACAAAGTTTGAATTTCTTTTGGCCATTAGCCCAGAGAGAGAGAGAGAGAGAGAGAGAGAGAGAGAGAGAAGAGAGAGAGAGAGAGAGAGAGAGAGAGAGAGAGAGAGAGAGAGAGAGAGAGAGAGAGAGAGAGAGAGAGAGAGAGAGAGAGAGAGAGAGAGAGAGCACGCAAAGTTGCGTTCGCGTATATGTGCACACTTATATTTTTTGCACTCACGCATAAAAAATGCACGTGCACCATCTTACACGATAATTTATTATTAAACAGAAACATGCTGGGAAAATATTTACATTCAAACTCTCTCACTCTCTCTCTCTCTCTTCTCTCTCTCTCTCTCTCTCTCTCTCTCTCTCTCTCTCTCTCTCTCTCTCTCTCTCTCTCTCTCTCTCTCTCTCTCTCTCTCTCTCTCTCTCTCTCTCTCTCCCTCTCCCTCTCCCTATCTCTTTCTCCCCCCCCCCCCCCCCCCGCTTTCTCTCTCTTTCTCTCATTCGCAGATTGTGCGTTGCGGTGGACCTTACGACGTCAAAGAAGGCAGCGGCATCGTCATGGAATGTGACGTAGAAGGCGACCCCTTCCCGGAAGTGACGTGGACAATCCCTGCGGGCACGACAGTTGCTGACGTCAGTCCAGCGGGTCGGTTCACCAGCAGTAGGAGAAGGGTCCAGTCTGTAGCGGTCACGGTAGCTGACCTGTCTCTACACCAGGGCGACTGGAACGTGACCGCTACCAGTTCGCAGGGCTCTGTCTCTGCCCTCATCACTCTCAATGTGTTGACCACCACCACCACTTCTACTACCACCACCACCACCACCACCACCACAACGACAACAAGAACATCAACGGCAACTACGACAGCGACTAATGCTTCCGGGAAGAAGACAAAAAGGTAAGAGAACAAACACACGTGGTTCTTAATAGACGATTTTCGGGAGAAAAAGACTAGGGGAGAGCACTTCATTATTCGGACCATAGCAACAATGCAGCAATGGCGTCGAAGCTTGAAACCGCAGGATGCGAGTCAGCGACTTGCAAATTTTTTTTAAAGAAAAATTATGGGTGGCCAGTGGCCACAAACTGATAAAACTAGCAAAATGTTACGTAAAAATAATGACATCTTTTTTTAGAATGACGCACAGTGTTCTAAGTGCTGTAGGCCTATGTCTGCTCAAACACACGAGTCGATAGGCTACGAGAGCTGATGGCAGAGTGACTTCCCCTGTTTGACCGATTGAATTAGGCAAGATCACTCCCACACATCATGAAATTACTCTTAATTATTTCCGAACAATCGTTGCTTATGTCAACAAAACCTTACCCGCTGGGCATGATTCCAAGGACGGTATACTATGACCTGTTGTTCCTGATGTAACAGCCCAGTTTGTCCCCCCCCTCCTACCTCCTCGGAAACGTCCCCGGGGGACGTTCTGGGATACTAAAACATTCCCCGCCCCCCCTTAGAAACGTCCCCTGGGGGACGAATCAGTGTCTTAGAATGTCCCCTGGGGGACGAATCAGTGTCTTAGAATGTCCCCTGGGGGACGAATCAGTGTCTTAGAATGTCCCCTGTGGGACGAATCAGTGTCTTAGAATGTCCCCTGGGGGACGAATCAGTGTCTTAGAATGTCCCCTGGGGGACGAATCAGTGTCTTAGAATGTCCCCTGGGGGACGAATCAGTGTCTTAGAATGTCCCCTGTGGGACGAATCAGTGTCCTAGAATGTCCCCTGGGGGACGAATCAGTGTCTTAGAATGTCCCCTGGGGGACGAATCAGTGTCTTAGAATGTCCCCTGGGGGACGAATCAGTGTCTTAGAATGTCCCCTGGGGGACGAATCAGTGTCTTAGAATGTCCCCTGGGGGACGAATCAGTGTCTTAGAATGTCCCCTGGGGGACGAATCAGTGTCTTAGAATGTCCCCTGGGGGACGAATCAGTGTCTTAGAATGTCCCCTGGGGGACGAATCAGTGTCTTAGAATGTCCCCTGGGGGACGAATCAGTGTCTTAGAATGTCCCCTGGGGGACGAATCAGTGTCTTAGAATGTCCCCTGGGGGACGAATCAGTGTCTTAGAATGTCCCCTGGGGGACGAATCAGTGTCTTAGAATGTCCCCTGGGGGACGAATCAGTGTCTTAGAATGTCCCCTGGGGGACGAATCAGTGTCTTAGAATGTCCCCTGGGGGACGAATCAGTGTCTTAGAATGTCCCCTGGGGGACGAATCAGTGTCTTAGAATGTCCCCTGGGGGACGAATCAGTGTCTTAGAATGTCCCCTGGGGGACGAATCAGTGTCTTAGAATGTCCCCTGGGGGACGAATCAGTGTCTTAGAATGTCCCCTGGGGGACGAATCAGTGTCTTAGAATGTCCCCTGGGGGACGAATCAGTGTCTTAGAATGTCCCCTGGGGGACGAATCAGTGTCTTAGAATGTCCCCTGTGGGACGAATCAGTGTCTTAGAATGTCCCCTGTGGGACGAATCAGTGTCTTAGAATGTCCCCTGTGGGACGAATCAGTGTCTTAGAATGTCCCCTGTGGGACGAATCAGTGTCTTAGAATGTCCCCTGTGGGACGAATCAGTGTCCTAGAATGTCCCCTGTGGGACGAATCAGTGTCTTAGAATGTCCCCTGTGGGACGAATCAGTGTCCTAGAATGTCCCCTGTGGGACGAATCAGTGTCTTAGAATGTCCCCTGGGGGACGAATCAGTGTCCTAGAATGTCCCCTGTGGGACGAATCAGTGTCCCCTGGGGGACTCAGTGTCTTAGAATGTCCCCTGGGGGACGAATCAGTGTCTTAGAATGTCCCCTGGGGGACGAATCAGTGTCCTTAGAATGTCCCCTGGGGGACGAATCAGTGTCTTAGAATGTCCCCTGGGGGACGAATCAGTGTCTTAGAATGTCCCCTGGGGGACGAATCAGTGTCTTAGAATGTCCCCTGGGGGACGAATCAGTGTCTTAGAATGTCCCCTGGGGGACGAATCAGTGTCTTAGAATGTCCCCTGGGGGACGAATCAGTGTCTTAGAATGTCCCCTGGGGGACGAATCAGTGTCTTAGAATGTCCCCTGGGGGACGAATCAGTGTCTTAGAATGTCCCCTGGGGGACGAATCAGTGTCTTAGAATGTCCCCTGGGGGACGAATCAGTGTCTTAGAATGTCCCCTGGGGGACGACGAATGTCCCCTGGGGGATCAGTGTCTTAGAATGTCCCCTGGGGGACGAATCAGTGTCTTAGAATGTCCCCTGGGGGACGAATCAGTGTCTTAGAATGTCCCCTGTGGGACGAATCAGTGTCTTAGAATGTCCCCTGTGGGACGAATCAGTGTCTTAGAATGTCCCCTGGGGGACGAATCAGTGTCTTAGAATGTCCCCTGGGGGACGAATCAGTGTCTTAGAATGTCCCCTGTGGGACGAATCAGTGTCTTAGAATGTCCCCTGGGGGACGAATCAGTGTCTTAGAATGTCCCCTGGGGGACGAATCAGTGTCTTAGAATGTCCCCTGGGGGACGAATCAGTGTCTTAGAATGTCCCCTGTGGGACGAATCAGTGTCTTAGAATGTCCCCTGGGGGACGAATCAGTGTCTTAGAATGTCCCCTGGGGGACGAATCAGTGTCTTAGAATGTCCCCTGGGGGACGAATCAGTGTCTTAGAATGTCCCCCGGGGGACGAATCAGTGTCTTAGAATGTCCCCTGGGGGACGAATCAGTGTCTTAGAATGTCCCCTGGGGGACGAATCAGTGTCCTAGAATGTCCCCTGGGGGACGAATCAGTGTCTTAGAATGTCCCCTGGGGGACGAATCAGTGTCTTAGAATGTCCCCTGGGGGACGAATCAGTGTCCTAGAATGTCCCCTGGGGGACGAATCAGTGTCTTAGAATGTCCCCTGGGGGACGAATCAGTGTCTTAGAATGTCCCCTGGGGGACGAATCAGTGTCTTAGAATGTCCCCTGGGGGACGAATCAGTGTCTTAGAATGTCCCCTGGGGGACGAATCAGTGTCTTAGAATGTCCCCTGTGGGACGAATCAGTGTCTTAGAATGTCCCCTGTGGGACGAATCAGTGTCTTAGAATGTCCCCTGGGGGACGAATCAGTGTCTTAGAATGTCCCCTGGGGGACGAATCAGTGTCTTAGAATGTCCCCTGGGGGACGAATCAGTGTCTTAGAATGTCCCCTGGGGGACGAATCAGTGTCTTAGAATGTCCCCTGGGGGACGAATCAGTGTCTTAGAATGTCCCCTGGGGGACGAATCAGTGTCTTAGAATGTCCCCTGGGGGACGAATCAGTGTCTTAGAATGTCCCCTGGGGGACGAATCAGTGTCTTAGAATGTCCCCTGGGGGACGAATCAGTGTCTTAGAATGTCCCCTGGGGGACGAATCAGTGTCTTAGAATGTCCCCTGGGGGACGAATCAGTGTCTTAGAATGTCCCCCGGGGGACGAATCAGTGTCTTAGAATGTCCCCTGGGGGACGAATCAGTGTCTTAGAATGTCCCCTGGGGGACGAATCAGTGTCTTAGAATGTCCCCTGGGGGACGAATCAGTGTCTTAGAATGTCCCCTGGGGGACGAATCAGTGTCTTAGAATGTCCCCTGGGGGACGAATCAGTGTCTTAGAATGTCCCCTGGGGGACGAATCAGTGTCTTAGAATGTCCCCTGGGGGACGAATCAGTGTCTTAGAATGTCCCCTGTGGGACGAATCAGTGTCTTAGAATGTCCCCTGGGGGACGAATCAGTGTCCTAGAATGTCCCCTGGGGGACGAATCAGTGTCTTAGAATGTCCCCTGGGGGACGAATCAGTGTCTTAGAATGTCCCCTGGGGGACGAATCAGTGTCTTAGAATGTCCCCTGGGGGACGAATCAATGTTTTAGAATGTCCCCTGGGGGACGAATCAGTGTCCTTAGAATGTCCCCTGGGGGACGAATCAGTGTCTTAGAATGTCCCCTGTGGGACGAATCAGTGTCTTAGAATGTCCCCTGGGGGACGAATCAGTGTCTTAGAATGTCCCCTGTGGGACGAATCAGTGTCTTAGAATGTCCCCTGGGGGACGAATCAGTGTCTTAGAATGTCCCCTGTGGGACGAATCAGTGTCTTAGAATGTCCCCTGGGGGACGAATCAGTGTCTAGAATGTCCCCTGGGGGACGAATCAGTGTCTTAGAATGTCCAGTGACCGAATCAGTGGAACTGGGTCTGTATCTCATCAGTGTCTTAGAATGTCCCCTGGGGGACGAATCAGTGTCCTAGAATGTCCCCTCTGGGGACGAATCAGTGTCTTAGAATGTCCCCTGGGGGACGAATCAGTGACGAATCAGTGTCTTAGAATGTCCCCTAGAATGTCCCCAGTGACGAATCAGTGTCTTAGAATGTCCCCTGGGGGACGAATCAGTGTCCCCTGGGGGACGAATCAGTGAATGTCCCCTGGGGACGAATCAGTGTCTTAGAATGTCCCCTGGGGACGAATCAGTGTCTTAGAATGTCCCCTGTGGGACGAATCACGAATGTCTTAGAATGTCCCCTGTTCTGGTTTAAGCGGTACTAAGCAAACATCAATGTCAGCTACCCTGTGGGGGACGAATCACATCAGTGACCATAGAATGTCCCCTGTGGGGACTAGCTCTGTATCTGTTCTGGTGTAAGCCCTGATGAAGCAAACATCAGTGACCATAGAATGTCCCCTGTGGTTAGAATACGAATCTGTATCTGTTCTGGTGTCAGCGGTACTGAGGCAAACATCAATGACCATCTCAGGGACGAATCAGTGGTTAGAATGTGGCCCTGTATCTGTTCTGCGGTGGGACGAATCAGTGTCCATAGAATGTCCCCTGGGGGACGAATCAGTGTATCTAGAATGTCCCCTGCGGGACGAATCAGTGTCTTAGAATGTCCCCTGTGGGACGAATCAGTGTCCTAGAATGTCCGACCTGTGGGACGAATCAGTGTCTTTAGAATGTCCCCTCTGGGACTGGCTCTCATCGTAGAATGTCCCCTGGGGGACGAATCAGTGTCATAGAATGTCCCCTGTGGGACGAATCAGTGTCTTAGAATGTCCCCTGGCCTGGGACGAATCAGTGTCATAGAATGTCCCCTGGGGACGAACGGAATTTAGAATGTCCCCTGGGGGACGAATCATTGTCTAATAGAATGTCCCCTGTGGGACGAATCAGTGTATAGAATGTCCCCTGTGGGACGAATCAGTGTCTTAGAATGTCCCCTGGGGGACCGAATCGAATGTCTTAGAATGTCCCCTGGGGGACGAATCAGTGTCATAGAATGTCCCCTGGGGGACGAATCAGTGTCTTAGAATGTCCCCTGGGGGACGAATCAGTGTCTTAGAATGTCCCCTGGGGGACGAATCAGTGTCTTAGAATGTCCCCTGGGGGACGAATCAGTGTCTTAGAATGTCCCCTGGGGGACGAATCAGTGTCTTAGAATGTCCCCCGGGGGACGAATCAGTGTTTTAGAATGTCCCTCGTGGGACGTTTCCAGGGGGGAGGGGCTGGGATGTTATCACGGCTTTAGCGCTGTCACACAGGTACAAATGATCAATCAAATCATCTGCGATTCATACCTCCCGCATTGTTTTTCGTTTTCAGCACTGCCAACCCAGCCACTATTGTCCATCTTATTCTAACAGTTGGCATTCTTGGTTGCCTCGTTTTTTAACTGTGTTCAAAGATGGCCGGAGTGACCTGACTGTAAAGTGTTTCATATTTATAGTTGTTCTGTAGCAAACAGCAACGGCTATATAGTCTTATCTTCATCATTCGGTTAACTGTTCGGCGTTTCATTTTCATTAATTTTCAGCAATGTTCAGAAAACAAAACACCACCGACCATTGTATCCCCAACATTGTTTTTCCTTTACGTCCATTGCATATTAAAACAAATATCAATGACCAGTTCAGCCCCAGCCTATGCTTCTACCTGGCTCTGTGTCTGTTCTGGTTTCCGCAATGTTGAAGCAAACATCAGTGACCATCTCAGGTCCGACCTGTGGTTATATCTAGCTCTGTATCTGTTCTGGTTTCAGCGGTGATGAAGCAAACATCAGTGACCATCTCAGCTACAATCTGTGGTTTTACATAGGTCTTTATCTGTTCTGGTTTCAGCGGTACTGAAGCAAACATCAATGACCATCTCAGCTACAACCTGTGATTAAATATCTAGCCCTGTATCTGTTCTGGTTTCCGCAATGTTGAAGAAAACATCAGTGACCATCTCAGCTCCGACCTGTGATTCTACTTGGCTCTGTATTTGTTCTGGTTTCAGCGGTACTGAAGCAAACATCAATGACCATCTCAGCTACAACCTGTGATTACATCTAGCTCTGTATTTGTTCTGGTTTCAGCGTTGATGAAGCAAACATCACTTTGACCATCTCAGCTACAACCTGTGATTATATCTAGCATTCTGTATCTGTTCTGGTTTAAGCGGTGATGAAGCAAACATCAGTGACCATCTCAGCTCCGAGCTATGGTTCTATCTGGCTCTGTATCTGTTCTGGTTTCAGCGGTGCTGAGGCAAACATCAATGACCATCTCAGCTACAACCTGTGATTACATCTAGCTCTGTATTTGTTCTGGTTTCAGCGTTGATGAAGCAAACATCAGTGACCATCTCAGCTACAACCTGTGATTATATCTAGCTCTGTATCTGTTCTGGTTTAAGCGGTGATGAAGCAAACATCAATGACCATCTCAGCTCCGACCTATGGTTCTATCTGGCTCTGTATCTGTTCTGGTTTCAGCGGTGCTGAGGCAAACATCAATGACCATCTCAGCTCCGACCTGTGGTTCTACCTGGCTCTGGCAGCCTTTGGACTGACGGCTCTGGCGCTGCTGGCTCTCATCGTGGTGGCCACCTTCAAGCTCCGCACCAGCAACATCCACCAGCGGCAGGTGGGCCAGGATCGACGCCACTCCAGCGTCAGCCTGGCCTCCGCCCCTGACTCCTCTCACGCCATGTTCTTCCACCGCTCCACGGATATTTAACAGTTGATGGAGTAAATGATTGTACTAACACAACTAATCAAAAGACCATTTGATTGTCTGCGAAGTCCGATAGAAGCAGACGTATATAATATTACATACACACACACTTCCATACATAACACTACGCACGCAATTGCAACCCAATCGAGCGCATGTGCACACATCCCCATCTCAACAGACACATAGATTCACGGACACACATTCACACACACAAGAACACACACTCACACACAAACAGCTTCTTTTGAACACATAACATCTACAAAGACACTACACACACAACATACACAAACCATCACATACACACACACACACACACGATCATGGAAGTCTCAGAAACACTTAGTAAACATGTATTTCACACAATAGAAATGCAAACAAACACGCAAGACGCCTTAAAACGTTTGTTTCACTACTTTATAGACTTAAGCTAAATGCTTTTAAAACTAAATTCACAAAAAATCTTCAATGTGTATGCGGTGCTATTGATAATTGCACACACAACAACACACATTCTATATTATTGCCCTTATTTTGAATCGGCCCTTTCAGAATTCAGAAAAGATGACTCCAAATGTATATTCCAAGATGCCGTATCTCTTTTGAATTTTGTACAAACTTTAATGTTAAGTCCATTTGGCTCGTTTCTATGATTGCTGTTGGGTTTTTGTTGATAGAATGTTTGCATTTTTATTTTATAATAGTTCAATTCTGGAGTTTTTATTTTATTTTATTATCATTATTATTATTATTATTTTTTTGTGTTTTAACACACACACACAAAACTGTTTTAACTAAGCATACATCCCCTAATGTTACTTATAAATATGCACTTTAAGCACACACAGATACACATGCACATTCCCACGCGCACACACTCACACACACACTTTCATGTCTAATATCACTTCTAAGTGAAAAGACGTTAAATTAAAGAACAACAACAACACACACACACACACGATGGTAAGCTTCCCAGGAGATGATCTCTCACCCTGCGCTTGTATTACGTACATGACGACCCGGTTTGGGGCAGTGGGTGGATGCCTCGTGCCTCCATACGGGGAGCTGGACGTCCCCGCCCCCTCCACGAGTCTCTCCCCGTGGGGATACTGGGGAGTTCTGTGCTCGTAACTTCCTCTAATCTGCCACTCTCTTTGACTCTGCCTTTTCCCTTCGCTTTCTATCATCTACTATCTTTCTGACTTAGGCCTCGTACACAGTTAATGCGGAGACTCCATGCGCAATCCGTAAATAGGTGAAAGAAGGAAGGGTAAAAATGTACGGATTATGGGAAATCCGGACACATGCGCAAATCTTTTCCTTTCTTTCTTTTACCTATTTACAGATTGCCCACGGGTTTTCACACGGATCCTCCGCATGTATGTGTACATACCCTTATTGGCCCATTCTCCTGCCTTTTGTTTCCAAAAAAATCTTCCAAATAATTTTTCTCCTTTGAGCTCCTCCGAAATCTGAATGTGTCGGCTGTGAAAACTGAAAACCGGACACATACGTACCGTACCCATTATGGCCATATGGCCTGGGAACGCAGAAGAAGAAGAAGACCGGGTTGACTTTGTCATGACTATCAAAACAAAATTCGTAAGCCTAGTGAGACAATGGTGTAGCAAGACAGAAGACTTGCTTTTAAGCTTAGTCATATCACTTAGGGTCATCAGAAATTAGGGTGTGGTGGAGCAGAGGTGGATGCGTGTTTTTTTTTAATATCTTCTTAGATTCAAAAAGGCAAGTTGATAAATATTTATAACTTTAATCTTGTTATCCCATAAGGTTTGTTGCAGATATGACAAGTGTAATTCATGTGACTTCAGTGTCTTGTCAGCTACCACTTGTCATAATTTTTGTTTATTTTAATGTTGACATAAAACTTGGGTAAAGATGATTACAAATGCGTTTGACATCGACAATGTATTAGTTTTAAAAGCTGAGTGTGACATTCACAAAATATATTTTTGCATTGGCGTCAAATCGATCTGAATAAGAAATTTGTATGGTGAAATGGCAACAAGATGTTCAAAAAGTGAAACATAAAATAAGTTTAATTCAGTCTTATATGATAAGGCAAAAGTTTATAGTTCCGACCTTGAAAATGACTACTTTCTTGATAAACCCTTGTATGTTTTCGTATTCGAACTTATTTTGTTTGTCAATGTTCCTTAATCGTCCAAGTAAATGTAATTGTAACTTAATAGAGTGATTGATTCTAATATTGGGCGTCATATCAAGAATGAAACAGTGGAATAATGTACACTGCTTGTATAGTTTCGTTTTGTTCTCTGTCGCTCTCTTTGTCTGTTTGTCTGTCGTCCCGTCTGTCTGTCTGTCTGTGTCTGTGTGTGTGTGTGTGTGTGTGTGTGTGTGTGTGTGTGTGTGTGTGTGTGTCTGTCTGTGTGTGTGTGTGTCTGTCTGTGTGTGTGTGTGTGTGTGTGTGTGTGTGTCTGTCTGTCTCTGTGTGTGTGTGTGTCTTTCTCTGTGTTTGTTGACTTATCTAGTTGTGTGTATGCTTATCTAGTATGTGTTAGTTTAATTGTTTTGTTAGATATTACACATGTTGAAATAATGATGCTGTTTATAAATTAATGTTGCTTTTTCCTCTTTTACTTGAATTTCTGTTTGTTGACTTATCTAGTTGTTAGATGTTTGGTTATTTCGTTCTGTTCCAACTTTGTTTGTTGATGCCTTGAATCGTTATGTATGCCCATATCTGTTGCCTGATTGTTTTGTCCTAGTCTTGTTTACGTCCCAAGGACAGATTGTAAGAATAGGCTTGGCCTAAAATCTCAATCCTTGCGCAATAAAGTTTTTCAAGTTCAAGTTCAAGTTATCTCTCTCTCTCTCTCTCTCTCTCTCTCTCTCTCAACACATCGAGCAGTTGTGCCTGATTCTGCGGACATAACCCAACGTAAGATGGAACACAGAAGATCTGGTAAACACTCCTGTGGTATGAATGTGGCAAGGCAATCCTCTGGTAAACACTCCTGTGGTATGAATGTGGCAAGGCAATCCTCTGGTTAACACTCCTGTGGTATGAATATGGCAAGGCAATCCTCTGGTAAACACTCCTGTGGTATGAATGTGGCAAGACAATCCTCTGGTAAACACTCCTGTGGTATGAATGTGGCAAGGCAATCCTCTGGTAGACACTCCTGTGGTATGAATGTGGCAAGGCAATCCTCTGGTTAACACTCCTGTGGTATGAATGTGGCAAGGCAATCCTCTGGTAAACACTCCTGTGGTATGAATGTGGCAAGGCAATCCTCTGGTAAACACTCCTGTGGTATGAATGTGGCAAGGCAATCCTCTGGTTAACACTCCTGTGGTATGAATGTGGCAAGGCAATCCTCTGGTAAACACTCCTGTGGTATGAATGTGGCAAGGCAATCCTCTGGTAAACACTCCTGTGGTATGAATGTGGCAAGGCAATCCTCTGGTAAACACTCCTGTGGTATGAATGTGGCAAGGCAATCCTCTGGTAGACACTCCTGTGGTATGAATGTGGCAAGGCAATCCTCTGGTAAACACTCCTGTGGTATAAATGTGTGGCAAGACAATCCTCTGGTTAACACTCCTGTGGCATAAATGTGTGGTAAGGCAATCCTCTGGTAAACACTCCTGTGGTATGAATGTGTGGCAAGGCAATCCTCTGGTAAACACTCCTGTGGTATGAATGTGGCAAGGCAATCCTCTGGTAAACACTCCTGTGGTATAAATGTGTGGCAAGACAATCCTCTGGTTAACACTCCTGTGGCATAAATGTGTGGTAAGGCAATCCTCTGGTAAACACTCCTGTGGTATGAATGTGTGGCAAGGCAATCCTCTGGTAAACACTCCTGTGGTATGAATGTGTGGCAAGACAATCCTCTGGTTAACACTCCTGTGGCATAAATGTGTGGTAAGGCAATCCTCTGGTAAACACTCCTGTGGTATGAATGTGTGGCAAGACAATCCTCTGGTTAACACTCCTGTGGCATAAATGTGTGGTAAGGCAATCCTCTGGTAAACACTCCTGTGGCATAAATGTGTGGTAAGGCAATCCTCTGGTAAACACTCCTGTGGCATAAATGTGTGGTAAGACAATCCTCTGGTAAACACTCCTGTGGCATAAATGTGTGGTAAGACAATCCTCTGGTAAACACTCCTGTGGCATAAATGTGTGGTAAGACAATCCTCTGGTAAACACTCCTGTGGCATAAATGTGTGGTAAGACAATCCTCTGGTAAACACTCCTGTGGTATAAATGTGTGGCAAGGCAATCCTCTGGTAAACACTCCTGTGGTATAAATGTGTGGCAAGACAATCCTCTGGTAAACACTCCTGTGGTATGAATGTGTGGCAAGACAATCCTCTGGTAAACACTCCTGTGGTATGAATGTGTGGCAAGGCAATCCTCTGGTAAACACTCCTGTGGTATGAATGTGGCAAGGCAATCCTCTGGTAAACACTCCTGTGGTATGAATGTGGCAAGACAATCCTCTGGTAAACACTCCTGTGGTATGAATGTGTGGCAAGACAATCCTCTGGTAAACACTCCTGTGGTATAAATGTGTGGCAAGACAATCCTCTGGTAAACACTCCTGTGGTATAAATGTGTGGTAAGACAATCCTCTGGTAAACACTCCTGTGGTATAAATGTGTGGCAAGACAATCCTCTGGTTAACACTCCTGTGGTATAAATGTGTGGCAAGACAATCCTCTGGTTAACACTCCTGTGGTATAAATGTGTGGCAAGACAATCCTCTGGTAAACACTCCTGTGGTATGAATGTGTGGCAAGACAATCCTCTGGTAAACACTCCTGTGGTATAAATGTGTGGCAAGACAATCCTCTGGTAAACACTCCTGTGGTATAAATGTGTGGCAAGACAATCCTCTGGTAAACACTCCTGTGGTATAAATGTGTGGCAAGACAATCCTCTGGTTAACACTCCTCCGATTTGAATTTGTTGGGAAAAACACACAGCTTTAGCATACCCGTGTGCTAGTGGAAAAAAGCACCTTATTTCGTTTGGTCTAAATGCTAAATACCCCCGATAATCTTAGCAACTAAACCAATTGTACCAAGTTCCCACTTGTCAATGTTTTTGTACTGTTACAAATCACGCAGTTGGTAAGCTTCCCAATTCAAACATCAGTCGGAAATGATTAAAATGCCCAGGATGGGCAGATCATTTCAGTTAATGAGTTATATATTTAATAATAATAATAATTGATAGCATTTCTATAGCGCCTTGTCAATTGAATGAATGTTGCGCCGTTATATAATTATTTTACACTCAAGGCGCTTTCATTCACTGATACACACGCAGACACACAATACATTCTCACCCATTCATTCACCCAGGTGCACGTGCAAGAATGAAAAACTTACAAACCGAATGAGCTTTGAAAGAAGTGTGCCTTAATCAAGATTAGCCTTGAAACCAGAGAGAGTTGGTTCATGACCGAAATCAACTGGGAGGGAATTCCAAACAGCAGGGGCGCTGAAACTGAAACTGCGGTCACCAAATGACTTTAGATTTGTTTTTGGAACATTCAGAAGTTTTGTGATTGAGGACCTGAGTGAGCGGGGAGGAGTGTAGGTGTGAAGAGCACTGGAGAGGTAAGGCAAAGTGACGGAAGGATAGGACAGCCAGCTTATACTGAAGGCGGGACTGCACAGGGAGCCAATGGAGCTTCTTCTGAAGCGGCGTGACATGATCACGCTTGCGCTTTCGCATACTCTTTACTTCTAAGACCAAAAGAACGGCGCTCATGGTTTCAAAATATTGATGTTATTGTTTTTGGTATTTTTGAGGTTGCTTTACCGACCAACCACAGAGAAGTCGTTTGTTTTCTTTCATCATTTTATTGCCGCCAAGGAATGGTAATGATAAAGGAACTAGATGCAGTTACACATAGTTTGCAGACAAGAATTACAAAGGAAAGCAACAGAACAAAGAACATTTATCTTTTTTTCTGAATAAGCGGAGAGGAACAAAAAAAGACACATTTTTTCCCTTCTCCTCTTTTTTTTTTCTCTTTTCTCTTCTTCTCCCCTTTTTGTGGATAGCACCAACGCAATGTTAAATATAGACATTTACGAGTGTTTGTGTCATTCATTTTTATGCACCTCTGTACACAACGTAAACGAGGCAACATAATTCCTTTGCATTGGGACAAAAAAGGAACAGAAAAAAGAACAAATTCATAATTTCCAGCTGAAGAAGACATGAAGCATGTCCATTAGGCCAAGCCCACGAATTAACAATTAAAAAGATAGAAACAAAACAATGTCTAGATTCTGTTTTCAGGAGTTCGGTTCAACCTTGGTCATGTCAGTGCGTTTCTGGTTCACCCGTCTTGATCCACTTTGCAGGAGAGTCACAGCTGGTTAGATTCTGAGCACACGTTTCAACTCCAGCCTGCTCGTGCCGTAGCTCTCAAAGTATGGCAGCTCCACCTGAACTATGTTCTGTGTGGCGTTTTCCTCGAGTTCCCAAAAAGTCAGGAACTGAGAGAAAAGAACAAGGAAAAATAAACACAGACAAACGATGAAGTAAGCTAGTAACATTACTTTCTTTAAAACCTCTTGAAAACTCTTATGAGCCGGAGCCGGGCCATTCGTCCTAAACGATTGTGCGAGCCATGAGCCGGCTCATTCGGCTCATTCGGCTCATTCGTCCCGAGTGACGAATGAGCCGGAGCCGGCTCATGGCTCGCTCAACCGTTTAGGACGAATGGCCCGGCTCCGGCTCATAAGAGTTTTCAAGAGGTTTTGATTTCTGGCGTGTAACCAGCTTTCCAGTGTGACGTCATAGCCTACTTTCAGTTTGCTTTGACCTTGCCTCTCTTGAAATCAACCAATCATTGCATACTTTACATTCAGCTTTGGTTGTAGAGGGGGGTCAAAGATCGGAATGTGACATTTTCCTTCTTTCTATGTGTTAGCTGTTTTCGTCAATAGGAGACAAACGACGAAGGCATGGAATCTGATATTTTACGATCGCTTAGTGCATGGTGTTGCTAATCGTTTCTGAAAATATTGATGCCTAACTCTTCATAACTTGGTCTATGGTGATTGTTTTACGAACTTAGTCAAATGCCCAGTCCCCACAGAACAAGGGGAAACAATTCGGCCAGTCCCGAGTGAGTTAAAAAACAACAACCCCACAACAACACCTTCATGCAAACAGTAAAAGCTCCAAAACCAAAGAACAACAGCACTAGCAACAGTATTGGTGAGGCGGGCAAAATGAGGACCGTATTGAACAGAGGAACGGGAAACCTGAATGTGTATCAATGTGCGAAACCTAGGAAAAGCTGGTAACGCTTCTTATCTTTTTCTTCATTTTTTAACACGCTCACAAACAAATATATCCCCCCAACCTTCCACCCTCCACCCCACGTTTGCATTGAAAGTTGAAACTGCAGTTTAGTTGCTTAAAAGGGCACCCTGGCGGATGAGTTTTCGCAAGAAACACGTCGAGATCGCCAGGAAAACGCCCTTTACAGAGATCGCAACACTCACTTTGCTTTGGTTTCCTAGAAATCAAGCCGTCAAATCGGCGATTCCTTCTTGGCGGAGGTGCTGGAAGTCAGATTATTTCAGAGAAAGAGAAGACATGTACCTTCTCTTTTCTAATGGCCGCCTGAATTAGACTAAATCGTTTGCACGAAATGTCCACAATACCCCAAGTCTTTTTGTACAGTTTTTAGACAACTTACCAAAAGGAGGTTTGCTCACAACAAAGGAAATAGCTCCATTTGTTTTTACTGCACTACAAAGAAGAAAAAGCTTCAACCACTCTCAGTGGCCTCCACCCACCCCGTCCAAAATGGCTTATCTCTCCGGCAACTCCGCCAAGGAGGAATCGCCGTTTTGACGGTTTGATTTTTAAGAAACCAGAGCAAAATGAGTGTTCCGATCCTTGAAAAGGCTGTCTTTCTGGTGACCTCGACGTGTTTTTTGCAAAATTTCATCCTTTAAAACTGCCACCACTAACATCAAGACCCTTCTTGCTCTTGAATATTTGACAAATAGACAAGAAAAGCTTAACACAGTAAAATTGTGGGAGAAAACCACCCACATTATCAAGCCAAATGCTATCAACGAAGCCCTTTCTTCTAAACAACAAACACACTTAAGCCTAGAAAGATACATTCAATTTGAATAGACGAGTTTGAAACACTAATGCCGTCAACAATAGGTCTGTGATATAAACCTAAGTTAACTACTTCAAACTGTTTGTGTAACTACAAGAACATTATGAACGGCAACAATCAGTTTTGTTATATTTCCAATGTTGTGCCTAATCGTTTTCATCATTATATTCAGCACAAAAGTTTGCTTCTTATGTGTTTGTCTTGTGTAGGTAATTGTAAACCCGCCAGTATTGTAACGTAAAACTATTTTCAACTGAGCTTTGCTTATTTTATGCTTCAGCTATACCACTTTGTGTGATTATTCTATTCCTTTGGCAACAATGCTTAAATCAACAATCAAATCTTTGTCTTTATATTAGCAGAAAAGAATTATAATGTCATTAAACATCGACACAACTACTTTAACGATTGTCAAATGTGTTACTTTCATTGGAATGAAAGTTTTTATCTCACATACAATTCACAATAAAAACGCGGTCTCACCCTAGGCGGGTATGTAGCAATTAATTAGCAGAAAAGTATTATAATGTCAATAAACATCGAAACAACTACTTTAACTATTGTTCAAATTTGTTAATTTATTGGAATAAAAGTTTTTATCTCACATACAATTCACAATAAAAACGCAATCTCACCCTAGGCGGGTATGTAGCAATGACGGGGTGAAACACTGGTTTGATAATGCCAGGTAGAGGGTCGATTAGTTCCACCCACGCTTTCATCTCCATATCAAAGGTGTCTGGACACTGGTTCTCTATCGAAAACGAACAGTTGTAAGTATGGAATAATGTGGGTGAGTGTGATTTTTGGTGATGAACATTTTCTAGTGTGTGTGTGCAAAGTCAAACATTTACCAGAAAGTGTGTTGGTATACATATTTCCAAAAATAGTTTTGGGCCTAACTATACTGGGAGAGAGAGAGAGAGAGAGAGAGAGAGAGAGAGAGAGAGAGAGAGAGAGAGAGAGAGAGAGAGAGAGAGAGAGAGAGAGAGAGAGAGAGAGAGAGAGAGAGAGAGAGAGAGAGAGAGAGAGAGAGAGAGAGAGAGAGAGAGAGAGAGAGAGAGAGAGAGAGAGAGAGAGAGAGAGAGAGAGAGAGAGAGAGAGAGAGAGAAACAAACCGACAGAGAGACAGACAGACAGGCAGGCAGAAAGACGGAAAGACAAACAAAGAAACAGACAGACATACTGGGCATGTCCAGGATCCAGTCAAAGAAGATGACTACTCCGCCTGACGAAGGGCTGTCAGGGAAGTTCCACCTCCCAGAGTCCACACCCAGCATCTCAAAGTACTCGCGAGCACGTTCCACCGGAAACTGCGTCACAAATGACCCCGATGGAAAGGTCAAGGACTGGAGTGCGGCCGAGTCATTGCTTCGAAACACTGTCAGAATAACAGAAATATCCCTATGTATCATTGCTCTAGATTCATGCAGGAATAAAACAAAAAGATGTTGAATTTGTTCCATTGTCCCATGTCTACACATGCAACACAAGACATTCAGGTAGTATTTGGTCCTTTTATTGAGGCTCAACATACAGACGTTTCGTATGATACATACATTATCAATGTAAAAAGAAAGACTGACAGACAGACAGCAAATAGTAAGAGTTCAAAATAGAAAGAGAAGTAGAATTTTTGCTGATAAATTAGCGAAAGAAGGTGCTAGTAGAAAATCGTCAGATTGTTCAATAAAACTAGAAAAGCACGAAATAAATTGAATGTTAGAAAATAGTGTATATAATGAAAAGCTTCCTTCAAAATCTAAGATATTATTATGTTCAAGATCTTTATCTAGCCTTATCTACAAAATTCGATTGAACTCGTGGAGGACCAAATTTTCTAAAGATGTAGAATGCGATTGTGGTCTCCCAATATCAGTTCAACACATTATTTTAGAATGTCCATTATTATCATTGTTATGCAAACTATCTGGGATACAAGCTGCACAAATTGGAACTTTAAAAGATGTAGTTTACAGTCATGAAATGATCAAAATTGCTACAGCTCTGGAATTGCAAGATTACTTTAGTTCATGAGTTAATTAACTTTAATTTTGTTTTCTTTTTCACTTTTTTATTTATTTGTTGTTATTAATTTGTTAGGGATTTGTTGCACACGCACTCATATTCACATACACACACGCGCGCGCGCACACACGCACACACACTTTTTTTTTCTTTCCCCCCCCCCCCCCCCCCCCAGTCTAATATCACCATTGTGTGAACAGACTTTAAATTAAATCAATCAATCAATCAAAGAGAAGACTGAATTGAAAATTAGATATGATAGGAAGATTGAGTAGATATAATTTGAAGAATGTCTGTTTACAGTTCGGTTATCATGACTCTCGCCATATCAACAGAACTAGAAACATCAAAGCCAGTTGTGCTTTGCCAGACCGATATACTACTTTGCATTATAATTATTATTACCAGAAAAATAGATTTGAACCGTTGCTGTCTTCTATCAATCAGACACTACTGCACACATACATCTCCATGCGTGTGTGCATAATCCGAAAACATGTAGGCACATCATATGGTGCTTTGCATAACACGATTACCATATAGGGGAAGACGGGGTAAAAAGCGCATGGGCAGGTAAGAAGCCCACCCCAATTATCTCATGAAATAAAGAAAATTTCAGTCAAATTTGCCCATGAGACGAATGCTAGACATTAACGCTCGTCTCATGGGCAAAATGAGACTGAAATTTGCTTCATTTCATGAGATAATTGGGGTGGGCTTCTTACCCGCCCATGCGCTTTTTACCCCGTCTTCCCCTATATATTGCTCTCTACGTGGCTCTGTCTGTCTACAAGGTTCATACATTACTACTTGTGGCGGTGCCATAGCCGATGAGGTTTAACCCTTTCACCGCCAGCCATCTTTGAACCAAACGTTTCCATAAAATGTATTTTGGTTACAGAAATATTTCATCTGCAATATTGTGCGATTTTCCTGTGACACATTTAGAATAGGGTCAATCTTTACTGCCCAAATTTAGGAGCACAATATTATTGAATAATAGACCCTGATTCAAGAGTTTTAATGACACGAGTGTTAAATCATTGTGGTGCAAAAATGCAACATTGGCGGTGAAAGGGTTAACCGAGGCGTAGTCACCGCTACAGCTATCTGTATTAATAAAACAAAATCGGGACTTTACTGGTTTCGTACTGCCTCTGGGCATTGCCTCCAGTATTGTTCCCACCATATTTGTATTTACAAAATAATGTCCCATATGTGTCTGATTCAGACCAAGAGGACGTAAAACACCATTCGTATGTATTCTGTCTGTCTACGAAAACACAAAACAGACATTAAAACATTGGTGTGCATCATGAGAATAGCAGAGATTATGATAAATTACATTGCATTATGAGACCACACTGTCGTTTCTCTTGTTGAGATCATAAAGTAATTTTGATTTTTGACTTTGACTTGACTTGGAACATTCTGCATGTGATTTTCAACGAAAGTATGCATTGACTGTTCTCTGGAATGCGTCTGCCACACAGGCTCATAATAATACTTACTGTATATGTAGCGGGGTTCGCCTATAACCTGCACACACACATACACACACACGCGCGCGCGCGCGCGCGCGCACGCACACACGCACACACGCACACACGCACGCATGCACGCACGCGCATACACACGCGCGCACTCGCGCAAGCGCGCGCATGCACAAACACGCACATACACGCAAGCACGCACACTCACACACAAACACACACACAAAAGCGCTTGCTTACACACACATATGCATGCATAAACGTGCAAACGCAGATACACACACGCATGCACACAGGAACACACACGCACATACACGAATGTTGACATTTTGTTGTTCAGTGGAAAGGATACTAATGTCATTGACAAAAGAGTTAGCTTCCATGTAGTTGGAAAATTCATTTGTGCTTCTAAGCGTTTCTCACAAGATTAATATTATGTTGTTGTTGTTTTTTTTGTCCCTGGTGATATAGAAAACATGCTCCTGCTTGAATAGATATTTTGCTACAGTGATATATTGAGTTGCCCCACTTAACGTAACTAACTGTTATTCCCTTTTCGTCAGTTTTGATAATGAATTAGTCATTCTCAGAATCATTTTTTCATGACCTTGATATTCATGTTTGATTATATTGTGTTCACTTTTCCCCGAAAGTTGTATTGATCATTATTTAGTTTATCTTACAAAGTGTGTCTGACTTCCATCGATTGTAAAATGTGATGCAGCCTGTTGCTAGTACTGTCTATATGTGGTGAGTACTTTTATAAGCCTCGGCTTGTTGTACTCGGCTTGTCTCTCTCTATATTTTGTTGCTGCAAAAATGTGTTAATAAAACATTTGTTTAAACCAGACGCACACATAATGTACGCACATGTACATATTGGTGATGCTGAAAGTAGTATGTATTGTAGCAGCAGTAGTAGTAGCAACACGAGTAGTAGTAGTAGTAGTAGTAGTAGTAGTAGTAGTAGTAGTAGTAGTAGTAGTAGTAGCAGAAGTAGTAGTAGTAGTAGTAGTAGCAGCAGCAGCAACAGCAGCAGTAGTAGTAGTAGTAGTAGTAGTAGTAGTAGTAGTAGTAGTAGTAGTAGTAGTAGTAGTAGTAGTAGCAGTAGCAGCAGCAACATCAACAGCAGCAGCAGCAGCAGTAGTAGTAGTAGTAGTAGTAGTAGTAGTAGTAGTAGTAGTAGTAGTAGTAGTAGTAGTAGTAGTAGTAGTAGTAGCAGTAGTAGTGGCAGCAGTAGCAGTAGTAGTGGTAGTAATAGTCATATTTCTACTTGCACCAGCAGCAGTAAAAGCGCGAGCAGCAGCAGTAGCATCAAGTTTTCTTGATATCATTGTTGCAAATAAAACGCTTGCCCTTGCTGTGGCATAGCCCTTTCCAATATCATTGTAGCAATTCAACAAGCCAAGGATCTATGATCCAGCGTAAGTTTGTCAGTCATCATCATCATCATCATCATCATCATCATCATCATCATCATCATCACCATCACCTTGTGGCTATGGGCAAGTCGAAGTTGCCCAGTGTTTGCTTCATCATCATCATCATCATCATCATCATCATCATCATCATCATCATCATCACCTTGTGGCTATAGGCCAAGTTGAAGTTTCCCAGTGTTTGCTTCAACATCATCATCATCATCATCATCGTCATCATCATCATCATCATCTTCATCATCTTGTGGGTATGGGCCAAGTTGAAGTTGCCCAGTGTTTGCTTCATCATCATCATCATCATCATCATCATCATCATCATCATCATCATCACCATCATCATCATCATCATCATCATCATCATCATCATCATCATCATCATCATCATCACATCATCATCATCATCATCATCATCATCACCATCATCATCATCACCATCATCATCATCATCATCATCACGATCCTCCTCCCCACTCCTCCTCCTCACCTTGAAGCTGTGGTCCAGGGTGAAGTTGTCCAGGGATGCCCTCAGTTCATCCTCTGTGCCCTGGTAGAGGACGTCCAGGTGGTAGCGCTGCTCCCTGTGGGCCTCCACCTGCGGCAACTCCGTCGGCTGGTTGCCCTCTGTGTTCTTCATGGCAACGGCCAGCAGTAAGGTGAAGGTCAGGGCATGCATGGTGGGGGCACATGTGATCGGGGCAATCGGATGTCAGACCACTCTGAAAGGATTTCCTTCATAGGTTATGTGTGCGTTGCAGTGAGAATGTGTTTTTTGTGTCTTTGATTAAATGTGTGTGGGTCTGTGTGTGTATGTCTGTGTGCAAGAACGCGTTCACTCGCGTGCGTGCACGTACGTGCGTGTGTGTCTGTTGTGCGTGTGTGTGCGTGTGTAAGTGTTTCAATGCTGACTGTAAAGCGCTGTGTGCTCGATAAAAAGCGCTATATAAGTGTCCGTTTATTATTATTATTCTGTTCTTGAGGAATCATTTGGAAAACAGGTCCTATATCAATAGACAAGAATTAACCGCAAATAATTTGGAAACCGCCATGTATGAAAACCCCCCACTGCGAATCTTCTGAAAAGACGACCCAATATGAAAGATTTCAAAAAGTGCAGCTCATTGGGACGACATTTCAACGCGAAACATCGAGTTATTACTAAAACAAACATTCGAGTGGAGGTAGGTGCTTTTCAGTCAGGATATTATGTCGGTTGTTTAGAGAGGGCTCTTGGGAAGAGAATTCGGCTAACGGGAATTGATCACGAAAAAACCCCCATGTAACCAGACTATACCGATGTGTATCAACAGAAAAGCAAGAAAAAGAAACAGGCTCAGATCTGTAGCGAAATAAAAACACATCCATTTTTCACAACAGTGGTCGCAGCACACACTCTGTAACAGACATTCTTGCGCAAAGAATATAGTTCAACAAAATAGAAAATTTTAACTCAAATGTACTTCATAAGATGTGGTAACAAAACATAACAAAACATAAACATGAACAGAAGCAACGAACTGAAACACTAACGACAATTGCTGTTATTGTAACCTGTAGGCCTAAACACCAACAATAAAACGTACACACTTAACGAGAGCGAGTCAATTTCAACACACCGTGAAAAAGAGGGGAGTCAGCTTTGACAAGAACGATCACAAGCCCCTAAAACACGCTTCTTTTTTCTTCTTTTTAACGAAGGTGCGCTAGCTCTTCGCCCAGGTTCAGTCAGCTCATTTTTATTTCCGGACTGAAGATGAATTCGAGCTGTTTTGCGACAGTATTGCGTCTACATTATCAACATGGACTCTCCCTGTGCCAAAATTACATAGCTCGAATCGTCTGCTAATCGAGGCGGTCATGAAGTTGAGTAGCCTAGGGCTTGATACACGGCTAGACATTTCAAGTGGCAGGCACATAATGGTTTGTGCAGATATGTGACATGTATTATTGATTCATTCAAACAATGAATCTTCGTTATGTACTAGCATTAATGTTGTCGTCAGCGCTGAATGAATCCTAGGGGTAACATTGCACAGCTTGGGTTTGGTATGAACAGCTCGCGTTTGCAAGCCGTGTGATATATAACTGTGACGTCAAGTTTCTAATAGCAACAGTGTATTCTTACACCTTTTCTCACGCGCGTTTACACTAAGCCTATGGGTTAATATATGCAAATGATATCTCTGGATATTGTTTTATATCTCACGGCTGGCAGGCCTCTTTGCACTACTTGTACATCGGTATATAAGTTTTTACCACTTTTGTTTGATTCCGTCTGAGAGACAGTGCTTGAAACAAACAATTGTCAGAAAGAAGAAAAAGTCAAAAATAGGCACAGGGGCGATTCTTAAGAAATTCTTTCCAGTTCAGCGGGACCCCAATAGGGGAAGATGGGGTAAAAAGCCCATGGGCGGGTAAGAAGCCCATGCCAATTATCTCATGAAATAAAGAAAATGTCAGTCACATTTGCCCATGAGACGAATGCTAAACATTAACACTCGTCTCATGGGCAAAATGGGACTGAAATTTGCTTTATTTCATGAGATAATTGGCATGGGCTTCTTACCCGCTTCTTACCCGCCCATAGGCTTTTTACCCCGTCTTGCCTTATTCGTGCGCTCAAAATGTGAAGCTCAATGCCATAATTAAGGGTATATCTGGCACTCAAGAACTAAACAAACTCAATGCATACTACGTACATAGATATATATGTGAGATTCCTGGAGGCTTCAAAGATTCGGCGAGCTTTTGAAATTACCAAGCGCAGTGCAAGAGCTCTGGTTGTTGTTGTTGTTAGTAGAAGGTTTTACGTCCTCATAGCAGTTGCTCTTAGGGACAAGTAATTCTGGTGCTGTAGTCATAGTGAGAGCTCTAGCTTGACATAGGCCTAATATAGCGTACTTGGGATGCAATGAGTCACTGCACACGGTGCACGTGTGCACGCAGGGGATAGCCATTGGATAAATCTGAAGGTTCAGTGACGTGTGCAAAGTTGGGTGCTTTTAGCGAATGCACCTAGGAGGAGGGGGGGCTTTCTTTCATGACCAACATGCATCTCTGTGAACCAGAGATTAACACACTTGTGCACTTCTGCCAAGGAAACGGGGGTGGGTTGTGGTGGTGGGGGGAAGGGAGGGTATGTGGTATTTATAAGGGAACATTATTCAGAGACACATAGAATTTACACCCCCCAAAATATGTCCGTTTCCTAACATAAACATAAGCTACTAACGTATTAATGTTTGTGTTGTTTGTCCGTCACCGAAGGTGAACGGACTTTGCGATGGGCTGGTTTGTATTTTTTTTTTCTTTTTCTTTTTCTGTCTGTCCCAAGGATATCTCCCGAACCGCTTGACCGAATCGCGTCAAATTTTGTGTGAAGGTGTGCCTTCTTAATAGGAAGAGATCGGCGCAAACCATTTTGCCGTCGTGACCTTGACCTTGACGTACGACCTTGAAAACCGAAAATCTATTTTTAGCCATATCTCGGGCACCGATCAACATAGGATGTTGAAACTTGGTATGAAGGTGGTTTGGCTTATGCCCGTTCTGATGATGGCATACCGATCAAGGTCAATGTCAAGGTCAAAAAGATCGCTGGAGCCTGAAAATCGGAGGGTCATTTTTTTCTCCTTCTGTCTGTCCCAAGGATATCTTTCGAACGGGTTGACAGAATCACGTCAAATTTTGTGTGCTGGTGTGTCACCATGAGAGGAAGGCATCCGCGCAAACCATTTTGCCGTCGTGACCTTGACCTTGGCGTACGACCTTGAAAACCGAAAATCTTTCAGGGGCCATAACTCCCACACCGTTAGTGTTAGAGTCTTCAAATTTGGCATGAAGGTACTTTGGCTTATGCCCGTTCTGAGGGTGGAATACCAATCAAGGTCAAGGTCACGATCCGGGCGATCAGTAGGCCTTGAATGTGGTAGGGGTCTACACATTGGGTTTTAAGCCATATTTTCCACATTGGTACTTGACAGAAGCGCTTCAGATTGTGTGTGGTACTGTATACCCTAGAGAAGAAAACATCCGAGCATAAATTATCACCATGCTGACCTTGACCTTGAAGTGTGACCTTGAAAACCGAAATTTCCTTCTTTGCGCTATATGTTTCTTCTTCAAGCTGTATCTCGTGAACTAGAAGACAGAATCCCTTCCAATTTTGTGTCAGGATGTGACACTCTACGGGGTGTCGCAAGTGCGTGGCATTGCTGGTGACGGACATGTCTGCGGCTCGGCGACGCCCTTGTTGAAAATGTTATTGTATGTAGCCATATGCAAAGTTAGCGTGCTTTGTGTGTAATTGTGTAATATTGTGTGTGTGTGTGTGTGTGTGTGTGTGTGTGTGTGTGTGTGTGTGTGTGTGTGTGTGTGTGTGTGTGTGTGTGTATATATCTGATTGTGAGCGCGCACGCACGAATGCATGTGTAAGAGAGGAGTGGGTGCGTGCGTGCGTTCGTGCATGCGTGCCTGTGTGCGTGCGTGCGTGCGTGCGCGCGGGCGCTGTGTGTGCGTGTGTGCGCGCGCGTCTTTGTACATGTGTGCGTACGTGCATGCAGCTCATGCTTTAAATCAGTCCTGTCTTTCACCTTGGTAAATATATGCAACGGAATGCCATTTTTTACATTCTTTATTACCCACACGAAGGAGAGTCGAGTTTTTCATTATTGCAAGTTTAATGAAATAGTTATGTCAACGATGCCTTTGTTACATGAGAATTGGTCCCATTAATTAAATTATGGATAGAGAAAAGATATGGGGTCGGATGTTGATATTTGAATTGCAAACGTACCGGCCTTGTCTATTACCTTATCTCGTTGAGTCAGCAGAGCGCCTCAATGGCTAGCCCTTCAGATATGGTTTATGCTTGAATTAAAACAACACACAAAACAATCAAAAGCAACACAGACACACACACACACACACACACACACACACACACACACACACACACACACAGCACTAAAATCGAGGTATGTAATGTTGCGCAGCCTTCACTACACCACAGACTATGTAGTTTCAGTGTGAAACTAGTGTGAAACTATATAGTCTGTGACGACTACACTCACTCGAGCAAACCTGGACGGAATTTGAATGCGAAAGACGAAGCTATGTTTATAAAGTTTGATGTTTAGTATGTACTGAACAATGTCGTTATCCCTTTCTGTGTTTTCACGTCACCTTATTTCAAGTTCTGAGACAGGCGATCATGATGCAATCGAGGGAGTGGGAGAGGGTGAAAGAGGGGAAGCAGTTCATAATACTGATCATACCTAAGTTATAAAAAAAGAAAAATCCACCTAGGCGGACGTTTGCGATGGATGGAAGTTCAGTTTAACGTCGCGTATCGGCTTTCGCCATGTACGACGGGCTGAACTAACCAACCAGGGTATAAACAAAAAATTATGTTCCTGAATCACTGTCCCAGCCAAAAGGCCGAGAAGCGATCAGAATTCTAGTTTGCGATCTCGGAGTCTTCCCTTTAATACGCACAATCGTGTCATCTCGCCCTAACCTAACCATACGTTGCCGCGTCTATTGCCCGCCTCTTGCTCTGGGACATTTACAATCGTTATTAATCATAAATACATGCAAAATAGTCATCAGATGCCACCATGATGGAATATTGTAGCTGCATAAGACAGGTTCAACACGTATCAGATTTGGGAGTTAAGTGTTGAGTTTGGAATGAAATCTGCATATTTTTGCATGCATTTACATTGGTTGCGGGAACGACCCCTCAACCATTATGCAACACGCGTAGGGGAAGAAGGGGTAAAAAGCGCATGGGCGGGTAAGAAGCCCACCCCAATTATCTCATGAAATGAAGCAAATTTCAGTCTCAGTTTGCCCATGAGACGAGCGTTAATGTGTAGCATTCGTCTCATGGGCAAATTTGACTGAAATTTTCTTTATTTCATGAGATAATTGGGGTGGGCTTCTTACCCGCCCATGCGCTTTTTACCCCGTCTTCCCCTACTAATAATGCAGGCGATACAATACATCAGTTACTCAATTTGTTTGATAGTTGCTGGGAATAATTAGGATAAATCGATACATGGCTTTAGGAAAAATCGTTCTCTATGGTTGTGCTCAAATCGAGTGATTGTGAAATTATTTTTGCGTGACCCTTTCTTTTCACAAACGTATGATTAGCTTCAAAACACGTAAAACATCAGCGGCTCTTGCAGTATTAAAGAATTTCCTTGAAAATTATCCTTGCTAAATTCGCTCCATATCCTGTACGGACTCATAAGTTCCGGGTGTCTTCGAATTTAGGCTTTAGAGGCTTTAACATGAATTGGATATAAACTGGCTTTTTCCGTGTATGTTTGCGCTGTGCCAGTGCTTTTTATGTTTCTTATGTAATTTTTTTAGATTAGGGTTTCTTGCCCTAACGTCCGAACATACTTCCAAGCAACGTTACTATAAAAAAAACGATCACTTTTTTTTTGCGGAAATGTAACTTGATAGTCGTGAAGGAGCTTCAGTAGACCCGTTATGTCTTTGCGACACATACTCGCAAACACTGAGTTAATTTAAGGTATAAATACACGTTAAATGTTGTCACTCTTTCCACATGACAACACAGTGGTATGCCAGTCATAAGATTACTTGCATATGACTGTGTTGTCATGGGGAAAGAATAAAAAGAAAGTTAACAAGTATTTGGATAATTAGCGGTATGGTCGTGACAGTTTCAGTCAAGGTATTGTAGGGGAAGACGGGGTAAAAAGCGCATGGGCGGGTAAGAAGCCCACCCCAATTATCTCATGAAATGAAGCAAATTTCAGTCTCAGTTTGCCCATGAGACGAGCATTAATGTCTAGCATTCGTCTCATGGGCAAATGTGACTGAAATTTTCTTTATTTCATGAGATAATTGGGGTGGGCTTCTTACCCGCCCATGCGCTTTTTACCCCGTCTTCCCTTACGTAGGCTCATGGCAATGCAAAACAACACAACAAAATAGTTACCATAATCCTTGCCTACAGCATGCAAGCAAATCAACAATACCTTGATTGACAAGACTGGTCTAGTCTACGTGATAATGTTATCTACCTTGGATTAGTCATAGCTGCTCATGTAAACTGCACAGTTGTGGTGACTTTCTTGGAGTGATGAATTAAATTAGAATCTTGAAAGAAAACGTCAACACTACCCCCCTAACATGAGTCGTCTGACAGTGTTAAAAAAATGATTATGTAGTGGGGGGGTTTCTATCTCAGACTTTGTACGTATAAGGTTGTATTACAATATGTGACATGCAGGCAGAGTAAACGGCTTGAATATTATGCTACTATAATTTAAAGCCCCAATTAAACCCCAATATTATGAATACCCGCCAAGGGAGACTACACGGTACTTAGGCCGAAGGGACTACTATGTTTTTCAAATGTTCTGTTTGAATGACGTCTAGTTTAAAGCTAGACATGAAAGGCATAAAATCGAATCGAGCATTCGAACGGCAAAGTTGATGCAATCCTTGATTTAAAATTTTATTTATTTCTCATACGATGACCCAATTCTCCTGCGATACTACAAAAATCAATTCATGCACTATCACTTTCAGATGTATTGCAATAAATGAATGTAAGCACCCACAACAATCCAAATCGACATTAAAATCGAAGAAAAGAGAGCTTCAGAAAATCCCCTCCTCAGGTATTTGAGCTATGATTGTGCGCAATACAGACAAACCAGCAATGAAGAAAGCACAACCTTATTGACAGCGATAACGACAGATGGTATCAATGGATTAGATCAGGACAGTGCGAAAACCTGCAACAAACAAAATGGCCGCACGCTAATTCACGTTGGTATTTTCACCCGGTTCCCTTGACGAATCACACAATAGACAATCTCCGCATCCGCCGTTCGTTTCTGATCAAAGAGGTAGGACAATATTTCGGACATTTTGGGCACACTTTTCCTTCTTAATTTGTTCGAAGAGGGTGGCAGTGGTTAACCCTTTCGCCGCCAAAGTCACATTTTAGCACCACAGTGATTTAACACCTATGTCACTGAAAGGCATCAAATTGGGGTCTATTATCCAAAGACCCTATTGTCTTAGTTTTGGGAAATAAGGATAGACTTTATTTTATATATGTCACATAAGATTCCCCAATACTGCAGATGGATTTTGTTCTCTACCCAGGTAAATGTAATGGAAATTTTGGGCTGGAATGTGGCTGGCGGCGAAAGGGTTAAACCAACACATAAATCGTTTGAACATGTAAGTTGTATATTAACTGAGTTGGACAGATATGAATGCCAAGGATTACAATACTTATGCGGGATGGTTATCACTTTAACAACATGTAACTAAAAAGCAGTCTGACCGATTTATAGCTCGTTTTCTCATGCATTGTTACCAACCATTCGTACGCTGTTCTGTCTAGCATAATTGTTATAATGAATCAGTCAGCCTAAAGTGGGTTGTCAAAGTAAGTTCTTTGTGTTCGTTTGTATTGGTTAAATGCGGTTTTCCTAGTAATTTGAAGAAAAGTAGACTTGTATAATTTATTGTATTGCTTAAACAAGCGCGGATTCGCAATCGTTTGTGGTGTGCGACAATTGAAAACGAAACATCATTTTAAAGAGCAGCCTCAATTTGAAGTGCAGCCTCGATTTGAAGTGCGACAATTTTGTAGCCTCGATTTGAAGTGCAACAATTTTGGACCGACCGACAGACAGACAGACAGACAGACCGACAAAGTGAGTTATATGTTTGTGGCTTGTGCCACAAACAAAAACACACATAGAAACTCATTTTGACGACATGTTACTCAGATAAAGAATAAAACAAAACAAATCGCTTGAATTATCAACAGTAAACATTACGCTTAATAGATGTTTGACGCCTATTCAATCGTTATTGCTTGACCCTAGCTATTGAATATTTGGCTCTGTTTGTAAAAAGTATGAAGCAAATCAAGATTGTGGTATTGATACATTTGTGATATTTAGTGTCAGTAAATGCAAATTGATACATATCTTACTGACAAATATTCGATGTTTCAAAATCTAGATCGGATTTTGGGATTGCTTTTCAAATACCTAATGGTAGACTACATAATATTATCTGGTTTTCGTTGGCATAATATAAACCCATTCAAGTGCTTATTTTTAAATCCAAAAGGTCTATGCGGATTTCTTTGTGGCTTACACCAAACACTCTTTAATCTCTAAGGACAGTTTTTCCTCTCTCTCTCTCTCTCTCTCTCTCTCTCTCTCTCTCTCTCTCTCTCTCTCTCTCTCTCTCTCTCTCTCTCTCTCTCTCTCTCTCTCTCTCTCTGTGTGTGTGTTTGTGTGTGTGTGTGTGTGTGTGTGTGTGTGTGTGTGTTGTGTGTGTGTGTGTGTGTGTGTGTGTGTGTGTGTGTGTGTGCGCGCGTGCGCTTGCGCGCGCGCGTATGTGTATCTGTGTCTGTCCGTCTTTGTCTCTAGATCTGTTTTTCTGTCTTTTTCTTTCCCAATGTCCCTATGTCTCTGTCTCTATATATCTGTACGTCTGTCTGTCTGTCTGTCTGTCTCTCTGTCTCTCTCTCTCTCTCTCTCTCTCTCTCTCTCTCTCTCTCTCTCTCTCTCTCTCTCTCTCTCTCTCTCACGAAGAGATGGAAGCATGTTCATATTAAGGTTCAAAAGATATCTATCCAAATTAACAAGTGGTTTGAAACTAGCTGGTTGTGTTTCTTTTCATTTCTTAGAATCAACATGGCGGTCAGGTGATTTGTAAAAGCAGACCAGAATATTGTGCAGACAGAGGACAGTGACACCAAGACAGATGAGCAACACCCAAAGGATAGAAATGACCAGATGACTACAATTATGTTGAATGTTCCCCTTTGGGGCAACGATGCTGCCTGTAACTTTGAGTACCTAAAATCTTTTTCATACAATTCTCACTCTGAAAAACCCTCAATTGACTATTGACCCGAACGTAGGACAATGGTAAGCTAAAACACCATTGTAAATAATATAGCTAAACGTCAGCGATAGATATTCTGTCTTCTTCATCTTCTTCTCGAACGTCTCAGACGGACCAGGGCTGATGTATGTACACAGGCTCTGGACGGACACCCCAGTATCCACCATGAAGGCAGCGGTGCGTTGCAGGTCTGGCTTCCAGGCTTCTGTACAGTTTCTGGGTCACCGGAAAAGGGGTCTGGGAAGGTTCTAAAAGAAGGGTGTATTTCTCTCCTTTTGTGTTATTACTGTTCGCAACCCCTTCTATGTGCTTGTGTGGTACACGTGCGTATGGGTCTACCGTTGCTTTGTGTTGAAAGGGAGCTAATCACAAAGAGACAACAACAAACGTTGGATAGTTACCTACCTTAGTAACACACAGAAAATGGGCTTTTCATATTTGTCAATGACGGACATTCTTTTCTTTTTTTTAATATCGCGCTTCGTGTTTCTTTCCAATGGGGGTTGAATCATTTAAAAAAATAAAAATGGCTTCCCTAAGCGAAGGTCTATAATGATAGTATTATTATATTATGCCTTATTGCTTATTACTATTATGATATATATAATCGCATGTAAAACAAATTACAGTAAGTTTTCATTCTTTCCAAGGGCTGTGTGTGAGTGGAACTCTCTTCCACCCGAGGCAATAACATCAGCCTCGGTGGAGGAATTCAAATCCCAGATCTGAACCTCTCCCAGATCTGAACCCTCCCCCTTCCCTTCCTCCACCCCTGTCCCTTCATCAAATCGCGTCCGTCCCCCCCCCCCTTCTCACCCAACCCTCCCCCTTCCCTTACCTCAACTCACCCCTGTCCAGTCCTCTCCATCAAATCGCGTCCGTCCCTTCCCTCTCCACCCCTTCTCTACCAATCTCTCATCGAAGCTGATCATCTAGGCAGCAGCTATCCTACTCGAAGTATGCTATAAGAAGGTACCCCCCCCCCCCCCCCCACTCTGAGGAGGCCTACTAAGCGTCACGATCATTAAGAAGTTAATGGAGGATGCTATTCGCGAAGAAGAAGAAGAAGAAGAAGAAAGAAGAAATAATAAGAATAATAAGAAGAAGAAAAAGAAGACTATGCCTTCCCCTTGTAATCTGGACTGTTCTGTTATAGCATCGTGTGTGTACGACCCTTCACTGTGATTTGTGTTTATATTTATCTGCAAGATTTAGTCAACTAAATTGACAAACGAAAACAGACATTATTGAAAACGGTGTTTTGTTTTGCCTTGTTTCAAGATTCAGAAAACAAATAATTGTATATGGTTAACGGTTATGCTAAATACTATGAATAGGTTGTCGGATATGATCGATAGTGGTTGATGTAATCAGCAGAAATGACCTACGAGGACGTTATAACGTAGGCGTTCAGTTGTGCTGGCATCCCTAAAACTAATTGCTGGCCCTATGAGAAGCGTAAAGTTCCTCTTATTCCCTGTAGCCAGACAACGTCGAAGTTTAGCGGGTTTATTTTTTTGCTCGGATGTCAGTAAAAATGTGACATGGTGAACATTGTCTGCCCACGGGTAACTGAAGTGATGGTAAGTAAAGGTCGCAGGTCAAAGCAATGAAGATAGAAAGTAACGTCATTTATTTGAACAAAAAATGCAACCGCGCAGTTGACTTGTAAGAAGCATTTGATGTTATTCAAAATTTTAAAACAATTCGAGAAACAAGAGCAAAAGCGACATAGGGTAAACAGTATAAACAGAGAGACATTGGAAGTTTGAGACCCATTCATAGAGGAGATATTTTTCTCCATCGAAAAACGCATGCCGCATACACAAACAATGCAAATTTCAGTTTTAATGAGCATAACACAATAAGAGTTCGTCCAATCAAATATTTCACAGAGACACACATTATGCGAATCCAAATCATAAAGTATCAAAGAACAGAGAATGTTTTCTTCAAAATACTGCAGGGAGTTCGCTTTGATTCATTCAACATAATGAAAGAATGTTTTGTTTGACACAGACTGAAGACCACAATTCTACACGAACACATAATTATGCATGCATGCATTCGTAGACGCACACAAAGACACTCACATGCACGAACGCACGCGCGCGCATGCACGCACGCACACGCACGCACGCGCACACACACACACACACACACACACACACACACACACACGCACGTGCACACTCACACGCGTGCGCGCTTTCGCAACATTGCTGGCTGTTTTTCTATTAATAAACAGGATAAATTGTTATTCTTATAATCTCTTCATAGTTCAATACCTAAACTGCGATCAGGTAGTAGTCAGTCTTGCTATATCGTTGAGCATATTTCATAACCATTAGGCCTACAAATGGGTTATATTTATTAAAAAAAATCATATTTGTTCAACCATTAAAACTGGGTGAATTGTCACTCTCAACTATTATAATATATCCTCTATTGTATTTCTTCACCCATTAACACTGGGTACATTAATGCAATGTGTGTTTACACTCGATTAATACTTCATGACCCTTTAAAACTGGGACAAGTATTACAATTATGCATACATCATTGTACTTCATCACCCATTAAAACTGGGTAAATCATCACTCTTAAAATGTTCTTAATTAGATTTCCTTGTCCATATGTCTTCATTCTCATAGAGATGTATGGTGAGGATACGTGAACCAGTCTGTTAGAAATGTTTGTACGAATGGTGAGTGAAAAGCGCATTGAGTTGCTTTGCAAGATTATGCGCTATATAAGCATTATTAATTATTTATTAAAACAGGATAAATAATCGCTATCATTATATCATTACACTTATTCGCTACCCTTTAAACTGGGTAACAATTGATTAACAGATTGTCTCAAATTTTCTTATTACCCATTGCAACTTCGTAACTTGCTTCTTCGCTGCATTTCATTACTTATTGAAAACTGGTAAATAAAAAATCACCGTTATGATTTCCATGTTTGTGCTTAATTGAATAAAACAGTTTGATAAGTTGTCAATCTCACAAACATTTCACTATATAGTTTTTTTATATCTAGGAGTTACTAGCTATTTTGTTCTAAACTTTAAATCTAACTATATGATAACTGTCTATTACAAAAGAACAAAAGAACTATTATTTCTTAAGTTAACATGGATTGCCATTTTTAATACATGATAATTTCATAGTTATACTGGATAAAGCTTCACCTTTTCTGTCAATCCCAGATAATATTTAATCACTCATTTCATGTAAAGTTTCACACTGAAGTCTAGCCAATTGTAAACTCCAGCTACATTAGTATTAAATCATACACTTGTGTATACCATGAACAAATAAAAGTGTCATTGATAGATAAGTGGATAATTGTTGTTGTTTTTTCTACTTCAACGATTATCATGTAGCCTAATACCCATTAACCCTTTCACCGCCAGCCATATTTCAGCCAAAAACTTCCATTAAATGTACCTGGGTAGAGACCAAAATTCATCTGCAGTATTGGGGATTCTTTGGTGACATATATAAAATAAGGTCTATCCTTACTTCCCAAAACTAAGACAACAGGGTCTTTGGATAATAGACCCCAATTTGATGCCTTTTAGTGACATAGGTGTTAAATCACTGTGGTGCTAAAATGCGACTTTGGCGGTGAAAGGGTTAAAACAGGAAACTGTCAATACATTTGAGACATTATATTGTTTCCTTTCCCAACTTGTCTACATTGTCAAAAACATTGCTTTTTTCGTGCAATCATAATCAAGAATGCAACTTTGACAACACAAAGATGCTGTGTGTGTTTCATTTTCTTTTAGAATTTTCAAAGTTACTGATGTTTGGAGAATTCAGTGAAACATAATTAACCTTATACCTGTATGCTCTGACCTGAACTTGTTGCTCAAACCGAACACGTTGCTCTATTGTGTTTGATTCTGTGATACTGTGCACTGTAGCATGTCAATCTTCGACTGTTTTGGGTGGCCGTACAGACGGTCCTTCTCCCAGACTATACCGGTCCTACGGCCAGGAAGGCTGTGGCGGCCAGCACGGAAGTGATGGAGCCCACCCAGAAAGGCACAGCCACCATGTGGGTCAGCTCCTCCAGGGGGCCGATCCAGGAGAACACGGTGCAGTAGGCCAGCGGCATGGAGGCCGTCACCAGGGCAAAGGCCAGACCCACGTTGCTCTTGCCGTCCGTCCTCTCACAGGCCTGCCAAAACAACAATACATCAGTATGCAAGGATCGAACATGACACGTTCTTTGGATGACTCTCTAAAAGCCGTAAACATTCCAAGTCAAAAGTTAGACCCATGTAATTCCTACCCTCTGTACCCTTACAAAGTTACATGCCCGCCGACAAGTGCACCGATACGAAACGACTATGTAATGAAAATGACTGTCCAAATCAACTTTCCTTCTGTCATCCTCGTGTTCATCTTGTGAAATCTGACATCCTCAGAGCTTGGATTTTTATGGAAAAGGTCTTCTATGGTGGCGAGTCTTTGAAGGGACTCGCCAAGATTTGATGCTTCATGTAAGGAGAGTCTGCAATGGTTGTCATCGTGGGCAGCGGTCGTGAATTCTGTATCCGTCTTCCGCTTGTCTTTAGAGTTCTTCTGCTTGTTTTTGAGGAATGTCATGTCGAATAGCTTGAACGCGTGCAGATAGAAGAGTGTTCAGGAATCCACAAACCTTGACAGTGATTTCATTCTTCATGCAGGAAATACTTAACTGGATCATTGGCCGAACAAAACAGTCGCCAAGCAAAAATGCATTATGAACATAAATGAATAACTAAAGATGTTTCTGTGTAACTTTCTTCTAAAACGTGTTCAATGTTCAATTGTACTAAACAGGTTTATGTTGGTACATGGTGTGTGACTGCTCTGTTATCCCTGGATTACTGTTTAGCTCCGTGCACTGTGTTGTGTTTGGATATGGGTCACTGGGGCCACTCGCCTTGGACTGGACGAGGTCATTGATGATGGTGTAGGGGATGGAGTAGGTGCAGGCCCTCTTGACTCCAGCCAGTACAGCCAGCAGGAAGTAGACCTCCAGCAGCTCGGTCAGACTGAGGGCCACCAGAGTGACACACATCAGCAGGTGGAGCACGGCAAACTCCACCCGGGCCCCTGCCCACACAGCTCACCGTACAGCACAACGCCTCCAACAGCTTTGGCTAACGTTGAAATGCTACTAGCTACAACGTCAAAGCTAGTATGTGGTATTGAAATGAATTGTCGTGTTTTAGTACCTTATTATTGTATGTTGTAACGTGTATGTGATGTCCGTGTCCTGTTCCTGTCGTGAATTAAACATGCTGCCATGCATGGTCTCTCTTGTGTTTAGAGGGCTGACTGGTAGAGCTTCCCCTCTAAGAAGGAATGAAGAAGGTAAATGAGCAGTTCCTGCATGCAACTCTCGAGTTCTATGATTCTAGTTCTATGATTAGCTATGCTCTGTTCTATGTACCTTCGCACAATGTTAATTCGTGGAATTTGTTTTCTTTTGTGGTCTGGCTGTTTAGACAGAACAAGATTCTACGATATGATTTGTGAATAGCTCGATAATTTAAGACACGTTCATACGTCAACATTCTTGAACGATGGTAAAAAAGGTCTATTTGGTAACCGAAAGCAGAAATTGCGGATAAAGCTCACTCATGCAGGTCTGACTTACCACCAAGTGCCAAAATTCGTGGCTGAACGAAGCTGCAAGCCAGAAAACCAACATAGTAGACAAAGAAACCCGACGACGCCATTCTCACTCCTTCCTGGTACCTGCCCAGACACACATTCATCTTCTGCATTATAATCTGTTGATAAAAAGCACTGATACAGTGACAATAGACGACCTAACATCAACGTGTCCATAATACAGCAGAGCAGATTGGTATTACTCGATTATGTGACCACAAGGAGCCTTCTTCTTCTTCTTCTTCTTCCTCTTGCGTATGCCTGCTACGCAACCAAAGAAGCTCTGCTGACAAATAGAGTCGTCTTCTCCAGCTCTTCCTTGGACCCATAGAGCCTGGTAGACAGCGGTGTGCTGATGGGCCACAGTTCATCTCTTGCCTCCTTATGAAGGAGACATCTCTGCTGAGGACATGTTCTGTTGTTTGGTCTCCAGACCACAGGGACAGACTGGTAATGGTACCAGCTTCAACTGCCAATGCATGTGATTGTTGAACCTGTTGTGGTCAGTACGCAGTCGAACCAGAACTACTTGCTGCTCCCGGGACAATAGATCCCTCTGCACCGATGGCCTTGTTAAAGCCTTGATTATTGTCTTCTCTTTTGTTAAAGCTGACAGAGTTATTGATTTGCTCTCCTCTGGATCCCTCTTTTGCAAGGACATCCGCCTGCTCGTTTTCTAGAATTCCACAGTGGGCCGGAATCCACCGCAAGGCTGCCCTTCTTTTCCTGGCAACTTGCTGTAGGGCTCTGGACAGGTGAGGAAGCTTGTCGTTCTGGTACGCCTGCAGAACACAGAGGGCATCCGAGTGGAAAACAACCTGTGTGCAGTCATCGTCAGATTCCTGAGCCTTCATAAGCGCTTCCCACAAGGAGCCAAAAGCCGGAGACAATCAGAAATAGATTAATCTACAATGGGGTAGATACGTCATACAATTCGTCATTGGCGTGAACACATTATGTTAACAGGTTTGACAATGTGAGGGTGGAGGAGGGCTAAGGGGGGGGGGGGGGAGAGTATGTGTGTGTCCAATAAACTTTTTTCTATGGTACAAGTATATTTGAGTTTTGATGCATTATTGATTGCTGATTGCGTGCCATGTGTATGTATCACAATGTTTTTGTATTAAACTAGTTATTGTAATCTGTTATTGTAAGGCACTTTGAGCTGAGTTTATCAGGATATTGCGCCATATAAATATTATTCATTATTGTTATTCACAGCTGTTTCGGGAGGAACATTTTAGTTCATCTATATTTCCGAAGTTTTCTCAAGCCAAGTTTAGTTTATCACAAGTAACTTTTCATAAATAACAGTCAAGAATATGTTGTAGTATGTGACCAAATTAGTTGTATTCAGTGGAAATTGCTAGATGTTCACTCATGGGCGATTTTATCTATGTTTGCGATATTAAGAGCATTATTTAAGAACATTTTCTACTAAAGATGCTGCATGCTACTGCTCAACAAGGAAAGGTGTACAATTCATCTGATGGAAGAAATGTATTTAAAATACTATGTAGAACATACAGCTCAAATATTATATAGGGATATGCTTGGTGCATTTTTTTTATCTAACATTTTAAGATTCAGTCTTTTAACTAAATAGCTTGAATTTGTGTGCAACGGAACAGCTATGTATTATTATGTAGGATTGTGCTGTCCTTCAATATCTTTGGGCGAGAGAGTAGCAATAAAACCTGGGCAAGGCAACTCCAATATAAACAAATTATAGCCCATCTCATTGGACTAGCAACTGCCCGTCCTGCTATCTGGCAGTCGTTGGCGGAAACGACAGACAGATAATTATACAGATTGAATGTCTAAAAGTCAACGTATCCGAATGATAGCCCAAACACACGCACGCACAGACACACACACAGACACACACACGCGCACACGCACACGCGCGCACACGCACGCACGCACGCACGCACACGCACACACACACACACACACAGCGCGTGCATGCACACACACAACGTGCGAACACACACACACACACACACACACTTTAGTGTGTCTGCGCGCGCGCGTGTGTGTATGTGTGAGCGTGTGTGTGCGTGCGCGCGCGCGTGTGCGTGTGTGCATGCGCGTGCGCACGTGCGTGCATGTGTGTGTGTGCGCGTGCGTGCGTGTGTGTGTGTGTGTGTACATGTATGTATGTGCTCTACGTGTGCATTCACATCTGTGTATGTGCTAAGCCGGCGACAGACTATGTGACTGCCTCATGTGACTCGATCAGGTCGTGACGTTTCACCTCATTTGCATACCATGCTGCTCGATCAGTCTGACTCAGTCGGGCCCAGTCAGGTGACAGGGCCGAATAGGGCGGGTTCTAAATATCACTGATCGAGCCTGATCGAGTCAGATGGCTTGTGACCTCTTCTGTGCGGGAAACAAAATTTGGTCAACGTCACGACCTGATCGAGTCATATGAGGCAGTCGCATAGTCGGTCTCCAGCTTTACGGCGCATCTCATGTGAATGTGGGTGGGAGGACGGGGGAGGGGCTGCACTAACACGGTTGCACTTGCTCATGTCCACACTCACCCACACCCACCTCATGAGGCTTTGCGATCCCGGTGGGGCATCCGGCTCCCCTTCATAGATGGCTTTGCCCACAAAGTCCGAGTTGGTCATGGTGAAGAGGAACTGGTCAGCCGTGGAAAAGTAGGTGGCCAGGATGACCAGGAAAACTTTAACTTTGAACCCTCTCTGACCCCGACAACACCGGGCTTGGTCTCTATCAATTGCGGCCACATGCTCTGCTGACGCGTCTCCAATCAGATGATCAGACGTGCTTTCTCCTGACCTTCGTTTCTCCTCCAGATGCTCGGGGATGCTGTAGGAAACATCTCCAAGTTTGCTGACGGAAACGGAAACTGATGTGAGCAGAGGACTGTCCACGTCTTTAACGTTGCGTTTTGGGGCATGCTCGAATGATAGCAGAGGGGTGTTTTCTGTGGTTTCTTCGTGGTAGCTGTGTTGATCCAAAGAACGACTACGACGACTTTCCTCCAGTAAAGCCAAGCTAGGGTCATAACGAACGGGTCCGAAAGACCGAATGCTGTTCTGTAAGGAACTTCTAGACAACTGGTCTTCACCCCTGATGCTGGATTCATAAGCTACGTTAGGTGGAGAGGATGGCTGTGTGTCTTCCATTGAAGAATCGCGACTGTGATGAAGTCTTCGAATGGTGACCAGATATATCAGAAGGCCCACGACTAGGAAACAGAGGATGAGGAAGGCTTGAGCAGTGGTCTGCACAGTCAGGGTGGCCCTGTAAAAAAGAAAGAAAGAAACAAACAAACCCCACTAACGATTCTGGTACAGGGACAAATCAGGGTTCTCTTATTTTCACGAGCACACAGGGTCATTGTCGGAATATCAAAAGCCTTTGGCATTCTATTAAAACATGTCAGCATCATAATGATAGTTATAAGTTCGTAGAAGATTGGAAAGGATGTGGCAACACGCAAGTTATAGAAACAGAGAGAGAGAGAGAGAGAGAGAGAGAGAGAGAGAGAGAGAGAGAGAGAGAGAGAGAGAGAGAGAGAGAGAGAGAGAGAGAGAGAGAGAGAGAGAGAGAGAGAGAGAGAGAGAGAGAGAGAGAGAAGACGATACGTTCGTAGAAGATTAGAAACAACACTCAAATTTATAGAAACAGAGGGGGGGGGAGAGAGAGAGAGAGAGAGAGAGAGAGAGAGAGAGAGAGAGAGAGAGAGAGAGAGAGAGAGAGAGAGAGAGAGAGAGAGAGAGAGAAAGATATAGACAGACAGACAAACAGAGAGACAGATAGGCAGGTAGACAGACACAAACATAGACAGACACACAAACAGAGACAAAGAGAGAAAGACAGAGACAGAGACGGAGACAGGCAGATACAGATAAAAGGATAGAGACAGGCAGAAACTGAGAAAGGGACGGAGACAACCCAGAGCATTAATTGTTCTATCATTGTACTCATCTAGTTAACATAATTATGTCATATCAATGTTGTCACCTGGATCTACCTTCCTACATAGGACTGCTTGTCACGTGTACACAAGCTCCCTTGTTATACAGACACAAGCAAAAGTTTACCCTTCAATGTCGGACAATCCCAACAGCGACGTGAAGTCGACCAATCCCAGAGCTGCTGTGGACATGCCTCCAGCTGATTGGACGATCAGTCCCAGCACGAGCAGTGACGTGTGCTGCTCACGTGGTCCGTGAGCCAGCACGGAGGATTTGATGCACCCGTAGCAGGCATCAATGCCAGTGTCTAGCAGAATGAAGCCCGCCATACCTAGCATGGCCCTGAATGGCACCTGCAAAACATGTTGAGCAAATAAGTACTGAATGTTTCACACGTTCAAAGCAGTAAGGATTGCTTTGCATCACAATCGTCATGACCAATGGCGACCTAATGCGGCCTGAACGTATCGTATATGTATGAGAGAGTGGTGTTATTAATTCCAGGTTATAAACATTAGAACCACATTGTAATGCACGCTTACCAGGTTTTTTTTTAGAAAACAAAATATGACTCTAAAACATGGTTTCTATGAATGCATCCCTTCAATTTAGATAAGACCGTATGCGTAACAATCGTATATGATAAGATGTTATTTAGTCTAAATCGTATTTCTCACGAATGTGCCGCATTAATTTTTCTATTTTCAGATTTTTATCAGTTACTATTTATTTCCTTTTTTAAATCAACGTCAACTTGGTTTCTCATTTAGAACAGCTTTGTAGGACTGCTGGTATACGTGCTCCTTCATTAAAACACTTCCTCTTCACTCCTCTTTAGACCTCTCTATGTCCTTAAAATAAATGTATTTTATTGTCGGTCTGTTTTCAGCCTTTTCCACATGCATTCTGTAGATTGCGTTGATTCAATTGTTGGTTTGTTTCTTCATAGGCTGAGAGGTCTACAGAGGGCTATGGTATGACCCAAGAAAGTGATAATTACGACATGGCATTGACCCGGGTTGTCATGTTCATGCAGATAGTTGAAAGAGAATCACACAAGCATTTGAATCAACAGCAACACATATTCTTTAACGATGCAAAAAAGGAACATTAGATGCATGGATTGACCATACTGAAGTGCACATTTTCATTAATAGTTTAGCTAAGTGCTATGACGATTTTATGAAACAAACTATGCAAATATTGAACGTTGCGTTTTGCTAGGTTTTGCGTCGATGGTCATACCAGAATCAAAAATAATTTATAACAACGTATTAGCCAACAGGCCAACCGAACACCGGAAGAAAACTTGAGTTATTTGTTGAAAATTAATGCCAATAACGCCATCAGCACATTACCTGGTATATTTCCTGGTACACGCTGGGAGTGGACACCGAGTCGTTGGTGAAAGGAAGCCAGTCCATCCCAGAATAGTTCCCAGGTGTAGTGAACAGGAGCTCCTCTGCTCCCCTGGTCTCATGGCTTCCCTTTCTTAACTCGTTGTCCGTTGTGGAAATGGCGGATACGTTCATATTAGAACCCCAAGCCGCAAGACCATCCTCATTTCCATCGGAGTTTGAAGTCGGGAATGTGAGAGTAAAGTGGTGAAGAGGGCCGGTGGTGCCCTGGTCCATCAGGTGCTGGAGGTGCAGCAGGTTGGCGGTGATGACGCACAGCATGGCCACCACCACCACCACCCACAGGCACACGGTGACCAGGACCTTGCGGCGGCGAGGGTTGGAACCCTGGTCCGTGAACCAGCCAAGCAGGGGCAGGATGATCACGGCCACGGGGCCTCCGATGGCACTGCACAGCGACACCAGACTGAGGGGAAGTCCCAGAGTCTGAAGAATCTAAAACATCCCGGAAAGAAAGCATCTTGACGCAAGCTTACACTCTGGTATGACCTGTGAACATAAACAATCTTAAACATTCGTTGAAGGTTAGCAACAAAGGGCGACAGCCACAGATGATGAACCGTCCAAGACAATAAGTTGAAATGACCTGATGTATGACAGAACCATCCGGTAAGATCCTGGGAACGATGCAACACGGTAAACAACACGCTTAGTTCAGGTCACTGCTTTGTTGGCTGGCATTTTGTTATTACTATTTGAACACATTATCGAACACATAAGACGCCTCAATTCTTTATAGTTTTCTGCGTGTTGCAATCCCCACTTTCTCTCATTTTACAACATAATTTTTGTGCATAGCGTGTTAAATAAAATCAAACAGCACAATACAGACAAGATCATACCAAAACAACAGGTTAGCTCGGACCAATCAATCCAATTCAATTGAAAGAACGTTCATATTAATAATGGAAATATGACTTCACATCTATATTATAGAATACGCACACACGACGGTACGTAGCGTTTATGGAATTAAAAACACACAGTAATTAATGACGTTAAAACAAATATTATGCTTTTAATATAGGCCTACGTACAGGCAGCAGGTACTGGTACTCAAAGTTACAGACAGCATCGTTGCCCCAAAGGGGAGCATTCAACATCAGTTTCTTTGCTGTGGTCAGCTGGTCAGCTGCCTCCTTTATGGGCTGGTCATCAGCTCTCGTGTCCACGTCCTCTCTCGGAACAAAGTTTTGCTCTCCCTTTGCATATTGTCTGGGTGCCATATTGTTTCTGAGAAAACAAGAGTAAGTTAAAATAAGTCCTCCTCCTCCTCTTCCCCCTCCTCCTCCTCCTCCGCATCATCATCGTCATCATCATCATCACCATCATCAAGCTCAAAAGTTAAAGTCAAGAATTACAGTACAGTAATCACAATAAAAGTTTACTATAGATCCAAACCAAGTTGTCAGTGAATCTTAATTAAAAGCTAAACGATAATAAAACCTATTGTGTTCTTGTTGTTGTTGTTGTTGTTGTTGTTGTTGTTGTTGCTGCTGCTGCTACTGATGATGGTGATGATGATGATGGTGATGATGATGATGATGATGATGATGACGACGACGACGATGATGATGAAATATATAAAACCTATGTTTGCATAACGGTTTATAATCAAAGAATGAAATAGTGAGGCCAAGAGAGGAGATGACGAAATTGAACAAAGGGTAATTACTCTCTTTTTCTAATGAACTCCCCTCCACCAAAGTTGATTACGATACCATTCACCTAGCTTTATAATCATTTTAGTATCTTAATTAGCAAGATCAAAAGATACCTTTTTCGTCGGAGACTGTAGGAAGACTCATTCAGTAACACTTTTCAGTTGATTCTGATTCAAGATAGCTATTTTTGGACTGAAGGGAGTGGGAATGGCTGGTTTTATACCCAGAGAAAGGTGACTGTTGCGCAGAAAACCAGATACAAATCGCTTTATGAATGAATGAAAAATGGTGTTTTACGTCCTCTCGGTCATAGACACATATGGGACATTTGTAAATACAAAGATGGTGGGAACAATACTGGCTGCAATGCCCGGAGGCAGTGCAACACCAGTAAAGTCCCGAGTTTTTAACAATATAGATATGTACTATATGTACTGTGGATAAAGTGCTTTATAATGTTACCCATGTTCTGAGTATGACCTTGCTTCACTTTTTGCATCGTACACAAGTGCTGCACTGTCCCAATAATTATCTGAATCCCTATCTAAATCATCTGTCTAAGAAAACAGAAGTTGGGAGACCTGAGGTGTATATATTTTAAATTGTCATTTATTTATGGGTTTTTTATGTTTTTATGTTTTTTTATTATTTAGTTATCTTTATGTATTTATTTATTTATGTTTTAATTTTAGTTATGTTTTTTTTAAAATTTGTTTTAATTTATCTATTTATGTTTTAATTTATTTATTTATGTTTTAATTTATTTATTTGTTTTTATTTATTTATTTATGCCTTTATTTATTTATTCATTTATGTATTTATTTATTCATTCATTCATGTATTTATTTATTCATTTATTTATGTATTCATTTATTTATTTATGTCTTTATTTATTTGTTTTATTTATGTTTTTATTTATTTATGTAATTTATTTATTTATTTGAAAAAGAAGTTGGGAAACCTGAGGGATATTTATAACAATCTGCATTGTTACAAATTCGGGACTTTACTGGTGTTGCACTGCCTCCGAGCATTGCCGCCAGGATCGTTCCCACCATCTTTATATCTACTAATATTCCTTATGTGTCTGTTCCAGACCGGAGGACGTTAAACAGATTTTCATGAGGGATATTTATTCTAAAATGTTATTTATTTATTTATTTATCTACTTGCTTATGCAGTTAGTTAGTTAGTTACTTAATTAACTACTTATTTACTTTCTTACTTACTTGGGCGCTGTTTACAAGTAGGTAGGTAGGTAGGTAGGGCCCCGGTACGTAGGTAGGCAGGTAGGCTATTAGTTTGACAAGTAGTACTTTTCAAGTCCATTGGCTTTGCTGTTTGTAGAGAAGATTTCTGTTAGTTTGTGGGTAGCCCTGCCACTCCAAAAGTACAGGGCAGTTATGACATTAATGCACTGATATAGCCGATCACCATTGGCCTAGGTTTGAGTCAAATAACTGCTTTCTGTTTTATCAAATGTGTCTACAGAGCGGCTAATCTGTGAAATCGTCATAACGTTTTATTCATGAACATCATATTCGATTTTCATTTTCTGTTATCTGTTAAAGATTTTAAAGATATGCAAATGCATAAACAGTTTTGCAGAAAATAACATTAAACACAATTTTCCTGGACACTGTCACACGAATAAATTGTGTAATTGACAGTCAGCAATTAAATGTGTTTTTTTTTACAAAAAAGAGGGTGGAAAAAGAATGAAAAAAGGGAGATAGCATTTTGGGAGGGGGAGCGGATGAAATTTTTGCTCACATTATATTTCGATGCACAATTAGGATCATTATGTCAATTGCCACCAACATTTTATTCGTAGGATCAGAATGAGACATGATTAGTAAATATATACAGATTGTATGACGACAGGCTCATGCCTCGTCACAGTTCTGTCGATTGACCTACACTTTGTTAACCCTGAAGGCCGTGCTCCATACATCCAACTTTAGTTGTACGGCTATCCAACTGCGACGCCGGTGAGACAAGGATCTGATCAGATACCACTGTTTACGTGACTCTGAGGAAATCCTACTCGCTATTATAATGTAGACCCCCGTGCGCCAATCTGATGAAATAACTATAACTAGCGCAACGCCTAGTACCAGTAACGCCTAGTACCGTTAACGTCAAGTACCGGTAACGCTGAGTACTGGTTTCGCCGGGTCCGCGAAATCTCCGCTCTCACTCGGTGAATAGCGGGATATTGTACCTCGCTAAAGTAATCTCCGCTCTCCAACCCTTTTCTTGCCCGCACGCGCGCAGTACTGAGTTGTTTCTGTGTAAACTGTTTGTTGTGGACGGCTTGAAATGCCGGGTCCGCGCAAATGTAAATTGGCTCATATCGCGCGCGTTTATGAATGGATGCTGTTGACATTTTACACGAAGATAGTCACTATCCCTGGTCATGCACATTCGAAATTTCGAGTCAATGTCGGGTCTCGTTTCGCCGCGGTTTGTGAAAAGGTGAAGCGGTGCTTATCGCGTTTGGCACACAGATAGTCACTGTCATCG
>CM065692.1:40085559-40104382 GCA_017654935.2 Phymorhynchus buccinoides | reverse complement strand
TTTTTATATATTTTTTTTTAACAGTATAACCAGAGCATGGGTGCTAAACAGTTATAATTATACAGTATTTATTTTTCATTTTGGGGGATTTTTTTTTTTTCTTCATTCCCATGTTCATATTTTTTGGATGGTTATGAAACGATACTTGGTGTTGAAGGTTGCATTGTTGTGGCATTCGATCAAGTATACTTGCTGATATTATGGTGCTGACTTGTTGATTTTCTTCTTATATCCCAGAATCGTTTCCCCCTTTATTTTTTTTAAATACAAATACTTGTTAAGGTTTTTTTGCACAGTGATTGTAAATCACACAGCAGTATTTTTGTTCACTGTTAAATATTTGTTAAAAAATCCCAGTCCTTCCGTAATCATTCATTTTTAATTCATTAGTTTGTTGATTGTCTTCCTGAAGATGTTCTGCATGATATGTTTGCCTTCTTTAACTCGAGTTAAAAGTTTGCATATTATATGTCATAGCTGTACAATACCATGTTACAATGCTGAAGATTTGTTTTTCGTTTCAATTATCCAGATTTCTTAACATTTTGGTTAAACTGCGATTGTCGGAAAATCTGTCTGCAAAAAGGAATGGTGTTGTTAGTCATGTGCATAATAATAATTTTTATTTTTTAAGTATATTTATTGCAGAAATGGAAGTTCCATCCTTTGTTGGACCAGCTTTCTGTTTGAGGTTTATTTTCTCCAATTTTTCACATTCCATCTTTTACTCCCTGCCATCTCGGTCATTCTCTGAGCCCTTTTGTCCTGTCTCTATGTGTGAGTGTTCAGTCACGTTGCTGTTTTGTCCGCTCTTTGCGTGCTTTCAAACTGAAATTGTTTTTCCAACTTCTCATATGAGGTGCTTCTGACAAAAGCAAAAAAAAGAACCATTTTTTTTCCAAAAAGTGGACTCTTCCGACCAACATACAGTTATTGTATTTTCGTTTCTCTGCCCAGCCCAGTTTCGTTTTTCTTTCTTTTTTCTTCATTACCCATACTCCCCTTTTAAAATTTATCTTTGTTAGTTGTTCACCCGAAACAAAACTACCACCACTGCTGCTGTTTCTATGATAACGATGACGACCTCGTACTATCAGTCGCAGAGATTGTGTTCATTGTTGATTTTTCTTACCATTCAGCAATGATCTGACATCGGAAATCAAACATTGTGAGAAACCATACTTTTTTTTATGTCATTTGTATTTGTTGCTTTTTTTTTTATAATTATTAATGTCGATGTTTTGGGCATGATTTTGATTACTGTTTCACCCCTTTCCACCTCAATTTTTCCCTCCCCCCCCCCCCCTCCCCCCCCTCCTTTCATCCCATCCTTTCCCTTTCCTCCGATTTGAAACTGACCAGTTTGTTCAAATGTTTTGATTATGAAGTCAAATGTTATGATTCAATGTGCATTTTTGGGGAAGGATATCATATGAAATGTGCTTTGTTGTGGCTTTTGTGTCAAATCAGCACTTCAATGAGAAATGCAATAGCTGTGGAATGTTGGCTTTTGGATTGTCATCCTTATGATCTCTGTTGTTAGCATCTTTCTCTTTCTTTCATGATAGTTTGGTTGGATTTTCATTTCTTTTCTTTGTTACCTTTCCGGTTTTTTCAGCTTTGGAAAGAGTTCTCCTTTTTTTTTCTTTCTTTTTTGTCATTCTAGTAGAACCTTGTATTTCTTTTTTAATTTAATTTCACGTTGTTCTTTGATGTATTCAATAAAGTATTCTGTTTGCTTCAAAGGGTTTTGAGGTGTTTATTTTGAGTGTGGGGGTGATTGGTTATGTGTTGTTCTGCTCTTTGTTCTCCGTCTTTTCTTGTTATCAAAAGAGAGGGAGGGAAAGAATTACAGTACCGGGCAAAATGCTTTGCATCATCACCTAACATTTTGTAACGGGCGCTCTCCTTATTTTTCATTCCTATCGCCGCCACCTTCTTCATAATCTCTGTCTGTGCACCTCCACTTTTCTCTCTTTCCCTTCATACACATGCGCACTCATGTGTGCGCACGCACACACACACTCACACACACATATCGTCGCTGTCCGACGCTAACCGTGTAACTACAAAATTTGACAAAAATAGATATTTTTACTGAAACTCCTTCCAGTGCAGGTCTTCTATAAATATCTTGTGTCTGCGACCAATGAAAATGCTCAAATTTGTCACATGATACCACGGAAATAATCGTGTATGTGGCGTGTTGTTGCTGGTTTTGACGTGATAAGCGTGTAACTGCCGGCAGCTGTCGTATCTCCCATTGTGAGAACAATGCACTAACTTTGTGACTAACCGTGTAACTGAATTACATGTATCATGAAAATTTTGGGTGTTAATGCAACTTTTATTGTGTCACATGTTTACTCATCGGTAAAGAAGAAGGGTCAAGCGTATATCAAATGGGGATTGACTTTGTAGCAGGCGACAATATGTTTTTTGATGCTCCTGTAAAATCACTGATTGTGTAAATACACGGTTAGCGTCGGACAGCGACGATGTGCATCTTGTAGAAGAAAGTAAATAATACTGGTACACAAAGAAACAATATTTTCAATTTAAAAGAAAAACTTGCTTTAAGATTCAGACATTATCATCTGACACAACATCCTATGGTCCTTAACAAAAATTGAACATAACTTCAGGATCAGTCTCGACAGTGGCTCTTTGGCAGAATATTAACACAAACACTTTCGTAACAGAACTTGTCAGAACTAACTAGTCTGTAGCAGTCTTGAATTGCTGCAAAACTGAAATGGCTTGTTCATTGAATGCAACCTTACCCTTATAGAAACTATGTTAAAGCACACTCCTATGTGAAAAGAGAGAAACAAAGGGAGAGAATCTTGTATAGAAATATTCGGATCAACTCTTAACATTTGGTAAATCGTTTCTTTCCAACCATCCTGATCTACTAAATTTCTTAGCATACCATATTTTACGGACTACAAGGCGCACCTGATTATAAGGCGCGCGTCCCAAATTTTACACCAAATTCAGATTTTGTTATAGTTTCTTACTGTATTATCAGTCACATTAATACAGGGTGCAGGGGTGTCAGTCTAAGGAGAAAAGTATCGCCTTATAGTCCGTACTTCTTACAGCAGTTCTGCTAACAAAGAAAGACTGCACATGCATACACACATACGCATGCATGCACGCACATATTATACACATGCGCACACGCACGCACACACACACATTGAAAGAAATAGACTTCTTGGCTATGAATGAAGAAACAGGATGGCAGAGCCATATAAACTACTCCCAGTTCAAGGCAAAGATAACAACAAATTGTCTCCCCTTGTCAAGGGAGTTAAATTGCTGCTTCTATGGTCATTGTGGGGGGGGGGGGTTAAAATTTTCCTGTATTGGTATGGGAGTACTAAGAACTTAGATATTGTTTTGTAAAAAAAAAAAATAGGTCACACCTTTTCATTATGCTTACTTTGGTTTAAATCCATCCCTTATCTTCAAAGTAATCAGTATATTTCTAACATTCCATTTTGATTCACTTGAATCGCGTTCATATGGCTTGCCATTCTATGAATCTGACATGTGCCGCAACTACAAAGCCTAAGGAACCAATGTACAGTGGAACCTCCCATTATAAGACTCCCTCCCGCATAAGAACTACTTCTTTGAGATATTGTCCTTTGTAAGTATTAAAATTGCCTCCCTCTAAGACCCCTCCCTTATAAGACCTCATTTTGGATGATTTTTGAAGGTCTTATAAGGGAGGTTCCACTGTCCCAAGTTTCATTAAGATCGGTTCAGTGGTTTAGGAGCTATGACAAGGAACATATTTGGATCACACATTCACACACTCATACGCACGCACGGACACAGTCAAAAATCACAGCCATCGTCCTCATTCCAATGTACTCCCGTTCTGTTCGAACTGCTGGGAGTACAAAAATAGAATTCATGCAGTTTAATCAAAGGGAAAGCATCACTTGTCTTATCCAACCATTCAAGCAGAAGTTGTGTCCCCTAAACATGGTTTGCAGTCGAAGGCATCATGGTTCTGTGTGAACAGAAAAGGTTATTAGCCAGGCTAATTTGGACCAATGTTGACAATTGATCTCACATGAACACGCGCGCATCCACACACACACACACACACACACACAAGCGTGCGCATACGCGCAGGCTTAATATTTTTTTCTCTGTCTTGTGAACTGTGTGCCAAATGGAATGTCAATGTTACCAATGCTTCCATCGTTTGATTTTTGTATAATTGTTTTGATTTTTTAGAACATACTCAATTTAGAGGGTTTATTTCTTAGCCTCAAACTGCATAAAAAGCTTCAGTACCAGGGACCCCATTGGGGGCCTACACCGGACCCGAATTATTCTCTTGATAAGGTAGAGAGAAATGGCATGTGTTCAGAGTGCTTTATTGGACTTCATTGCTTCTAAGTAATGGACAAGCACTGATCGATCAATGCTATCAGCAATGCACATTAGAGATCGCTCATTAATATTAATAATAGTAACACGCAGACAACGAGACATTGTAAAGCTTTCATTTCTTTTTATTCTATTTATTTTTTATTTACTAACACATAACAACAACAAAACATGATAAATACTTAGTAATTGTCTGCTATAATTCCCAAGTGTAAGGGTGGCAGACTACACTTGCAGTTCTGCTGAGTGGCAGGCAGCAGAAAGGGCGACACAGTCATCCTCCATCACCATGGGAGTTGATGGACTTGTATGCGTATGCAGACTTGTATGCGGCGGCTTGGATCATCTCTACAGTGTTGACCTCTGAGTTAACAAGACCGCCGGGGCCCAGTAGATATTGCTGGTTAGGGGCAGCTGCAACTACTGGGAAGGATACACCCGCCTGCAGAGACGATTCGACCTGACTGTACATCTCCTGTCCGTGTGCGACAACATGAACACCCCGGTATGGAGCAGGTCGCCCGGTGGTCCTGAAGACAGCCTTTGGGAGAGGGGCTAGCATCCAGCAACCTTGGACAAGAAACGCGGGAGTTGAGATGGACAACCTACGGGCGGTGTCACAATGCTTTACCATCTCTGCCCCTCGACGACGATGCTGTTCCCACCCTAAGCATCAAGGAGGGGAAGAAATCTTAGACTTGGACACCCGTCCAAACGACACAGTACCAGACTGTGAACCCCTATGTTCAAGGGTTTACAACCCTATTGGGAATCCACCACGACGCCTTGCCACGTCCAGAACCACTGTCTCATCGCCATCGCATCGTCTCCATCCCCGGGAAGACCCTGCTGTCTTCAGGAATATCGTCCATAAGAGGTAATGTCTAACTGGACGCTAAACTCACCTTCATTGTGTATTGCTTAAGCCAACAAGAAGACACTCCTATTACTGTCAACTGTGACTATTGCTATCTCTGGTTAATACTAGGCCCAACTTCCATCAACAGAATTCTAAACCAAATGATTAACACAACTACTGACACAACTACTGACAACCATGATTAAAAGCAATGACAAAGAAGGATAACATTTTAACAACGCACACCAGCTGTCAAGTATGAATTGCATCCCTTTACCACTTATCTGTAGTACAGTATCTAGTTCTGCATAAAACAAAGAAAACATTAAGCCCTACATTAAATAAAAAGAGAGAAATTAATCAATTCATGCTGCTTCTTTTTTTTTTCCAGTTTCAATCGTAAATATTACAGTCTTCCTGTGACGGGAAGATATGAAAGAAACAGCTTGTATTATCATGTTATTTCAAAACGACCCCTCCCCCTTTTTCCCCCTGAATCTCTCACTTGTCTAATGTTCAAAACAGAATTACAAAGTAAAAACATTCCAATTATGGTTAAAACACTGCGTAACACATGTCATGATGTGCACAAGTACGCACGCACACACTCTCTCAGTCTAGCAAACCAATCACCTTAAATCCCACCTCCACTTCCCGCTCTCACTCTCTCCCAACTCCCCTTAATCATCATTTTCCCTCACCTCCACCTCCCCTCCCCGCACAACCCAACCCCCCACCACCATCACCATCATCATCTCATGAAATCACTCCAAAGAAAACTTCACTTCCTCGTCTTCAACCAACAAGCCGTCATCCAGCGCCAGGTCGTTGACGCCGGAACCGGAAGTGACGCAATCTGACCCGGAAGTGACGATGCTGCAGCCATTCGACCCGGTACCAGAAAGGGCGCGCTGGGAGGAGGGACGAGGAGGATCTTCCTCCAGGTGCTCGTGCTCGTGCTCGTCGTGGTCCTCCAGCATCTGCTCAGTGCTCAGCATGGAGAGGCGGCGCTTCATGCGGTCCGTGAGGGGAGGGATGTAGCGGCGGGGGACCAGGTAGGTGGACAGGTTGAAGAGGTCCACGAACACCTTGTAGCGGTCACTGTGTGGAGGTGCGGGGTGGTGTCAGTTAGTCAGACATTGTACAGGTTTATAATCGACTATCTTGTACTTAAGTCGGGCACGCGCGCGCACACACACACACACACACAGCGCGTGCGCGCACACACACAGAGGCACACATGCGCATGCACGCATGCACACGCACACATACACACACACACCCCTCCCCCTCAAATTTTCGCATTGAAAACTTCCACTGAGAAGCAACATTCTGCCATTATTGGGAAAGGGGCAGGGTTAGCATCAGCTTAGGATTATTTTTATAAAACTGAAAAAGGCAGACTTTGAAATTGAGAGTCGTAAATATGAGGGGGCGTCTAGAGTACAAGATTGCTTTAATTCATCAACAACGTAACTTTGTTCAACACAATTCAAAATCGTGTTGTGTAGGGTAAGACGGGGTAAAAAGCCCATGGGCGGGTAAGAAGCCCATGCCAATTATCTCATGAAATGAAGAAATTTTCAGTCAAATTTTGCCCATGAGACGAGTGTTAATGTTCTTCATTGTTAACACTCGTCTCATGGGCAAAATTTGACTGAAATTTTCTTCATTTCATGAGATAATTGGCATGGGCTTCTTACCCGCCCATGGGCTTTTTACTCCGTCTTCACCTATACCTTTATGATGACTATAATTATTGTTGTCAGTGGAAGCTGAGTCTCACGTGATCATTTTACAAGCTTCTCCGAGAGCGCACTTGAAGCAAATAATAAAACTAAAACGATATATTTACACAATATTAAATAATCGGTTGTTGTATTACCATTATTAAAAAGACAACAGAAGCATTTCTGCCATTTCAATGTATTTAAACTAAAGCTTAACCGATTACATCAAAGGAACTTCTCTAGGCTGTCACCATCAGCCTACAACCCCAAAAAGGGGGAGGGGGCGGACGGATCTGCTATGAGTTTGGTAAGACCACAGACGTGGTAAGACCATTCTAAGGTCTGGGACTGGCATAGCCTCAAAGAAGAAACTGCACCCCACAAGCCAGGACGATTTTGCCATTTAAAGGCACAGCTGGGATATAAAAGGACCGAGTGGAGTCACGCAACTTCATTCTGCCTCTCTCCTCGCGTGCAGCAACTCTTTATCCCTTCCTTTTTTACCCGATTCTATGGATCGGGTGTTTGGGCTTTAAACATCACCTATCTTCTCCCACTTCAAGTTTCGTCTTTTTCTTAGTTTTCTTCTCCTCCCCCTTCCCCTGCACCGAATTGGCGAGTTTCAAAAAAACACATGTCAACCCATGTCTCTGACCTGATTGTAGATCTCAAGTACTGGTAGCCGGAAGAACCTCCTGTGCCCATTTTGCTTCCGATCATGCGTTGAACAAGCATCACGTGGTTGTCTGACAGAAGCAAAACGTACTGTTGGGTTATGCCTACTTTGGCAATCATACGGATAAGAAAATGATATATAGTACGGCAACAGAAAGAAAGTTGCTTCACCCTGAGAGGAAAGCCGCTGTAGCTCAGTTGGTAAGTCTGAGTCGCTAGCTCGTAATCCGTCAGGTTTGCGAGTGCGCGGGTTCGAACCCAGCTCGGTTCACAGTGGTGTGTCCTTGGGAAAGGCACTTTACTCCTATTTTCCTCACTCCACCCAGGTGTAAATGGGTACTTGACGTCAGTTAGGGGGAAAAGTCCTTCGGATGAGACTTTTCAAAAACCAAGGTCCCGTGTGCGAACGCATGCACATGATCTTGCGCACACGTTAAAGCCCATCCCACTATTCGGTACGAGTAGGCCGTGAGTGCCGGTGGGATGGATGACACGAATTCACATAGCACGCATCCTGTGCGCTATTAATGGTCTGAATGAAGACCGGTGAGTGCGGAGCAGGATAAACATCCCCAACTGGAAGAGGAAAGGAAGAGGAAAATCAGACCTTTTCTTCGAGTGTGCAAAGAAAAGGTGAAGGTCGGGATTTGCTATTGGAAAATTAGTGTCAATCTCTCGGGGAATATTATATCTTTACAAAGCATAGACAATTGTCCATTCCTAAGAGCGCACAGCTACACTAATAATAAGGCCTTATGAAATTATCTGCCCCTGTCTTGTGCATTGAGATGCGTGCGCCATCTACACTACGCCATCTTCCTTTCCTGTCAATGAAGTAGTAGTTTATAGCCACAGAAACATTTCTGCCCCTGACTCTTCACTAGGTGACATGGTCAAGTCAGCTCTAAAAATATTGCCCTTTCGTGTCGTCAAGAAATAGCATAGCCTCATTGATGTCTGATCCTCTCCGAGCCTCAATTAAGTTTCTGTCACTGTGTTTATATCTTTATGTTATTTTTTCGATAGTAGGCCTACGAATGTCATATTTGTTATCATCAGACAGAAATCTTGAAGCAGAAATTGGGTAGTAAGTCTAGAATAATAGTAAAGTTCAAAGAAAATGAACAATCCAACACCCAGAGGATCCTCATCTATGCACGTTCGTGAGTGTTTGCTGCGTTTTTTAACCTATCTGAAAGTGAGTAATTGTGCGTGTGTGTGTGTGTGTGTGTGTTCAAGATGGCGGATTCGGTACCAAGGTGTCTCCTTCTCTGTCGTACTAACGCCCTCCTCGCACGCACACCCGTTGTGGCTGCCATCGATAATGCATGCTTCAATAGGGAAAACTCTTAGGCAACATTGCATGCTGATTCTGGATTGAAGAACACCTTCAACGCAGTGCTTTCCACCCGGCGAAGTCAGGCAAGTGACACATCGTTCAAACGAGCTGTAGGTCTACACAACATGGCGTGACCCAGTTGAAGCGAATAGGCCTACAACGAACTGAACTTTTTTGGACTTTCCAACTCGCATCATGAAAACGTGTGATGAATCATAATTATGAAAGTGTTTTTGACAATGGATCATACAAAGGTTGTGTAAGTGAAATAATTTATGTTTATTCAAACCATTCCAAATTCCTATGACCCTGTCGACATGTTGTTTTACTAGTAAGAACATTGAACCGCTGAGTGAAGCAGCCATGCATGCTGACCTACATAAACAACACGTTTTTCTCAGACTTCAGGCCTACTGACAACACGTGACATACAGACGAGCCAGCCCAGTACGGCCAACTCCGAAACAGCCATCTGTTCCACCTTGAACACGTTTGTAATGAGACCATCAAATCAAAGACAGTAAAACATAAACAATGACTCGTAGTTAGCTTTGATGCCGCGCCGCTTTGTTGCTCCTAATTAGCATGCATGCTGTTTGCCTTAAGGATAATGAACTGTGTGATATACTGTTCAGCTTTAATCCTGAATAAACGGTTTGAGATGTGTGTGTGTGTGTGTGTGTGTGTGTGTGTGTGTGTGTCAAGTCAAGTCAAGTCAAAATCATCTTTAACAAGGGCGTCGCCGAGAGGCAGACATGTCCGTCACCAGCAATGCCACGCACTTGCGACACCCCGTAGAGTGTCACATCCTGACACAAAATTGGAAGGGATTCTGTCTTCTAGTTCACGAGGTACAGCTTGAAGAAGAAACATATAGCGCAAAGAAGGAAATTTCGGTTTTCAAGGTCACACTTCAAGGTCAAGGTCAGCATGGTGATAATTTATGCTCGGATGTTTTCTTCTCTAGGGTATACAGTACCACACACAATCTGAAGCGCTTCTGTCAAGTACCAATGTGGAAAATATGGCTTAAAACCCAATGTGTAGACCCCTACCACTTTCAAGGCCTACGGATCGCCCGGACCGTGATCTTGACCTTGATCGGTATGCCACCATCAGAACGGGCATAAGCCAAAGTATCTTCATGCCAAATTTGAAGACTCTAACACTAACGGTGTGGGAGTTATGGCCCCTGAAAGATTTTCGGTTTTCAAGGTCGTACGCCAAGGTCAAGGTCACGACGGCAATATGGTTTGCGCGGATGCCTTCCTCTCATGGTGACACACCAGCACACACAATTTGACGTGATTCTGTCAACCCGTTCGAAAGATATCCTTGGGACAGACAGAAGGAGGAAAAATTTGACCTTCCGATTTTCAGGCTCCAGCGATCTTTTTGACCTTGACCTTGACCTTGATCGGTATGCCATCATCAGAACGGGCATAAGCCAAACCACCTTCATACCAAGTTTCAACATCCTATGTTGATCGGTGCCCGAGATATGGCTAAAAATAGATTTTCGATTTTCAAGGTCGTACGTCAAGGTCAAGGTCACGACGGCAAAATGGTTTGCGCCGATCTCTTCCTATTAAGGAGGCACACCTTCACACAAAATTTGACGCGATTCGGTCAAGCGGTTCGGGAGATATCCTTGGGACAGACAGAAAAAAAAATTTAACAAAATACAAACCAGCCCATCGCAATAGTCCGTCTTGGTGACGGACTAATGAGGGTTAAAGAATAAGCTGAAAAAGCTTTTTTTTCATCCTGCCCTCAGCTATGCACGTTCGTGAGTGTTTGCTGCGTGTTTGAACCTGTCTGAAAGTGAGTAATATTGTGTGTGTGTGTGTGTGTGTGTGTGTGTGTGTGTGCGCGTGTGCGTGCGTGCGTGTGTGTGTGTGTGTGTGTGTGTGTGTGTGTGTGTGTGTGTGTCCCTCTGTGTGTATGTGTGTGTGTCACTGTGTGCGCACACGTGAGTATGTGTGTGTGTGTGTGCACGCGCACGTGCACAGACGCGTGTTTGTGTTTGTGTGTGTGTGTGTTTGTGTACATCTCCCCTTGATGAGTGCATTGTAAAATTGCAGGGTCAATAGTGTGCGTGTGTGTTTACGGTTGTTTGTGTGTGCGTGTGCATGTGTGTCTATGTGCAGCCGTTCACGTGAGTGTGTATGGCCTATGTGTATGCGTGTGTCTCTGTCTTTGTGTCAATGTGTGCCACCTACATCTCCACTTTGTGATGAGGGAGTCAATGTCCATGAGCAGGGTCAGCAGTTTGAAGGGCTGGTTGAAGCGGGGCTCGTCCCTGTGCAGCGAAATCAACATGGCGCCTTGGAAAGCGCGGTAACTCAGGCGTCTCTCCCCTGAAAACAAAGAAATTAAAGGATTAATGATTTCAAAAAAGCCACAAAACACCAATGCTTTCAAGCTTTCGAGATTTTTTTAATTATCTCTTCATCAGGAAAATGAGTTTTAAAACTGACATGAGATAAAAAGGTACAGATAAAACGTTTATAAAACTTTTCTGTGTCCAATGTCTGTATTTGTGAACCTCAGAAACAAAACCAGTTAACATTAACTTTATGTATTTTTGTGCTGATTTACTTTTTCTCCCAATGGGGGAGGGACAGTGCCTTATGCAAAGACAGCTGTTTCGATCTGTGAAGATCTCATCAGTTTGCATGATCGGCCTGCAATTTGACTGTCCAGTGGATGTCAACTTGAGCAAGAAGACATTCTACAAGAGAATGGTGTCTTCTTTGCACCAAATCGAAAATCCACAATAAAACCAGCACAAAGTTAAACCAGAAATTGTAAAAATCTTATGTAAAATGAAGAAAATAATAATGTTCTGAAATTTTAATTTCAAAACCTAATAGACATGACTAGAGAGGGCCAACTACTGAGATGACATCCAAAATAAAGGATTAGAGTGCGGTAACTCAGGCGTCTCTCCCCTAAAGACATTAAAGGATTATAGGGCTGTAACTCAGGCGTCTCTCCCCTGAAAACAAAGACATTAAAGGATTATAGGGCTGTAACTCAGGCGTCTCTCCTCTGAAAACAAAGACATTAAAGGATTATAGCGCGGTAACTCAGGCGTCTCTCCCCTGAAAACAAAGACATTAAAGGATTATAGCGCGGTAACTCAGGCGTCTCTCCCTTGAAAACAAAGAAATTAAAGGATTATAGTGCGGTAACTCAGGCGTCTCTCCCCTGAAAACAAAGACATTAAAGGATTATAGTGCGGTAACTCAGGCGTCTCTCCCTTGAAAACAAAGAAATTAAAGGATTATAGTGCGGTAACTCAGGCGTCTCTCCCCTGAAAACAAAGACATTAAAGGATTATAGTGCGGTAACTCAGGCGTCTCTCCCCTGAAAACAAAGAAATTAAAGGATTATAGTGCGGTAACTCAGGCGTCTCTCCCCTGAAAACAAAGACATTAAAGGATTTTACGCGCGGTAACTCAGGCGTCTCTCCCCTGAAAACAAAGAAATTAAAGGATTATAGTGCGGTAACTCAGGCGTCTCTCCCCTGAAAACAAAGAAATTAAAGGATTATAGTGCGGTAACTCAGGCGTCTCTCCCCTGAAAACAAAGACATTAAAGGATTATAGCGTCATAACTCAGGCGTCTCTCCCCTGAAAACAAAGACATTAAAGGATCATAGTGCGGTAACTCAGGCGTCTCTCCCCTGAAAACAAAGACATTAAAGGATTATAGTGCGGTAACTCAGGCGTCTCTCCCCTGAAAACAAAGACATTAAAGGATTATAGCGTCATAACTCAGGCGTCTCTCCCCTGAAAACAAAGACATTAAAGGATCATAGTGCCGTAACTCAGGCGTCTCTCCCCTGAAAACAAAGAAATTAAAGGATTATGTCGGGAGAAAGCAAGACACTAGAAAGGAAGGAAGAATGGATGGAAGAAAGGATGGAAAGAAGGGAGTGCAAACTATACATAGAACAAACTAGGCGATCTATGTTATTGTTGGTCGTGGAATGTCATCATACGCCTATTAGGCCGACTTCTTCATAACGGGTTTTTTATAACAAAGCTAAAGAAGAATAAGAAGATTGTTAACGATTCTTCCAAAGGTCATCAGTGTCTCATATTGCATCGCACAACCTTTATTGTCTCATATTTGTGACATTCGGGCTCCCGTCACCTGGAGAACACGCCAGCGCTAAGGCAGCATCACACCCCTTTTTTTTTTACTTGCTGTTTTGCGAAAATTTGAGGGGGTGACTAATATTAGGTTTGGGTTTGGGTTTTTTATATATACTGTTGGCATACAAGAAACGATGCGGTACATTTTACCCACCTTTCTTCACCTGGGCGTTGTACTTGTCCTCGTCAAAGATGCTCTGGAAACTGTCCTGCAGCAAACAGAAACGTCCGTGTACGTGTATGTATGCACATTCACATTGCTATAGATGTTTACTCATCTCTCAACATAGATGTGTTGTTATCTCATCATTGTTTATGCGTATCTACACAAGGTGCATATCCACGAGCTTTTTTAAAACAACATGTCCTGGAGACGTGAAGATAATCGTCTCTCGAGGCTAGCCTACTAATTGTGCTCTGTGTTGTGTGATGCTTATGTGAAACGCAATCACGAATGCTATTATGGGCCTTAAAGGCACGGCCGGACTATAAAAGAGGGGATTCGCTGAGCGCGCGCCACATTTGAATCACCGAGAGAGACGGTTCGCCCTTCTTTGTTCCCTGTTGTGCGAGCCACCGCGAGGCAGAGCTTTTCTGACGAGAAAGACCCGATCCCTGGGATCGGTTGTTTTCCCTTTAAACTGTGGCATTCTACGGCGCTTAGAAATGAAGTTATGCACGCACATTTTCGGGGCTTTCACGGGGTTTTTAAAGACAAAAGTTAAGAAACAATTTTCCACAAAGTCAAGTTACTGTCTGGATGTCTGGATCGTGTCTTATTCTCGAAATATTTAACATTGAATTTGTGTTATTTTTTTCCTTTTCTGAGCCTTGTAATTACATCCCGGTTTTTGTTTCGGGCCAGTGTGTGGTAAAGTAAAAGTATTTCTTATTAATCAATGGGACAGTGACAGTTAGGATGTCTGAATATTCGACGCCAGAAACTTACGGCATTCCTGAAGTAATGTCCATGTGCTTACACATATTTCTATCTGCAATGGTCGCTGTGTCGTATTATGTTAGGTAAGGAAAAGATAACACCCCTTTTTTTGTTTGAAGAAGTTTCTAAGGTAGCTCCTTTGCTCTGTGCCTTTTGCCTGTGCAGAGCTAAGCGAATTGATGACTCGGGCAATGGTCAACCTAGCTCGCCAATTTGACCGCCAGGTGGCAACCAACTCAGTAGGGGCTTATCTCATGGTATCTTTAGTTGGGGGTAGAGAAAGAGAGAGAGGGGGAGGGACTTCTCTCCCTCTCTCTCTCTCTCTCTTTATCCCCAACTAAGAAAATAGAGAGGATTAGCCCCACTCGAGCGCTCTGCCACCTGGCGGTCAAAACAGCCAGCTAAGCCGCTCATTGTAGTCACGTGTTTTCAGAACAGAGCCTTTACCGTTGTTTTCAAATTATATTAATTATGTTGTTGATGGCTTACCCTGGCTAAAAGACTCCAGGGATCATCCCAACAGCAGAAGCACTTGAACGCCATGGTACAAGTGCATCAGCTACGGATGAGAACATTACGTGTGTGATCGTTTTTATTACCCCGCCACGTGGGCAGCCACACTCCGTCTTCGGGGGATTTTGGAGACTGTCATGGAATTTGTCATGGCTAAAGACAATCCAGGCATAGCTATGCATAGCATAACAACCGTTTTTATATAGCCTTGGTGTTCTAGCCTATGTCATTATCAACTGGTCTGACACAGCCTTAAGCCAAGGTGAATATTAATTATGATATCTAAGACCATATACAACATTAGATTTTTGTTTGCCTTATTAATAATTTATAACAATGTTAGATGACTGAAAAAGAAGGCAGTGTGTGTGTGTGGGGAGGGGGGTTAATATTAATTGCAATGAGATGAACGTGGGTATTTATCACTTTGATAATAAACTTTGCTTGATCTTGGCCAAAAGGCCGTGAAACGATAATATCGATCACAAGAAGCTCAGCACGGTGTAGAGAGGCACAGAGGTAACGCGTTCGCCTCGTGTCAAGTAAACCCGAGTTCGAACCTGGGTACAGGGGATTTTTCCTCTCACTTTGAACTAGGCCTTACGGTCTGAGCGTGGAGTCTTTCGGATGAGACAATAAACCGAGACCCCGTGTGCCCACGCACTTAGCACATGTGAATCCCAGTGGTAACGAAAAGCTACCATTTGGTCAAAACTTACCCCACACCACCCCCTTTCCTTCCTCATTAGTCACACAAAAATCGCATGCAAATTTTTTTTTAGGTGACGCGCCTCTGGCTGCAGCGCGCTCTCCAGGTGGGAGCAGCCCGAATATCACAGAGTCGCCTCTGTGACTATCAAATACCTAATACCTAATAATATCTAATACCTACTACTAATAATAATATCTAATACTTGTGTCTCAGATACAATGAGATACCCCCGGCAACTGACATTATTTCATGACCTGCCCATAACAATGATAACAGTGCTTACCTTCTGCTTCAAATAATCTGCCATCAGTGTGTCTTTCTGCTTCTCGTCTGTTTCCATCTGAAAACCCAACCAAATATTCGTACGTTTAAAAACCAAAAATGAAATAAGATTAAGGCTTAGTAAGAATGCATAGCCAAAACATCTTATCTGGGGCTATCTGGTGAAGAGATGGAGCGGTGGATGTAACAAGAATTCGTTCAAAGGGGAACGTTCTTCAAAGGTTGAAAATAATAAATAAGGATTCATTTTTAACCTATGTTATTGCGTGTCTGCGCGCGTATATAGTGGCCTACACTGAAAACAACAAAATATTCACACAACACACAACACACACACACACACACACACACACACACACACACACACACACACACACACACACACACACACACACACACACACACACACACACACAACAAAAGAAAAAAAGTTCACAGTGTGTGTGTGAGAGAGAGAGAGAGAGAGAGCGCAGATCTTTTCCCTTCTTTGACTTAGATGAGAGAGAGAGGGTTTCCGCAGAGAATAGAGCTTAGAGAGAGAGAGAGAGAGAGAGAATGCAGAATCTAGACATCTTATCTGGACTGTCAGACAGCAAAGAGATGGAGCGATGGATGTAAACACAGACAAAGAACAGTTCTTCCAAGGTTCAAGAGAATAGAAAAGACAGAGAAAAAGAAAGAGAGAGTGACACATACACACGCACACATAATAGATCTTGCCCTATATCACTATAATAAATGAAAAGACATTGCACACACACATACACGCACACACACACACACACACACACACACACACACACACACACACACACACACACACACACACACACACACACACACACACACACACACACACACACAGAAAGACACACATACACACACACACACGCCTGACATCACTGAGAATGACAGACAACGCACACCGAGAGACAGACAGAACGAACAAGCAAACGATGGACATTTTATTCATACAGGGCAATGAAAAAACCCACCTAGTGTCTTTGTTCCATACTCAGCCATGGAAACGAGAGACAGACAGACAGACAGACAGAAAGACAGACAAGCAAACAGGCGCATAGACAGACAGACAGACAGACAGACAAACAAACAGGCACACAGACAGACAGACAGACATGCAGTGACCTGAGCGGGCTGCAGGAAGGAGTCGTTGAGCCAGTTGGCCACACTCTGGCGGTACACGTCCCAGAAACGAAAGCTCTTCTCCCCCAGACCAGGCGTTCTCTCCAGCCATTTCTGAGAGGGTGGGGAATCCACATACACGCGCGCAGGCACGCAAGTACATACACACGCAAGCACGCACGTGCACACACACACACATGCACGCACGCACGCGCATATACATATACACACACATTCACACACAAATAAGACATCATTATTCAAAAGAAAGAAAGACAGCAGGAATAGAAAGATCGAAGAACGAACGACCGACAGACAGAAAGAGGGGGGGGGGAGGGGGAGACCGGGAGGAGAAGAAAGAGGAAGAGAAGAACAACAGCAAGAAGAAGGGAAAATGAGAGCAAGAACAAAGAAGAAAGAAAGAAAGAAAGAAGAACTTCAAGAACAAGAGTACAAGATAAAGAACGAGTGCAAGAAGAACTAGAAAAGAAAGAAAAGAGGAAGAAGAAGGAGGGGGAGGGGGAGGTGAAGAAGAAGAAGTTCAAGAAGAAGAAAAAGAAGAAGAAGAAAATCAAAAAAGAGAAGAAGTTTAAGGAAGAGAAGAGGAAGAAGAAGAAGAAGTTCAAGGAAGAGAAAAAGAAGAAGAAGAAGAAGTTCAAGGAAGAGAAGAAAAGGAAGAAGAAGAAGTTCAAGGAAGAGAAAAAGAAGAAGAAGAAGAAGTTCAAGGAAGAGAAGAAAGAGGAGGAGGAGGAAGAGGGGGGATGAGGAGGAGGAGGTGAAGAAGAAGTTCAAGAAGAAGAAGAAGAAGAAGAAGATCAAGAAAGAGGAGAAGAAGAAGTTCAAGGAAGAGAAGAGAAGAAAGAGGAGGGGATGAGGAGGAGGTGAAGAAGAAGTTCAAGAAGAAGAAGAAGATCAAGAAAGAGAAGAAGAAGGAGAAGAAGTTCAAGGAAGGGAAGAAAGAGGAGGGGGAGGAGGAGGAGGATTTGAAGAAGAAGTTCAAGAAGAAGAAGATCAAGAAAGAGAAGAAGTAGTTCAAGGAAGAGAAGAAGAAAAAAAGAAGTTCAAGGAAGAGAAGAAAGAGAGGAGGAGGGGGGGAGGAGGAGGGGGGGGAGGAGGAGGAGGGGAGGAGGGGGGGAGGAGGAGGTGGAGGAGGAGGTGAAGAAGAAGAAGTTCAAGAAAGAGAAGAAGAAGGATAAGAAGTTCAAGGAAGAGCAAAAAGAGGAGGAGGAGGAAAAGGAAGAGAAGAGGAAGGAGGAGGAGGAGAAAAAAAAGAAGTTAAAGAAGAAGAAGATCAAGAAAGAGAAGACAACCAAGACATAAGCAGCACGCACCTCCACCAGAGCGAGCAGCGAGGGCTGGTCCAGTGACTGGGTCAGCTGCTGGATGGACTGGGGGTCGTTGAACACCGTCAGGTAGTGCTGCTGGTTGTACTTCACCCGGGAATCCTTACACACCCACAGCAGTATTGATATAGTCGACTCCGCATAAGTCGACCTCGGATAATTCGACAGCAGCATTGATATTGCTATAACTATAAAAAATATTTTTTGTTTTTTGTTCCTTTCTTCTAACAAGTATTACTGACGAATATGTGGGGTAGGGGTGGGGAAGGGGGGGGGGGGGCAGTGCTGTACTAACGTTGGTGCAAAGGTGGTGTCATAGGTGTTTGCTCTATAATTTTTCCCAACACATGTATGAATGTATGTATGTACATGTCATTGTGTGTATGTATGTAGGTAGGTAGGTAGGTAGGTAGGTATATGTCTATCTATCTGTCTTTCTATCTATGTATTTATGTAGGCCTATCTATGTATGTTTGTGTATGCATGTAGAATGTATACATATAGACTAAGATATTTGTATAATATATCAATTGTGAATGCAAGTTGTATGTTTGTATGTATCTGTAAGCATATGTATTTGTATGTATAAGTTAGATGGATGGGTAGATAATTGGTTGTATGCGTGCGCATGATTTGTGTGTGTGTGTGTGTGTGTGTATATGTGTGCGTGTGTGTGTGTGTGTGTGTGGTTGTGGGTGTGTGTGACCA
>CM065692.1:40058059-40070559 GCA_017654935.2 Phymorhynchus buccinoides | reverse complement strand
GGGGGGAAAAGAGTACACGTCTGCAGAACCCCGGGATGAAAGATGACAGAGAAATATCTACCTTTGTTTGAGTTAAGGCCAGAGAAAAACGGGTACATTTTATTATATGGGTCACTTTTTCTGTGGAACCTTTTTACTGTGGTCTTCATTGCATCCACCTTGTTTTCCTCTACATGCTTCCACTAACCTGTATCTCCGTCCTGGTTCACTCTTTCTCTCTCTCTCTCTCTCTCTCTCTCTCTCTCTCTCTCTCTCTCTCTTTCCTCTCACGTCACTCTTTCGTCGTATGTCAGACAGCCTCAAAGAGTCAGTTTATATACAAGCACCTAACAATGCATCCGCGAAGCCCTCCTCACCTTGTCCTAAAGGGGAAATGTAACCCCCCCCCCCCCCCCCCCCCCCCCCCCCCCCCCCCCCCCCCCCCCCATTTCCAACATTAGACAAACGAGTCTCTCTCGATAAGCCTGTTCCATTAAAGTACTGTAGCTCAAAGGTTCTCGAGCACTAAGTAAAATTAACACTTATCCGTCCAATATCCCGTGACGGCAGAGACAGAGGCTGAGAGTTGCCATCTTCTTCCCCGCAGCAAAGACTCTTTGCAGACAGGTATTATCCTGCTTCTACAGTCTACCCAGTTCAGCGGGACAGTGTCTTTGAACAAACGATCTACAAACAGTACAATAGGCCAGGACTAATAATTAAATGAGTGACAGAGTGGACGCAAAAAGGCCGAGGGGAGAAGGGAATGGGGGTAATCTGGGGGCCGTTTCACAAGGGCTAACGTTGCGTAGCGGTAGCTCAAATCGGCAAAAATGGTCCTAAGAAACACCCTTGTTTGCCGATGGTTTGGCAAACGTTTTGTGGCCCCTTTGATGGTAGGGGAAGACGGGGTAAAAAGCGCATAGGCGGGTAAGAAGCCCACCCCAATTATCTCATGAAATAAATAAAATTTCAGTCAAATTTGCCCATGAGACGAATACTAGACATTAACGCTCGTTTCATGGGCAAAATGAGACTGAAATTTGCTTCATTTCATGAGATAATTGGGGTGGGCTTCTTACCCGCCCATGCGCTTTTTACCCCGTATTCCCCTAGCTAACGGCGAACGATTAGTAGCTTAGTAGCATCATGGGAAATACACATTACTTCCGCCTTTTTTATTTCTCGCACGAACGTGACTTTTACTTTCAAAATGGAAGAACAAGCAAACAAGCTTGTCACAAACAAACTATTCTTTAGTCCATCATGAAAACATAGGGAATGATCTTAGCAGATTAAACAAACACAAGTTGCTTTTTTGGAGTGCTCTTTCTTAATTTTTCATATGTTAGATGGCATAATATAGTGCAGATTTAATTTTCTGCACACAAATAGACAAATCGAAATCGTTGTGCAAACTGACAGAGAGGCATGATTTATCTCCCTTTTGATAGCAACTCTTTTCTCTCTCCCAAAAGTGAAGAGTAAGCTTAAAGAGTTATCTGACCTTAGCAAATGTGTTGGTGTTTCTTAGACCCCTTTTGGCGTAACAGTTGTTCGCGCGACGACCGTCCTCTAGTCAGAGTAGACCCAGGAAGGCCAATCAATCTCACGTGGTTTGTCCTCAGGGCTACCGATTCTGCTACTATAGCACTGTTTCGAAATTCGGTCTTTTGGGGTTATCTTTCTCTACTGTCTCGTTTTGAAGTCGGTTTGGGGTAGTTCCGGTTCAAAAATAGAATTAAAAAATGGAAGTTACCTACCTTAAACAACAACAATATTGTGTTCTTGTTTTCAAGTCTTGGGGTATTAATGTGGTCGTATCAAGTAAACAAATAAGAACATAACTGTTTATAGTCAACGAATGTAAACACTTTTTTAAAAAAAACCATGAAACAGGACTTAATATTATTAAATCTCCAAACTGATAACTGAGCAATTAAACACCCCTCCATTACAATTACGGAGCAGCCATGCCGTGTTTACAGCATTTTCTAACCGGAACTAAGTGTCATGAATTATTATTATTATACTAACTTGTGGCGGTGCCATAGCCGATGAGGTTTAACCGAGGCGTGGTCACCGCTACAGCTATCTGTATTAATACAAAATCGGGACTTTACTGGTTTCGTACTGCCTCCGGGCATTGCCTCCAGTATTGTTCCCACCATATTTGTATTTACAAATGTCCCATATGTGTCTGATTCAGACCAAGAGGACGTAAAACTCCATTTTCGTCTAACCGGAACTAAGTGTCCTAACAGGCACAGAACTCGTCAGTTACTTCCGTTTTCATTTCGAAACAGTGCTATAGTAGTGAATGTCTCCTTATAAATCGAGGCAGAGTTCTTTCGTTTTTACGATTTGTTTACTCGGACTTTTGTTCGTAAGCTAGCTGTGTTATCCTAACCACAGAATAAGAAGGAAGAGAATAGACGATTTTCGGAGAGAGAAAAAACGAGGGGAGAGCATTTCGCGAAAATTAGAGTTATTTACCTCGACCAAGGCGGACAAACCATAGCAACCATGGTGTCAAAGCTTGAAACCGCAGGATGCGAGTCAGCGACTTGCAAACATCTGTTAGAAAAATGAGGGGCGGCCAGTGGCCACAAACTGACTGAACTTGCAAAATGTCACATAAACATATAAATGACATCAATCTTAGAATGACGCACGGTGTTCTAAGTGCTGTATGTCTACTCAAGCACACGAGGCGAGAGCTGGGGATCTACCTGATGGTAGAGTAACTTCCCCTGTCTGACCGATTGAAGTAGGCAAGATCACTCCCACACACCATGAAATTACTCCCCTTAATTACTTCCTAGCAATTCCCATTGAGCACCAGCCTTTACCTAACATGCAGGTGCGCAAGCCTATACAACTAAATAACGGTGGCACCACGATTCCCATAATCACGATTTCTATTATCACGATTCCTATAACCACGGTTCTCATAACAGTATTTCTTTTCTTAGCCTCCATCACGTTTCACATAACTTGAAATACGGAAAGCAAATGCCGTGTATACATATTTAATTCGCAAAGGAAGTGAATAAATTATACATAAAAACACACACGTGCACACACACACACCTACGCACACACAGACCCACATGGTCACAGTGTGTCATTCAAAGGTCCACAGCGTAATCACAAGCATCAAGTAGTTCCAGCAAAGTTTGCTCTCAACTCCAGTCTCCAGTAAAAGAAGTGAATAAAATATACATAACAAGGGCATCGCCGAGCGGCAGATATGTCCTTTGCCGGTTAAGCCCTGTACATGCCCCGCCCTGTACCTCCCTTCCCCCTTCACATCTTAGGTCCCCGTCCTCCTTGTGACCTTTGGGTGAAGCACCTACACACCCTTGACTGGGTGCAAATCGTTTTCCGGGATGCACACCCTTAATTGGTGTGGTGCACCTTAACACTGAGACATGTCTGCCACTCGGCGACATTTAAGCCCCACGTGGCACATTTTGTGCTAGGATGTCTTTTACGCTTAGTATTAGACCCCCTCCTTTATCGGGATGTACACCCTTAATTAGTGTGGTGTACACCCTTATTGTCAACATCTATAGTTTTAGGGTCATAAGATCCAATTGCATATGCAGTGTCTTTGTTGTATTTAAACGCATTCATTTTATATCATTTAAGTTCTGTGTTCTTCATTATGTACGGCTTCATGAACTGCTCTTGATCAAATGTGATTATCCTATGAACTGCTGTTAGTTTTAGTCCGTGTCTTAAATAAAACTGGAGCAATCTGTAATGACATACATACTTTGTTTTATTATTTAGATTCGGTACACGTTTTGGCAGCTCTGATTTAACCGTCATTCTTTCCGCTGCTAAAAGATAGTCATTATGAAGATCGTGGAGGTGTTCAGGGTTTTCCAAGTCTACTTCTAAAATAAGACCGCGTTGATGAGAACCCGGCAAATTTAGCAGCCATTGTAAAAAGGAGTTGACGTTAAAACTAAGAGGTGCTGTATACATTTTAAAATTGCGTAATGGAAGTGATTGACACATCGCCCATCCATACAGATTGTTAGCATCCAAATACATGATGTAGTTGGACGGTTTGTTCGGATCATAGTCTTCTAAGTATTTGTTGTTAGCTTTGCAATAACTGTGTGAAGCCATACTAATTCCTCCACGCAATCCGTCTCCAATCATCTGTAGCATGGGTAGGTCAGAAAGTAAGTCAATTTGTACTCTAGTAAATCTTAAGAATGCGTCCCAGCTCATTCCTGGTGCCGATATATAATGTGCAGGGTCTAGACTGTAATGTTTCATGCATGTTTTTCTGTAGTTTCCAAACACGTCAGCCAACAAACAAACGTCTGCCTTTAATTAAATAGGCGTCGTGGTAGTCTCCCATGGTCTCACAGTTTAACTTTCCCCACGCAGTCTGTGCATGCTGATAGTCGTCGTCGCTTATATCTTTTCCTTTTAAACTAGAAAAGAATGCGCCTTTTGGTGGCAAGGAATCTTCATCAAACCTTTCCCAAGAGTTCATGTACTCGTAAGGATAAACACCTTTTCTTACCAGAGTGGAATCAAAATACTTTTCTGTTTTAGGACAACTGGAAAGTGATTGTGCTAAAGACTCTAACGATCCCATCAGATGTTGTGCTGAATCATAAAAAGCCAATTGACCCAGTGTAAATGTCATGTATTTTTCTGAAGACTGAGCAATGCATTTAACGGTTGTAAATTCATCAGTAACTGCTTGTAGAATGAGGTGGGAGTCATAACCACGTAGATTGTGAAATATAATTAAACCTCGGTCTGATGTTTTATTAGTAGAAGGAAATGACACAGAATTTGTTGTACGTAGGCTATTTTTACGATTGCAACCCGGAAGACTTAAAAAAGAAACGGGAAAATCACACACGAGGTTGAATTCTGGGAAAAACAGAAATGTCCAGGAACAAGCGCGGATTCGCAATCGTTTGTGGCGTGCGACAATTGAAAACGAAACATCATTTTAAAGAGCAGCCTCAATTTGAAGTGCAGCCTCACTTTGAAGTGCGACAATTTTGGAGCCTCACTTTGAAATGCGACAATTTTGGACCGGCCGACAGACCGACCGACAGACAGACCGACAAAGTGAGTTATAGGCCTAGGTTTGTGGCTTGTGCCACAAACAAAAAGCTAACGGTCTTTTTCCGATGGAAGCTATCCTATTCTTAGACCTATGTCATCAATTTCACAGAGATAAGTATTATCTGTGACTGGAATAAAGGCCTACCAAATACTAAATATTTAAAACTGTTTATCATCTGTTGAAAGTCTTCTTTAATAAATCAATTGTGAATTGTTTGTCACTGGGATTTTTGTTTTTCATGGATTGGATTAGAACGGGTTTACACAAAAAAAGAAAAATGAAAAAGAATTTGTTTACGGCTTTTCATTTTCTCCTTTATCAGTTGACACGCGCGCGCGCGAGTGTGTGTGTGTGTGTGTGTGTGTGTGTGTGTGTGTGTGTGTGTGTGTGTGTGCGCGTGTGTGCGTGCGTGCGCGTGTGCGCGTGTGCGTGCGTGCATAGTTGATCTATGCTCGCGCGCAACATTTGTCACTAAAACGTAATATTGCTCACATTTATGTAGCGGAGAGAATCGTGTTACCTTATCATTCAAAACATTATCCTCCGCTTTAGCATTAAGTGTGCATTATCAATGAGAACATCATAATTTTGCTGATTATTTTTTTGTTATGAATCTTTCGGAGCATTCATCCTTATGCGTCTACTTTCTCTTCTTTCTTGGATTTTCGCATTCACACACTCACCCTCCCCGACTCCATCATTTGTAGACACATGTATCTCTTATCATTGAGACGGTGGAAGTTATCTCTTAACTAATAGAGCACCGTTTTAGGAAAATGACAGTTTACAACAACAAAAAAGCTAACAACATTTTTAATTATTATTATTATTAAATACAAGCATGACTAAATTCGACTTATCATCCAGAACATTTGTTTTACCTGTACGTTTTTCTTTCTTCCTTGTTTTGGGATATTAATTTACAATACATTCAAAATTAGAAATCAAAAACTAGAGAAACGCCCTCACCATATTTCCCATGCAGTTCACTGAATCGAGCTTCCCTGTACTTAATGATAGTTTCGCCACCGCGCAACTTAGACGACACCCACCAGGAAGATGGGGTAACATATGCACAATTTGCAAAACAGACAATTATATAAACGCACAGCCGGCGCATCTAACATTTGATCATGATTAGACCAATAGACAGGGGGGGGGGGGGCTGTTACAGCGCAAAATGTTACAACCCTGCGGCAAAATGTTACAATTTTGTTACAATTGTAACATATTGCGCGAGGCGCCCACCTTTGATTGAAAGTTTTCAATTGTAACATTTTGACGCGTTGTAACATTTTGCCCGGGGCGCCTCGCACAAAATGTGACAATTCTAACAAAATTGTAACATTTTGCCGCAGGTTTTCCGTGCAAAATGCTACAATGCGTCAAAATGTTACAATTGTAACATTTTGCGCGAGGAGCCCCGACCGAGCACCTCACGCAATTTGTTACAATTGTAACATTTTGCCGCGTTGTAACATTTTGCGCTCCCACAGGAGCTTAGTCTGTTTTCAAACTTTTTCCGGAGAAAGTAAATTTGGATCGGTTTATAATTATAACCCGGTAGTTTTGGCTTAATTCGTTTGTAAGTTGTTGAAGAGCATGCAACCTATTAGTCATTCAATATTTCTATTTTCCTTTTTATCTGAGGTGACAGATGTTGTCTCATGTACATTTTTAGGCTATGCATTGCGAATCTTTCGGATGAGACGATAAACCGAGGTCCCGTGTGCCCATGCACTTAGCACACGTTAAACTCCATGGCAGTGAAAAAAGTTGTCATTTGGTCAAAAATTACTCCCCCACCCCCCTCCTTTCCTTCCTCATCAGTCACAAAAAACTTGCTTGCATAAAAAAGGGTGACGCGCCTCTGGCTGCGACGCGCTGTCCAGGTGGGAGCAGCCCGAATTTCACAGAGACTTTAAAGTATCTAATGCCTACTACCTAAATACCTAATACCGAACCATGGAGTCAACATTCACCACTTTTAGTTCAGAAGGCCTGGTTTACTACGTTTTGAAGACTATGAAACACGTTTTTGTTTGAACATGCACATGGGCGTACGCGCACAGGAAAACAGACATTCCCTGGTTCGGATAGCAAAGTACTCCTTAAAGAAAACATCACCAATAAAAATGGCGCAGCCATACAACTATTTGTTTCCTGTTCTTCTGGGCTATTCCTCTAAAGGCCCAGCTAGGCTACACTACATAGATAGATAGATAGATAGATAGACAGACAGACAGACAGACCGGCGAACAGTTTATAGATTTATCGATATATTAAACACACACGCACGCGCGCACGCACGCACACGCACGCGCACACACACGCACACGCACGCACACACACACACACACACACACACACACACTCTCTCTCTCTCTCTCTCTCTCTCTCTCACTCTCTCTCTCTCTCTCTAAGCTATTGTAGCTTATCCTTTTTACCCTCAATAAAACATTCGTATTTCGTATTTCGTATTTCTCTCTCTCACACACACACACACACACGCGCGCGCGCACACACACGCACGCACACGCACGCGCACACGCACGCGCACACGCACGCGCACACACGCACGCACGCACACACACGCACACACACACACACACACACACACACACACACACACACACACACACACATTCTTATTCCCGTAAACTCTATTCACTAATAATCGCTGAATATGTTCCTAAAATACAGCTTTATGTATGGTAAGAAAGGCAAAAACGGAAAAATAGAATTAACCGACAAATGCAGGGGGGGTGGCACATCTTTACCTTTGCCCAATAATCATATCAAAGAATTGAGAGAGAAAAACAAACTACTAGAGCAGCGACGGAAAAGCAACAAAACTGAATACTGTGAAAAGGTCAATCGAAAAACAGTGAATCATTTCTTGCTTAGAGATTAGATGAAAGAGAGGAAAATGACTAGGAGGATGGGGGATAGGGGATGAGAGGGTATGGAGGGGGAAAAGGGGGGAGGAGGCTTTCTGTAGCACGAGTGGAGCATGACGTGAAATGTGGTTCTTGCAATTTGATAAAAGCCTTCACATTTGTCACGTGTCAAAAAGGACACCACTTGTCTGTAACAGGTTGAAATAAGCTTACAAACTGAACATGTTTACTTACACGTCACGTAGGCCTACATTATTATTACAGGCCTATTGTGCTAAAGAGGAGGTCAGTGAAAGTGAAAACGAAGGAAGGGGCGTGGAAAGGGATCGAAAATAAAGAGGCCAGGAAAAGGGGACACACACACGCACACGCACACGCGCACACACACACACACACACACCCAGAGAAATGTGAAGACATACTGAGAAAGAACCCCCCTCTCTCTCTCTCTCTCTCTCTCTCTCTCTCTCTCTCTCTCTCTCTCTCTCTCTCTCTCTCTCTCTCTCTCTCTCTCTCATGGGGCTGACATGTGGGCTGTCATAGCAGATGTGAGTCCCATAGAAAAAGTTCACTTGTTTGCCATGAAAATATTTAAAAATAATAGTCTAGTTTACGGTGAGCTAGGAAGGCATCCTTTATATATCAATTGTCTTTTGAAATCTGTAAGATTTTGGCTTCGTATTATTAAAATGTCTCATCAACGCCTGCCCTTCAAAAGCGTATCAAATGTTGCTTTATTTGCATGAACAAAATCGGTTAACTTGGGCGTCCTCAGTTTGTTTTATATAAATACGGATTTGATCAAGTGTGGCTAAATCAGGGTGTTGGCAATGAAAGAGAGAAAATGGAGTTTTACGTCCTCTTGGTCTGAATCATACACATATGGAACATTTGTAAATACAAATATGGTGGGAACAATACTGAAGGCAATGCCCGGAGGCAGTACGAAACCAGTAAAGTCCCGATTTTTTAAATTAATACAGATAGCTGTAGCGGTGACCACGCCTCGGTTAAACCTCATCGGCTATGGCACCGCCACAAGTACTGTCTTGACTGGCACTTAAAGAAAGACTTGTCTTAACATACACAGCAGATTGGTCAAAAGAACTTTCAACGAAAGAACGATTTACTTTTTATTCAACATTTAAAACAACTTTGTCCTTGTCTCCTTATTTGTGCGAATTAAAATACATAAAAGCAAGATAAGACTTGGTGTTTCCCCCTTAAAAACACATAGATTTAGTTATTCCAATTCTAACACAGATTACTCTTGCCCTTTTTGTATAGAAGAATCAGAAACAGAGGTGCATTTTATACTTAAGTGTCCTAAATACGCTGATATCCGAGAGAGATACATTCCAAGAAAATATTTTAATCGTCCGTCTAGTTTCAAGCTTTCTATTCTTCTTGCCTCATAAACCTACAATCATGCGCCTCTCTTTCTATGTGTGTGAGGCTTTTGAACTCCGTAATTCATTATGAGAATTTCGTGTTTTATCAGGTGTCATCGAAATGCATTGAATGTGCTTTCTTTACCATAACAAGTCAGCCTAAAACTTATTGTTGTGCGATATACTATAAGGCGTGTATTTTGTTTCCTTGTGGTCTTTATTATGTATCTGTTTCGTGGTCATAGAATTCATGAGTTTACTTGCTTTCTATTTTGACTTTTTTTTTTTTATACCACCTTGTTATTTTGTATTCTTTCTATTTTATTCTTTTCATTAATTAATGTTTTGTGGATGTATGTTCCTTTTATGTACTCATTCTTTGAAATGGGCCTAAGGCCTAATCAGTAAATCATTCAGACTCAGACTCAGTAATTGTGTCAACTTTGGACTGGTGTCAACCAGTGGTCAGTTGAGGACACGTGTTGGTGCTTGTGTCAAACATTTATTACTTTGTCACCGAGTTTACTTAATGCTTTTTGTTTTACTTCGCATTAGTGTTAACAATTCCTTTGATGGTTTTACAACAAATAAAAGAGTTTGAGTTTTCTGCATGGAAGACTCTCTCTCTCTCTCTCTCTCTCTCTCTCTCTCTCTCTCTCTCTCTCTCTCTCTCTCTCTCTCTCTCAGTCTCTCTGTCTCTGTCTCTATCTCTACCTGTCTTTGTTTCTGTCTCTCTCTCTCTCTGTCTGTCTATCTCTCTGTCTCTGCCTGTGTTTCTGTCTCTGTCTCTGTCTCTCTTTCTCTCTCTCTCTGCTAAAGATCTTGGATTAATAGTCAATTTGGATAAATCAAACATCGTTGTCTTTAGAAATGGCGGACATATTGCTCAGCAAGAACAATGGGGTTTTTCGGACAGACTAAGATGACAGTCGTCAACATGTACAAATACTTGGGAGTCATTATGTCCACCAGACTTTCCTTTTCACACAGTCTGCATGAGATGTCTAACAAAGCTAAAAGAGGGGTTATTAATATTTTTAAGCTGTTATGGTCAATAGGTGAGAAATCACCAGCAGTATTCTTTAAACTTTTTGACGCACAAATTCAGCCAATTCTTAGTTATGGGGCAGAACTTTGGGGGATAATCGGTAATCTTGACATTGTAGAACGTATACATCTCTTTGCATTAAAAAGATTTTTGAATGTAAGTATTAGAACTCCAAATGCAATGGTATATGGAGAACTCGGCAGATTTCCATTGCAAGTCAATTTACACTTAAAATGTATTAAATATTGGTTGAACATTTTACAAATGAATCCCCATCGCCTTCCCTTTAAAGCATACAAAATGTTATTACACTATCACAATGGAAATAAAAACACTTGGGCATCTTCTATTTGTTTCTTTCTACATAAGTACGGGTTTCAAGAAGTTTGAGAAAATCAAGGGGTGGGAAATGTTAGAGGTTTTATTAAAGAAATTGAGAACGAGGTTAATTCAAGACTATAAAGCTCAATGGTCGACCGAAATATCAGTCAGTGAACGTTTCGAGTTATATCGAACGTTTAAGAGTGAACTGATGTTATCCCCTTATTTAGTGCTACTAAGTCACTTACAGGCTAAAATTAGTTTGACTAGATTTAGGTTGGGCGTCTCGCCAATACATGTGCACAGAAAACGATTCCAGAGAAACTTATCCGAAAATGATTTACTGTGTCCCTTTTGTGAGTCTCAAATTGACACAGAGACCCATTTCGTTTTGAAATGTCCCTTGTATCACCAGTTGAGAGAACAGTAGGGGAAGACGGGGTAAAAAGCGCATGGGCGGGTAAGAAGCCCACCCCAATTATCTCATGAAATAAAGAAAATTTCAGTCAATTTTGCCCATGAGACGAATGCTAGACATTAACGCTCGTCTCATGGGCAAAATGAGACTGAAATTTGCTTCATTTCATGAGATAATTGGGGTGGGTTTCTTACCCGCCCATGCGCTTTTTACCCCGTCTTCCCCTATATAGGAGCGAGGGGCAGGTTGTGCCAGAAAAGTTTTGGTTTCATTTCATTCACTCATTTTCCAACAGAATTTGTTCAAACACATACCAAATTAAAGAAAAATCATTTTGCTACAAAATGACACAAAGCGATTTTTCTTTTGAAGGATATTTACTTAATTATTACTCAAATCAAGCAGGAGGTGAAAGTGACACGACCTGCCCCACCTTGGGGTAGGTTGTGTCGCCCCATGGGGCAGCTTGTGCCAATACTTGACAAAGAAGGGAAAAAAGTGTTAAAAGGGGTGCGATGAAAAACCTGCCATCGTCGTAGTGTCCACATGATAAACGAATGTTTGTATGCTTCCTTTATGTATTCCTTTGACCTTAAATTGTGGAAGTAATAGGATTTTGAAAGCAATATGGAAAATCTGGCACATTCTATGTGACTTAAATAGCAGGGCCAGATCTGGAAAGTGGTAGGGGTCTAAACATTGGGTTTTACTGTCCCAAGGATATCTCCCGAACCGCTTGACCGAATCGTTTCAAATTTTGTGTGGTGGTGTGTCACCATGAAAGGAAGGCATCCGCGCATACATTATCGCCGTCGTGACATTGACCTTGGCGTATGACCTTGAAAACCGAATTTTTTAAGGGACTATAACTTCCACACCGTTAGTCTGAGAGACTTCAAACTTGGCATGTTGGTACTTTGGCTTATGGCCGTTCTGATGATGGCATAACGATCAAGGTCAAGGTCAAGGTCAGGGAGATCGGTAGGCCTTGAAAGTGGTAGGGGTCTAAAAATTGGGTTTTAAGCCATATTTTCCACATTTGTACTTGACAGAAGCTCTTCAGATTGTGTGTGGTACTGTATAACCTAGAGTAGAAAATATCCGAGCATAAAGTATCGCCATGCTGACCTTGACCTTGAAGTGTGACCTTGAAAACCGAAATTTTCTTCTTTGCGCTATATATTTATTGTCCAAGCTGTATCTCGTTGTCTCTATTTTATATGTGTGTTTTATGTGCACGCCAGACAAAGAATGTCTTTATGTCTTAAAGACAATAAATGTTTTGATATGATTGAATAATTGATTGATTGATTGGGTTACCTGGGTTCCGTAA
>CM065692.1:39983059-40053059 GCA_017654935.2 Phymorhynchus buccinoides | reverse complement strand
TTTATTCATCTTAATAGTACTGAACGCTGTTACATCAGTTTGTTTTTCTTTTCTATTTTGATACATAACCTTTTTTCTCCAAAACACATCATTGGCTTCATTAAATCCTAGGCTAGGCGGAGTTGTCATTGGCAACTTTGGTGGAGGAGCTGAATCCTTTTAATGGAGAGTCGCCTACCCTTATCTAGCTAGGTATATCTTCATTTAAGTTCAAGTTCAAGTATACTTTAATATCTCCAAAAGATAAATTCAGGTTAGGTGCAACAACATGACAGAGATACAACATAACTGAAAGAACATTAATCAAACGTGTGAAACGAAATTATACCAATCAAATAATTATTAAAATTCATTACATGAACTTAGAAATGTGCACATTTAAAACAGAGTAACCATTATTAACTTATAACAGTCAATCAAATAACAACATTTGGAATACTTCTCGTCATCAACAATCAATACAAACACATCCATGCACATGATAATAGTATAATAGGGGAAGACGGGGTAAAAAGCGCATGGGTGGGTAAGAATGGGTGGGTAAGAAGCCCACCCCAATTATCTCATGAAATAAAGACAATTTCAGTCAAATTTGCCCATGAGACGAATGCTAGACATTAACACTCGTCTCATGGGCAAAATGAGACTGAAATTTGCTTCATTTCATGAGATAATTGGGATGGGCTTCTTACCCGCCCATGCGCTTTTTACCCCGTCTTCCCCTAGTATTAACATTTAACAATTACTGCAGACTTTTGTTTTATTCAGTTCGAATTATAAAAAAAGCAAAGATCGACTCTGATATTATCTCCAACCCCTATTTACCCAAACGGGTTCATTCCTTAGTGAACATTTATCGTTTGGAGACATCTTGGAGATGCACACCGTCCTCATTTAACAGCAGATAAGAACTGAACCAAAGATATTCTAAAAGGGTAAGATGGACTACTTAAGAGCTCGGCGAACCGGGCTGCTAGAGTTATCGTTAGTGGCGACAGTACACCATTCACAGTGGAGGCTATCCAAAAACTCAGACTGGAACTTGAACGGAGAATTCAACTGGCCTATCGACGTGTAAAATGTGTACTGTTTAAAAGGGACATAACCAGTGTTTCTGTCCTCACTACTCATATAGGGAAAAGAGACCGGATGCTTATCTTCCCCATTACAGTCTTTGCCTGAACTAAAAGGATAAAAGGACGAAAACCAAAAAGTGCGTAGTTTCATATAGACAAACCTTAGACTAGATGAGCAGATTACATACTTACTGATTATAGGCCAGAGTTAGTAAACTAGTTTCAGTTGGTTTTGTTGTTGTTGGTTGGTTGAACGAAAGTTAACGTTTAACGTCCTCCCGGTTGCAAGGACACATGGGACATTGCTCATTTATAGAGTTACAAGGGGGGGGGGGGGGGGGATATTGTTTGATAAAGTTATGGGTTTTTTTTAATAATTGTATATGAAAGATCTATTTAGAGTTTTAATTTTAGTGCCATGGCTCGACTTACAGATTAATAAAACTAGCTCCAATATATTTATGAAAATTATGCTAAAATTTGTTGAGCGGGGTTTTTTTTGGCTCCCCGAGCATATTTTAGGTTAACATTTTCAGGACCACCTTTTAAAAGCAAAGTCAAAAAGATAACAAATAATTTATGGTCTACTGTGATGGGACACGTTATGCGCAAACAAGTTTTATTAAGTAATCTTTATTTCCAAAATGAAGTGAAATGTTAAAAGAACTATACACTTTGCATCAACTACTTGGTAGTGTGTGTGTGTGTGTGTGTGTGCGTGCGTGCGTGCGTGCGTGCGTGCGTGCGTGCGTGCGTGCGTGCGTGCGTGCGTGCGTGCGTGCGTAAGTGCGTGCGTAAGTGCGTGCGTGCGTGCGTGCGTGCGTGTGTGTGTGTGTGTGTGTGTGTGTACAGTGTACTTGGTAGTTGATACTTGGTTGGTTGAATGAATGAAAAATGGTGCTTTACGTCCTCTCGGTCTGGAACAGACACATTATAGGACATTTGTAAATACAAAGATGGTGGGAACGATACTGGAGGCAATGCCCGGAGGCAGTGTAACACCAGTAAAGTCCCGATTTTTTAACAATACAGATAGGTGTAGCAGTAACCTTGCCTCGGTTAAACCTCATCGCCTATGGTACCGCCACGTAGTATATAAGTATAAATAGTATGGACTGTTTGTTTTTGGACTGTTGTTTTTAAGCACAAAATGTTTCAGAAAGAAAGAAAAATAATTAAGCAAAGCAAAAAAAGGAGGGAAGTTCAGTTTAACGTCGCGTATCGGCTTTCGCCATGTACGACGGGCTGAACAAACCAACCATGGTATATACAAAAAAATGATGTTCCTGAATCACTGTCTTAGCCAAAAGGCCGAGAAGCGATCAGAATTCTCAACAAAAAAAGGAACAAGATTTTTTTTAAATACCTACTGCACAGATTTTATTGTTAACATTTGAGTCATATTGAGCAAAAAGGATTTTCTTTGTTTGTTTTACTACTGTTTATGAAGGAAATTGGCATTTTGCTCTCAAATGCACATACTCGGCACTTGGGCTGTAAAAGTAAAGAGTAGCCTATATTGCATTTAGTTCGAGTCGGTTTCCTTTTTCTGCTTTAAAATCTACCTCATATGGACAGGCTGGACAAATGACAGTTTTAGGAAGAGTGGGGGGGGGGGGGGGGGGGGGGCGGGGGTATTTTTAGGTATTAGGTATTAGGTACTTTATAGTCACAGAGGCGTCTCTGTGAAATTCGGGTTGCTCCCACCTGGAGAGCGCGTCGCAGCCAGAGGCGCGCCACACAACAATTTTTTTTGTGTGTGTGCATGCGATTTATGTGTGACTGATGAGGAAGGAAAGGGGGGAGGGGGGGGGGTAAATTTTGACCAAATGACAACTTTTTCGTTGCCACTGGGTTTAACGTATGCTAAGTGCATGGGCACACGGGACCTCGGTTTATCGTCTCATCCGAAACACACCACGTTCAGACCGTAAGGCCTAGTGCAAAGTGAGAGGAAAAAAATTCCCCTGTACCCAGGTTCGAACTCGGGTTTACTTGACACGAAGCGAACGCGCTACCACTGTGCCACTCTCCACCTATGCCAGTTCAAGGCATACAGAATGAGGTCTTAAAAACTCAAGTACACAATGAGGGTGTTAATAGATGAGGGACTGATAGTATACTTATTACTCGATCGCCCAGACAGTTTCCTGTCAACTATGAGCGCAGATGCGTCATGCTGCCGTTATGCGCCTAACTAAGAAATAAAACAGACAGGAATAAAAATGCCTTGTTTGTCATACAATCTTCCACCTTCCCTCCGCCATTTCTTTGCATCCCACACTGCCAATAATCCCGCGTACGCCTCCTCTCTCTCTCTCTCTCTCTCTCTGTCACACACACACACACACACACACACACACACACACACACACACGCGCGCGCACACACGCACGCACGCACACACACACACAGCACACGCACACGCACACACACACACACGCACACACACACACAGCAGGGCCGGACTAAGTGATTCGTAAGAGAGAGAGAGGGGGGGGGGGGGGTCCGCCGGGATGTCCTGGGAGCTGCAAAGGTTAAGGGGCAATGTTCTTTGGGGAGACCAGAGGGCGAAGCTCCCATAACATTTTGCAATGTTGTGATTATTAAGGCAAAAATCGAGCCATTTACTTACTTTTCACCCTTGCATAAGGTACATGCTTAGGGCTGAGGGGGGGGGGGGGTTCTGGAAACCAGGAACACCCCCCCCCCCCCCTAGATCCGGCTCTGTGTGACACACACACACTTCAAAGTAGACACAGCAAACTGTTCCTATTTGGTGTGTCAACAGGCGTCATTAAAATTAATTGGGTGGGCCTCTGTAAGCACCTTTGTGAACACTGTTTGGCCGCTGTTAGTAGGCTAGTAGGTACTGGAGCATAAAAGAGACAAGTATAGTAGGGATGGAAGGGGTCAACAAAGCAGTGATGCAACTAACCACATACGCTGGACGGAGGCTACTTTCCTCAGAGTGTTGTGAGAGTGTGTGTGTGTGTCTCTCGAAGGCATTGAGTAACTTGGGGTTGACATCTCTTAGCTTTCCTTACCTTTCACCAAATCTGTGTCTCCCTGTACTGTCCCCTCTTGCCGATCTCTCATGCTTCGATCTGTTCTTGAATGTTGAGTTTAGTTTCACTTTTCCTCTGTTTCTCTGATCGAACGAACGAACGAGGTTTTTTTAAAGTATTTATAGGGGCGGGGGGGGGGGGGCAATAGAATAACCAATCCCATGCCTTTTTACATCCAACCCTCACAGAGAGAGAGAGGAGGGGGGGGGAGAGAAAAGAGAGAGAGAGAGAGAGAGAGAGAGAGAGAGAGAGAGAGAGAGAGAGAGAGAGAGAGAGAGAGAGAGAGAGAGAGAGAGAGAGAGAGAGACTGAGACTGACTGAAAAACTTTATTACACAAGGATTAAAATTAAGAGATTAAGAGGGAGAGAGAGACAGACAGACAGACAGAGACAAAGACAGAGAGAAAAAGATAGAGAAACAGACAGACAGAGAGACAGACAGACAGGCAGATTATAGACTTGCCAAGTGCGGGATACGAGCAATGTTGCAAACAAACAAACAAAAGCACAACAAGTGCAACGCCGAGCGGCTGCAAAGTCCCCTCGCAGCATCGCCGAGGTACTCCGAAATCGGAATGTGTCGGCTGTACATATATATAAAAACGCATAAAAACAGCACATAACTACATAAAAAGGCATCAAAACAGCACGTAACTGAATAGTTTTTTTATATATAGCCTTGGGGTTCGGACCCGTGATTTGAGCGCGCGCGATCATGCGCACACGAGCGCACAGAAAAATTCATGACAACTGTGTTATAGACCATTTATCAAGAAATGTTGTGGAAAAAAACTGCATTAAAATACATGCAAAACTTCGCGAGATATTAGTGATTATGTGTTTCGGGGTTTGAACCCCGTAACTGGCGCGACCTTGACCTTATAGTAAAACTAAATACATCAGTGGATAGCTTGTATCTTGGCAAACTAGTACACCAAATTTGATGATGATAGACTGAATAGTTTTTGAGAAAAATGGACGAATAGCCGGACGGACGGACGGAGGCACGCCGGACGGACGGATGGACACCGGACGGACGGACGGACCAGACCAAAAACAATAGTTCCCCGAACCTTCGGCTCGGGGACTAAAAAACTAAGAATTGTATTAGTAAAGCAGATTATAATATAGACCGAGTGAAACATAAAGGGGACCGGGAAAGAAAGCGGTGTTGTTGTTTTTTTGGGGGGGGTGTTTTTATTATAAATTCTTTCTCTCAAAAGTCATCCGAAACTTCAGAACTATCAAAATGTCGATGGTCAACACAAATATACGAAAAAAAAATTTGAATTTAAAAAAAAAAAAAAATTCTTTCTCTCAAAAGTCATCCTAAACTTTAGAACTATCAAAATATCGATGGTCAACACAAATATACGATTTCTATACGACAAAAGATAAATAAAATAAACAAAAAGTAGGCGAGGGGAAAAACAACAACTTACCTTTCTGAAAACTTGTATATTATGGGCTTAAAGTTGGATGTGACAGTACACACGCAAAAACCGCTTCCCAAAGTGACTGACAGAAACCACCTTTCACCGCTCACCCTGACTTCAGTGGACCATCTAAGAGATAAGGGTTTTTCTGACCATATGCTGTTTACTACCGTGGATTCGTTTTAACTGGGTTATCTATATAGCTGCTTTAGGTCAAACGATTTTTTTAAAGATAAAACATCCAGAAAGGTCAGGACGATTTCTAAAAATTAGCACTTAAATTCTGAAGGTAGCACAGTAGCCTATAGGAAATAGGTGTCACTTATTCTAAAGTCACTCTTCTTTTATCTACTAGGACCATTTCAAGTTTACAAAGCTTCAAACTTGTTGGCAAAGAGGGGTGTGTCTGAAGAGGCCAATCGGATTGCCTGTGCGAGATCACGTGATGACAGGAGGTAGAGATTTTCAGAAACGCAGTTACTTAGGCTTGACACACTGTGAGGGCTTCTATTTGTAGTTAGTTAGTTAGTTAGTTAGTTAGTCTGATATAGTCCCGTCAACAGCTTTGGTTATCTCAGGACTAAAGTGTGTACAATTACTTCTATATAAAGAAGTTGGTCACCACCACGGAAGAAGAAGAAGGACTGTCACAACGTAAAGTTCGACCACGTATAACAAAACACACATCAATGATTCTTAACAACGTCCCAAAACCTGAAAACAACAACAAAATAAACAGTAAAATTCACGACATGGCATCTTCATCATTGTACCATATAGCTCATAATTTCACACAGTGCTGGAAACGTTGAGCCATTCTACTCTACTTATCGGATCAAGGTTTTAAAAAAAAAAGTAAAAAAGGATAACAAACACATCCTAGTAAACAATTTTCCAATATATACGAAAAATTGGAATCCGAGAAAATTCCGATATGTCCCGAGTTTGGGAAAATTCGGAATCTTCCCTGGAAAATTTGGAATTGTGATTTTTCCCGGATTGGTCTCGGTAAAATTCAGAATTCTGATTTTTTCCGGGAAAATTCCGATTTTTCCCAAGCTTACATCGAAGTTACAAGAATTGTGTGTGACAGAGAAAAACGTCAACTTAGAATGTTGAATGTGGATGAACTGAACAAGCATTACATCATCGAGAATGACGACATGAATATCAACAAACAAAAGTAATAATTATATGATAATAATTATAATAAACAATAGTATTCAAATGATTCATAATGCTGTATATACTGTAACAGTCAAATATAACAAGATCCAAACAATATCATAAATCATAACACATGTTATAAATATAAGCTTACACCCAACCATGTGCACTTACGCACGTGCACACAGGCGCTCATACACACACACACACACACACACACACACACACACACACACATATGCACGCACTCACGCATGCGTGCACACACACGCGCGCGCGCGCGCGCCCAATAACTAATATAAGAGAGAGAGAGAGAGAGAGAGAGAGAGAGAGAGAGAGAGAGAGAGATGATGGATCGAGATCGCCTTTGTACATCAAGCTGAGAGGTTGCCTAGCTGAGAGAGAGAGCCACACAGAGGAAAGAAAACGATCTTCACTACAAGTACGGCGGTTGACTGACAGAGGAGTGGACACCACTTCTATTCTTTGGACCTCTTCTGCCGCCCCGCCGCACGCCATCCTTTTCGTTGAGCTTGCTCCGAACTTGGGCCTTGAGGAGGAATTGGGATCAACTCACGACTATCTTCTGCTTCTGCTTCTGCCTCTGCCTCCACCAACGACGTCTCCTTCTGCTCGTCACTACACGTCGTTGGATCTATCTAACGTGAGCATAAATAGGGTTCTAAGGTTTTGTTTTTTTCATTTGTTTTGCAGTTCGATGCGTTATTCGACTGCCTAGAGCTAGGGCCTGTAGGACGAGCCACAAAAGTGGTATCCCTGGGAGGAATGCGCCGGCCACCAGAGCCTTTGCACAGCAGGACTCCCAGGTCTAGGGACTAAGACCTTAGCTAGCTAGTTTTCACTGGTTTTTCACGTTTACTTCTTTCCTCCACTGTCTTTTTTTTTGACCGTCAGGTCGTTCACGTCGGTCTATCAATACCCCCCACTCGTAGGCTTTTTGCCGGTGGGTACGGTCGTCACAGCATAGTTCCTGTAGGGTAGTTCCTCTTTCTTTAGGGTTGTTCTGTTTTCGCCAGCCTCCTAAATTGTTGGAGGAGTTTGTGTGCGAGCCCAACAACATAAACAGTTCAGAATAAGTCTTTATAAAATGTAGGTGATTCTACTTTCTTTCTCTTTCACTTAAATATTGATCCTGATCCTCCGAAATACTAAATGTAACTTTAAATTTGTATTCGTGGATGTGTTTTCATCCTAAGGAATAATAATATTTTTCATAACAAAAAGATAAATAAAAGATAAACTTGTAAAAGATAGACTGATCTTGTCTTTAAATGAAGACAAGATGTGGAATAGAGAGGAACAGTTTTGAACTTTTTCCTCTTAAACATTAAAGTAATAGTAAAATTAAACTTTTGGGCTTGCTCCCAACATAAATTAAGATACTTTTCTCATAAACTAAAAATTGTTAAACGTTAACTGATCTTGCCTCCAGTTGAGGTAAAGATAATATAAATAATTAAAAGATACGTTGCCAAAGCAGGTGCTTAAACCAACAACGATAGTGTTCCAACGATCTCATTGGTCGTTGGAAATAACGACTGACTGACTGACGTTTTGACTTTACGTCCTCTCAACCAACTATGGGTCATGTGGGACATTTGAATATATTATCAAGGATTTATGATTAAGATAGTTAACTTTGGAGATCTTATCCCAGTTATTACAAGTCAGTAAGATTTTATGAACATAGTTACCAAGGACTCAAGAGGGGGATTTTGTTAGCCAAGGAAGGGGCATCGCATCGCGTAGCTTACTTCCTCTTTTTTTTTTTTTTTTTTTTTATATTTTGTTTTTTTTTCCTTTTTTTTTCTTTTCTTTTATATATTTTTTTGGTTTTTTTTCTTTTTTGTTAGATAGAGAACAATGATTAAGTAACTCACAGAGTTAAACAATGACATTTCTTTTCTTTATTCCATTCAAATCAATGTATAAGAATAGACAAGACTTCGTTGGGCAACGAGTATTGATTATTTTGAAAAGTATCATGATTTATTAAAAACGAAAACCAAAAGAGGTTTTTTGGAGATTTTGCGCAAAAAGAACCAGAAGGGTCCAATCTTCATCATTATTATTGATCAATGTATGATAGTTAAAGGTTTTATTAGCTTTGGAGGTAATAGTTATAACTTCGTGAAGTTCTAATTGAACAAAAGGACAATCTGAGAATAGGTGTTCTAAGGAAAGAGTATGATTACAATCACATACATATTCGTTAAATTTACAGTAGTACGAATTTGTCCGAAGACGGAAAATTAAAGATGAATTTGTCCGAAGACGGAAAATTAAAGATGACAGGTGATAAGGAATTGGTAAGAATAAACCTTTTTTGACTGGTTTATGATCCCAGTGATGATCTTTAGCGTACTGTTCTAGATCGGCTTTCCAGTTAAGATAGGATGTATCTTTAAGTAGACTATTACATTCGTTTACAGATAGCCCTATACTACAGGGGGCGAGATTTAAATTACCTGCTGCTTTTTTAGCTGCACAATCTGCTTGATCGTTACCTTTAATTCCACAGTGGGACGGGATCCAAGTTAGAGTAACCTGAGTTCCCTTACAATTAATTTGATGAACTAAGAAAAGGATTTCTTGTATGATTTCTGCTCTGTTATTTTGAGGGGATTGAAGACCCTGTAGGGATGACAGTGAGTCGGTGTATAACACCACGTTAGAAGCGAGTTGGGGGAGGTCGTTTACAAAGTCCAGAGCCTTGAGGATTGCCCAAAGTTCGGCGCTGTATATAGATAGATGAGGATTTAGTTTGAAGGATTTAGTAATATTAATACCTGGGATTGTGAAGGAACATCCTATTTTGGTGGGTGCAAGTTTTGAGCCGTCTGTGAAAATTTGAACTGTGTGACGTGAGTAGTAAATCTTTTCTTTAGCTGCTACTGTTAGCTGATTAGTGTCTTTTTCTTTAGAATATATAGTTAAACTAGTATCTATATTTGGAGGTTCCCATTCCCAGTTAGGGATACCGTGTTTGGGGTATAATACCACATCCTGCAATTGGAAATTAGACTTGTCTATTAAATCTTTAGAGAATTCATAAATGTGTTGATACTTGGGAATTATATGTCGTTCCTGTGCTTCGGTGTATTGGAAAGCGGAGCTAAGTGTTGATATGAATTCTTCCTTTCCATAAACATTTGCTGCCTGAAGGCGAACCATAAATTTTGCACAGTTTAGCTTAATAAGATATTCTATGGGAATCCAATCAATATCCCTATAAACTAACTTGCTTACAGCGTGAGGGGGGATCCCCAGGGCTATTTTGAGTGCCCTGAGTTCCAAGGAGGCTAACTTCTTTAGTTGATATTTGGGGAGTGAGTAAAAGGCCTCCATACCATAGGTTAGTCTACTCCTTACTAAGGCTTGAACCAGGTAAGTTAAGAATTTTGGATCTTTAGCCCAGTTTTCATGAGATATAACCTTTAAAAAGTTAATAGCATTAGTACTTTTAGTGGTTAAGTGTTCAATATGAGCGTTCCAGTTTAGATTTGAGGACAGGATAACACCTAGGAATCTTACTTGTTGAACTGGTTTTTTAATTTCATCATATATAATGATATTATACTGATCATTTAGGGTCAGTTTACTGGCGAAAACCATGAAATGACACTTTTCTGGGGAAAGGTAAAAACCATGAATCTGCATAAAACAAGCTATTAAATCAACATTATGTTGATGTTGTTTAAGGGCTTTATTAATCTGTTTTTTTGTTTTTCCATTCTTAGGGTTAGTCCAGATCGCTATATCATCTGCGTACATGGAAATGTTACAATGTTTAAACGGGAGTTTAGGTATTTCATGTAATATTATGTTAAACAAAATGGGGGCTATAATACTCCCCTGGGGAACTCCCATGTCTATTTGATGTTTAGTTGATAGATGTTGACCTACTCTAACCTTGATTGTTCGGTTGGTTAGAAAAGATTGAATAAAGTTTAGCATGTTCCCTTGGATACCTATCTTATTGAGTTTTAGTAGGAGTCTCCCCCGCCAGACAGAGTCGTAGGCAGCTTTTATGTCGAAAAAGGTGGCCAAAGTTCTTTTGCCTCTGGCCATTGCTTTCCTAACGTGGGAGGTAATTTTAACAATATGTTCCGTGCAGCTACGATGTTTTCGGAATCCTGCTTAACGAAAAGTTAAAAACAGCTAAATAGGAAACCAACTATGTAGCTAGGGCATGAGAAAATCCTAGCGTTCTCATTGGTTCCCTAAATAAACGAAAGTCTAAATTTGGCTTGTTGTTGTCCTGACCGTGTCTAAGGTCATTACTAACATTGAACGTGTATAATAGACAGGTTTCCCACCTTATTGAGTAAAAAAGGCCTTTGGCCCATACAAATATGGAAACCCCGGCTTCCCCGGACGAGGTGGAACCCCCCCCAGCCGGGGCAAGGCCCCAGGAGTCCTTAGGGAAGAAATTTTGGGCTTCTCCCAACAAAACAAGAGGAAAGTCTTTTCCAGTTTCATTTTCAAATTGCTCATTGAGCGAGTCGGGCCAGGAGTCCACCACTCCCCTTGAGAAACCGCTGTCAGCGGGAGCAAAAACTGTCCTTGACGACAGTGTCTTTCTGACCTCGGTGGAGGACAATGGGTCCTTCACCGAGATTCATTCTAGAAAAAAAAAGAGATCAAGGAGAGAAAGGGGGTCTAGTGACCCCCCGGAGGAAGGGGTCCCTGACCCCCAAAAATCAACCCCTGAAGGGAAAAAGCTCAGGGACGACTTTCGATCAATGGAGGAAGCCTCCAATCCACTTTCCCCCCCGTCCGGGAAATCCACCAGAGAAACTAGCATGGGGGCCCAACCTCAGCATAGTAACAACACTGTGGCCGAGCCACAAGCGTGTGGTTCGGGGACAGTGTCTGAAAACACTCCTGTAGCCACAGAAACACTGATCGAGCAGGTGGAGTCAGTATGGGGTGAAACTCCGGCTGCCTACCCACCCTCTAAACTTAATCAAAAGAACACTCAAAAACCAACGAGTTCTAAGACTGATCCAAGGAACGTAGCCCCTCCAGTCTTTCTCAAGTTCCCCATTGTTATGGAGGACTTGGGTACAGGCGCGGCCAGATTTCGTGCATTGGGGCCTAACACAAGCTTCCAACTCTGGAAAAGTACTGTAGGAACCATCCTCAGCCAGCGACCTCTTTCCACCAATCGCTGGCTGATTGGATGCAAATCACTTCAGCAACAGCAACAACTTCTAAAACAGAAATCCCTAGCGGGAATACATATTAAATGTCACGTCCCAGCAGCCACTACTGAGGGCGTAATAAAAGGTATTGCCACATCTGAGAACATCAGCAACCTTATTCCCCACATTTCAAATGCCAGACAAGCCATTCGCTTGAAAAACAAGGATGGTACGCCATCAAGAGCAGTGAAAATAACTTTCGACTTACCCACCCTCCCAGAAACGGTTAGGATCCAGGCAGAGGAGTTCGTAGTCCACACCTACGTGGCACCAGTTCGAAGATGTCGCAAATGTGCCCGCCTTGGGCACTCACAAGATCAATGTAGGTCTGAAAAAGAGACTTGTGTGCGTTGTGCCCAGGGCGGACATAACGTAAAAGACTGTTCCTCCACCAACATGAAATGCGTAAACTGTGGTGGAGGACACTCGGGGGCCTACCTCGGATGCCCAGAGTATCAGGCACGCCTGAGAGCAAACAAGATAAGAGGGGCCTCATTTATTCCTTTTTCGGAAGCCATCCGTAGAGCAAAAACTCAAATTCAAGAGGAAAAAACAGCAAGAGAGAGCCTAAGACCACCACCCTCCCCTCCTCCCCAGGTGGATACTCTCTGGAGGACGGAGGAGAGGTCGCATGCCTCCCCACCAGGGAGCTATGCGACTGTCCTCCAAAGTCGTGCCAGTGACACATCAAAAAAGGATAACAACAAACAACAAGTCACAAACACTTCTTCAACTCCAATTTCAACGCCCAAACCAGCAGTCACTTATAAAATAAAGAAAAAAAGAATAAACAGTAATAGAATTCGCAACCTAAAGCTCAAAGCTAACAACCTGAAGGCCTCTCTCTCAAAGACCGTCTCAGAGACGAGGATTCAAGAGATTGTTGCCGAAGAAATAAAAAAAAAAACACAGTCTATGATCACTACAGTCACAAATTACATGGATAATCTTATGACTATTTTCACCCAAAAACACCAAGTGCCTGCACCAACACCAGCCGATCCCCCTACAACCTCTACAACTTTCAATCTTGATCAGTTTGCAAAAGCTTCTTCCAACAAACCCCCAAGGGAACAAATAGTCACTCAAATCTTAATCTCACTAGCAAAAGCAAAAACAACAAATCAACCCTCTCTACTGCTAGATGGCTTAGCCACACTCTTTCCCGTGGTGGCGGGCACATCTCCAACAACACTCTCTAAAGACACCAGTTTGCTCAGATTGGCCAATCTGGTCTGTGAAAACAGCCCCATGAGTAGAGTCAGAAGTAGAGTAACACCATCAACCACAGGTAGACTAGACCGTCACTAAAAACAAACTAAATAAAACACCTGACTAAACCAACCTCTGGGACCCCGAATATGGGGTCCAATAACGTCCCTTTTAGTATTCTTCAATGGAACTGCCGCGCAATTAATAGTAATTTAGATTTCCTGATAAATTTTTTAGCCACCAATCCAATACAATATCAAATTCTTTGCTTACAGTCCTTAAATACTGAATACTCAGGCCTCCCTAAGATAGAAGGTTTCCAATTTCCACCATCATTTAATAGTATGAAAGGACGTATCAAAACCGCCACTTACGTCCGTGCTAATATATACTTTCAAAAAACAACTCCTCCCACAGAAGACATCTTATTATTAAGATACTCAAATAGCATTCAAATCTCAATAAATGACAAAAAGACAAACATTTTAAATACTTATTTTCCACAGCCATATGAGAGGGCTCCCACCTCAAACTGGTTAAGTTCCCTCACCACCTCCGAAAACTGGATAATCGTCGGTGACTTTAACACCCACCACCCCTTTTGGGAAGTGGGGTGTACAGTCACTAGTGCAGGGGCTTCTAAACTACTAGATGAAATTAATAACTCCGATTTAATCCTGCTAAATGATGGGTCTCCCACTAGGTATCCGGACGTGCCTGGCCAAAGACTAACAGCCATAGATTTAACTTTAATAAGCCCCGCTTTGGAAAAAAATTGTACGTGGACACCGTTGGTGGACCCCCTGGGGTCGGACCACAAACCTATATCTATAATACTAAACAGTACACCAGACCCACCAGAAGAAGAGCTTACCCCTAAATTCATTTATGATAAAGCAAATTGGGAGCTCTTCCAATCAGAACTCAATAAAACTACCCTATCAAACTTACAAAATGACAACCTAGAAATTTATTATAACAACATACGTAACACTATTCTAAAGGCAGGAAATGCAGCCATTCCGACCACAAAAAAACAGGGGGAGGGGTATTGCCCCACAAAAAACAACCCCTGGTGGAATGAAGAATGCGCTGCAGCAGTAAAAACCAAACATAATGTTAGCAACACCTTCAATAAATTCCCTACAACAGAAAATTTCACTTTAAAAAAAGAAGCAGAATCTTATAGTAAAAAAATGGTGGCTAAAGCCAAATTAGAATACTTTTACAAGATCAAAATTACAAATTTTAGAGATTTAGGGAATGCCTGGAAAAGATTAAAAAAGTTACGTAGAGGGGGCATTCCCACACAAATTAGAGTTAAAATAAAGGATAAACTAACAACATCAAACAAAGAAACAGCAGATGCCCTAGCAGAACATTTTTCTCACAATAGCCAAACCACTACCCTTCCAACTCTAGAACAACAACGTAGAAAACAGATTCCAAAACCAATTAAATCCACAAATAACTCAAACGTAATAAATGCTCCCCTCAATTATGCCGAGCTCGCTATGTCCCTACGTTCAATAAGGAAAGTAAATAAAGCGACAGGAGGGGATCCCATCTCCTACCAGCTTATTAAAAAAACTACCCCAATCATTCCTAAATATCCTCCTGCACTTCTACTCCAGGTGTTGGGAGGAGGGAGAGGTCCCACAGGCGTGGAGGGACGCACAGGTGATTGGGATCCTGAAACCTGGGAAACCAAAACAGGATCCCAAGAGCTTTCGTCCTATCTCCCTCACCCCTCACCTGGGTAAGGTGTACGAGAGAATCGTGAAGCAACGATTAGAATACTTTTTACAAAAAAATAATACGTTACCCTCATTCCAGGCAGGCTTCAGGAAACACCGAAGCTGCATGGAACAAGTATGCAAGCTGACGTCTCATGTCAGAAAAGCATTTAGTAGAAGAAAGAGGGTCCTAGCGACCTTCTTTGACATAAAGGGAGCTTATGACTCCGTCTGGCATGAGAGACTGCTTCAAAAAGTTAGCGAACTCGGCATAGAGGGGAACCTCTTCAATTTCATTAATTCCTTCCTGCAGAATCGTACGATCACAGTTAAGGTTGGCCAGGCACTGTCCGGAACCCACACTATCGATATGGGAGTCCCTCAAGGTAGCATAATTGCACCAACTCTTTTCAACGTCATGCTGCATGATATGAAGTCAATTCCCCTTAAGGGAACAAGTATTTCCATGTACGCTGACGACATTGCTATCTGGACACAAACCCCCAGACAAACAAATTCAATAAAAAAAAATGATAAAATTTTTAAACAACATCAAGAGTACACTACAGCCATAGCGAGCTATTTAAGAACAAACGGCTTCGCGTTATCCTTAAACAAATGTCAGTTCATGATATTTACAAGCCAGGGAAATAAACAAACAAAAGTTTTCATAGATATTTTGGGCTCTAAAGTCGCCCCCAGCCCACAGGTAACATTCCTAGGAATAGTTTTAACACCCACTTTGTCCTGGGGCACGCATGCCCAGAGTTCAGTTAAAAAAGCTTCAAGAGCTCTAAATTTTATTAAGATTATTTCTAAAGAACCTTGGGCCATGGAGGCCAAATTATTAACTTACCTAACCAGAGCCTTGGTTCGGAGCCGACTTACTTTTGGTATGGAAGTGTTCTACTCCATGTCCAAAACAGCCTTCAAAAATATACAAGCAGTAGAAACTAGAGCTTTAAAATCGGCAATGGGTATTCCCCGGTATGCCAGTAATAAGTTAGTATATAGGGATGAAGACTGGCTGCCATTAAGTAAAATAATGAAATTATATTGTGCTTGTTCCCTTACAAGATTGTTTTCAAACAAACAGGGTTCTTCAGAAGAATTTTATGAAGACTTTAAAGAAACATCAAGTATAGTCAAAGGTAGATTAAAACTGGAAAAAAACTAGACTAAATATTCTAAGGTAGTCGACCTTTTCGACTACACCAACACCCTATTTAACGATGCAGGGGTCACAGTGGAGGAGGTGACAAATCAGTCCCAGCAGGTTTTTCCCCAGTGGGAACTAGAGCTCCCCATCTACACTACACTTAAAATATTCTAAACAAAATGATCCCAATCTAATCTCAGTAGCAGCTAAAGAACAAGTCTTCAGTTTCAAAAACCATCTACAAATCTTCACAGATGGCTCTAAAATTAATGGCCACACAGGCTGTGCATTTACGATTCCATCACTAAAGATAGCAAAACGTTTCAAACTTAATAATAATACATCAATCTTTAGTGCAGAACTCTGGGCCATACTGGAGTCCTGTCACTATTTAAATAACCTACCGAATTACCCCATAAATGTGGTCTTATTTACAGACTCTTTGTCCTCAATTAAAGCCCTCGAGGGCAACACAAACAAAAGATTAGAAATCGTCAACGAAATCAGACTTGTTATTCATCAGTTGAAACTAAAAGGTGTTGAGATGTTATTGTCGTGGATTCCCTCACATGCAGGGGTCTACGGCAATGACCTTGCAGACAGTGAGGCCAAGGCCGCTGCTCTTAACAAGGATGGTCCTATCACAAATATAAAATTGTCTATAGAAGAAATTAAAACTCGGCTGAAGCTGGCAATCTCAAATGAGTGGAAAGCTGAACTCAAAACTTATGCGGAATCTAAAAGTGTCGATACTAACATAGTCAAACAAGGTTTATTTCTTAGCGTTCCGTTCCCAGTCCAATCCACTATTTTCAGACTGAGAACGGACGCAATTCTCTCTAAATTTAACCCGAGACACTGTCTATGCGGACATATCATTAACGTGGAACACTTATTCCATTCATGTCGATTCATTGAGTCGGAACTGGGTGAGTGCTTGCAGAGCGCAAGCACTCACAACATTCCGTTCAAAAAGAAATATATACTAAATAACAATTCTGAGGGATGGGCCCCTCTGTTATGGCTAACTAGGGACCTCTCTAAGGCATCCTTTGGATATTTGTTTTAACGTCTTAAAACACTTTTAAGTTTTTTTAAAATGTAACTTGTATATAAAACCGCAACGTAGTAGTCTGCTGCCCCGTAAAATACTTTGGGAAAGCCTAGGGTCCCCCCGCTAAAGGTCCCTGATTACGTCACTCCTCTGCCCGACCCAAGGAGGAGGGGTCCCTCTCCCTCCCTCCCCTTGGTAGAACAAGAGTGAATCGTTTGCTCTTTTAATCTAACATTTTATAGGTGATTCAATGTAAATAGCACCTTATCCCCACCGGATCTTTGACTTGGGGGGGTCGGGGGGCAGGGGGAACTTTGTTCCCCCGTCCCTCACCCCCCTCATGACCAATAAAAACTCCCATGTACAAAAACCCCACTTTTAAATAAAATTTCCTGGGCTGGGCCATTAGGCTTTGTGGGCTGGCAGCCCAGGAAGATAGGAAGATAAGAAATTGTTTTAAAAATCGATCCAGTGGGGACCTCTCACAGTTTTAATCGAACAGATATTTTTTGTTCTACGGCTTTGGCCTTTTAATAGATCGCAACAAAATTGTTGCACTAAAATATTTTTTAAATATAAAGGATTGGTGTTTTGAAAAAACACAACTGTAAATATTTTTTTTACATAGACCTTTCTTTGAAGTTTTATAAATGTCGTTATTGTTCTTAAAAATAGTGGTCCTGAAATTTTAATCCTAGCCTATCCTCCTAGGTCATACTTAGGAAAATTCTTTTAAAATAAAGTATTTTACCCTAACAAACACTTTTTAGCCGCAGGCCAGACCAGACATGGATGAACTCAACTAGCTATACAAATAAAAACTACCTAAAAACTATAAGCACTAAAGTAACACCTCCTTTTTCTCTAAAAACTGTATTAAAATATAAATCTTAACTTTATAAAAAAGAAATGTCCCACATGGAACTTTCCGAGAGGACGTAAAACAAACAAATAATGAGAGAGAGAGAGAGAGAGAGAGAGAGAGAGAGAGAGAGAGAGAGAGAGAGAGAGAGAGAGAGAGAGAGAGAGATGTTTTTATTGTCTCGTAGCATGAAGCGAAGCAACACGACATTGTGACTCATATTCATACAGATGAACCTGCGAGACAGACAGACAAACTGACAGGCAGCGAGGCATATGAAGAGATGTGCCCTCGCACGAGTTTTATGTCCTGTCCTTTTTGTCATCAAATCAAATCAAATCAAATCAAATTCACTTTATTATCTCCCAAGGAGAAATTTTGTTCAGGTGCCAGAATAACAAAGACATCGACATTCAGCATGCATGAATAGGAGCAAAAGTTACAGATAATACACGCTTAAAGATACACATTATATGTGGATACATACACGTCTAAGGATAAGCATGCATAGTTTCTTTTAACACGATGAACACACATTTAAACCTAAAAGGATCATGAGTTTAGGAGGTGGATGGATCTGGGGATGAAGGATTTCTGTGCCCTGGAGTTGACTTTAAAAGTTTTGTAGCGACGTCCAGAAGGTAGTAGTTCGTAATGTTTGTTCAAAACATGGGAGGTGTCATTTACAATCTTCCTGGCTTTATGCTTGTTTCGTCTTTCGTACATCTCATTCAAACCCATCTCTCTCTTTCCAACAACTTTACTACACACATTCACCACATCATCCAACACACGCTTGTTCTTCAAACACAGACTTCCAAACCAACACGTCATCAAATTAAACACTCACACGCCTTCAGAAAAGTTTATGGAACACCAGCAAAGAACTTGTCATGGAAAGGTATCGCAAAAATCTGATATAATTGATATACTATTTATATTCAGACAATGCCTATGCAAAGACAGCTGTTTCGTCTTCGTGAAAGACTTCAGTCTGCATGTCGGCCTGCAAAGAATGTCCGAACGAAAATGGAGTTTTACGTCCTCTTGGTCTGAATCAGACACATATGGGACATTTGTAAATACAAATATGGTGGGAACAATACTGGAGGCAATGCCCGGAGGCAGTACGAAACCAGTAAAGTCCCGATTTTAAAAAATTAATACAGATAGCTGTAGCGGTGACCACGCCTCGGTTAAACCTCATCGGCTATGGCACCGCCACAAGTTAGTATAATAATAATAATTCATGACACTTAGTTCCGGTTAGAAAATGCTGTAAACACGGCATGGCTGCTCCGTAATTGTAATGGAGGGGTGTTTAATTGCTGGCCTGACAGTTATCTCTAAAATTTCAATCAGATGTTTTATTCCGACCGCCTCCACTGAGGGAGTCATACGTCCGATTCCACTAGATGAGAATATACAAAACCTCCTTCCGCTGATCGAGGACGCGCGCAGCGTCCTCAGACTAAACAATAAAGATGGATCGAAATCCAAAGCGATCAAAATAGTGTTTAACAAACCAATCCTACCTTCCTTCATCAAAATCTGCGCACAAGAGTTCTCAGTTCAGCCATTTGTGGCTCCGGTTAAAAGATGCAAGAGATGTGCCCGGTTCGGTCACACAAAAGATCAGTGCAGGTCCAAAAAAGAGACCTGCACGAAGTGTGCCGGGCTGGGTCACTCTTCAGCAACATGTCAAAAAACACCAAAATGTATTAACTGTGGAGGCCCTCACTCAGCTGCCTATGGCGGATGTCCGCTTTACAAACTCAGGCTTCAGGCAATAGGGCTGAAACATTCATCCCTTATTCAGAGGCCATTCGCCGAGCCAAATTGGCCCAGGAGTCAGAATTAGCGCCTAAGAAACAAAATTGCTAGGCCCAGCATGTCCGTCTTCGGTTGAAAAAAATCTTTGTGAGCGTGTCTAGAACGAAGGCAGTAGAATGAACCAGCAAGGCAGAAAGATAGATGATAGTAAGCAAAGGGAAAAGGCAGAGTCAAAGAGAGTGATAGATTAGAGGAAGTTACAAGCACAGAGGTGGGGGAACTATTTGTACGAAAGACACCCCGGTAGAGCGCTCTTTCTTAGCAAAGGCTTGAAGTTGAAGTGTGTCAGTGCTTTTTACTTGTTTTTAGCCTCTGCTGGTGGTGCTATGTTCAGCCCTCCACTACTTTCTGGAGTATGGCTCCCGCCCACCTGCGTGCGCATCTCGACCCTTCCAACGAAAGTGTCGCCATCTTAGTCAGATTTGTGTGTAAACAGGAATGGAAGTTCAGTTTTTTTCTGTGCAACGTCAGTTTAACGTATCGGCTTTCGCCATGTACGACGGGCTGAACAAACCAACCAGGGTATAAACAAAAATTTATGTTCCTGAATCACTGTCTTAGCCAAAAGGCTGAGAAGCGATCAGAATTTAAACGTGTAAACAGCATCGATCGGGCATTTTTCAAACAAAGTTACTGACTAAGATGGCGGTCTCCCATACTATGGAGCGCTCCTTGTGGCCGGATATGACGACACGTGGGTACAAGCCATTGCAATCGCTCGCGTCTCATTTACTTGACTGTCTGTGTACACCCATTGTTGTTTGAACTGCCGCGCAGAATCACTTCAAAATTTGTACAGTACACAGACAAAGTAAACTATAAAGAAAGAATGGCAGTTTAAGTACCGGTATAATAAGTTAGTCAGTTTTATCACTCACCTCATGATCAAGAAGAGGTACGAGTCCACTGCTGTAACTGTCAAGATCTGAACGAAACGTAATCCAGGTTAAGGCTTGCAATGTTGTATATGGCACACAAACAATTACATTCTCAATATTATTGTCTTAAATTGTATTTTTTTTAAAAATTACATTGTATATTGTTTTACAAATAAACAATCTCATTTCTTCTTCTCTTTCTGCGTTCCCATACCATATGGCCATAATGGGTGAGGTACATATGTGCTCCATTTTCAGTTTGCACTGATCTCCACACTGCATTCAGCCAACATAATTTCTGATTTCATAGGAGCTCAAAGGAGAAAACTATTTGGAAGACTTTTTGTAAAAAAAAAAGAAGGTAGGAGACCATTAAGGTAGAACTAGAAAGACAGATGGCAGAAAGCAAAAGGAAAAGGCAGAGTAAAATATTAGAGGAAGTTACAAGCACAGAACTTCCAAAAGGGGTGGGGTGGGGGGGGTGCCTTTAACGTCCATCTGGAATGACAAGCATATAATTCTGAATGCTGTTAGTGTAACAGTTTGCGCAATGTTCTTTTTTCTAAAATTCTGGAAGTTGCACACCAGTCATACCCAAATATACGGAGGATGAGTAAACTTTAGTTTACTTCAGTAGTGACTGTTTCTGTGTGTACTTGTGCATGCACATTTGTGTTTGTGAGATTGCATGTGTGTGCACCCATGCCTCTAAATGGACATCTCTATCATGTGGGTATCCTTTCTGTATTTATGCAAGTTAATCTTACTGTTTGCTTTTAATTTATGAATAGTGCATTTAACTAAAGGGCTATCTGTATTAGTTTTAACTTACTTTGTGTGTGTGTGTGTGTGTGTGTGTGTGTGTGTGTGTGTGTGTGTGTGAATACATGCAGAATTGGGGCGAAGGCACCTGAAAATTCACCAATAAAAATGGGGCAAAAATTCCCCGCCCCAATTTTTTTAACCCCACTGCGACGATAAGAAGGCCAAATCTGACCACGTGGCATGCTCAGTTTTCATCGCACCATTTCTTCCGAAGTGTGTTAACCCTTTCAGCGCCAATGTCGACTTTTGTCACCACATTGGTTTTACACCCATGTCACTAGAGGGCACCAGGTCAGAGCCTGTTGTCTGGAGACCCTGTTTTCTTGATTTGGGGAGGTGGGGATGGGCCTTACTTTTTCACACTCCGATTCTCCGGACCTGACGTTCGATCAGGCTCTTTTACACACCAGACAAATTAACACACTTGAAAGAACAGCTCTGTTCACCTCACTTTTTTCCCCAAATCGCCCCACTTCTGAAAAATATAACAATTTGAACTCTGTCTTCTTTCAAACAAAATTTAAAAAAATGTAATTAAATTAAAAAAAACAGCCCTTCTATCACTCATTTTATTGTCACCCCATTTTTTTTTTTTTGACTGCCACCTCAATTGTCGATGTTTTCAATGTGTGTGTGTGTGTGTGTGTGTGTGTGTGTGTGTGTGCTCCTGTTAACTTTCATTGTTTCCATGTTATCTACTTGTGCCTATTGCTTGTGTAGAATTGTCTTCTTCAATGTTAGTTGTGTAACTGACCAGTTAATGAAATGTTTTTATTATTTATTCTGTATTTTATGCGCAAGCTGGGCAACAAATTTCTTCTGTTTGAAGACAATAAATTGATGATTTTTTTTTAAATTTAAAAAAATAAAAAATTGTAGTGAGTGGTTTATAATCTGAAGCTGATATTTCCCGTTAACAGAGTAGTGCGTTGGAGGGTTTCACCCTCTTTAATGCAAAAGGGTCTTACAATGATGTCATACTCTGCAATACCCCCCTTTTTTGTCTGTTATTGCCTGTAAATAAGAATACTAAAAAATATATATTTATGTTTCAGATTTGAAGCAGATTAGGGAGGTCACTGTCAGAACATTCCATTAAATTGTAGAATAAACTAGGACTGTCCTTCATAGTTTGTTTTGTTGGGGTTTTTTCCATTTAATTCAATAAATGTATTGCAAAAGCTGAGAAACAAATGATGAAATGGTGTGAACTGTTCACATTTCATCAACATCACACACAGACACAAACATCAAGGGTCAACACCACACATGTTTGTCCTTTGGGGCAATTTGTGGAATAATTTTGCTCTTACATATACTTTCTCTTGATTTACATGTATGTGCTTGCTGTTTCTACTTTTTTAAACTCATCCTATTCCTGCCCCACAACCCTTATTCTAAAGAGTCCAGCGGCAATCTCTCCCAATAAAAAGCATCACACTTCCAAACTTTCATCCAGGAGGTTCACTTTGTAATAATCATTTTACATAATTATGCTTGGCCTGAGATTAACCACGACAATAAGACATAATAACATTTTAATGTTTCACATGTGTTGGGGTGTGACAGAAAGAACAAAAATTGGGTTCCAAACTTAGTTATAGTTCAGGCAAAACACTATCAAATAATTTGGGGGGGGAAATTATTAGGCAGCTGTCACACTGATGCTCAAATGAAGTAATGACAGCATCTGTTCCCACTACGTTAGATGGTTCTGATGTGTCATGAGGTCTGAGATGAAAAGTAACAAGAAAATAAATCAATGAAAAACAGAATAAAAATGTTTTTTGCACTTCATTGCACTTATTAAAACCTACTACCTAGGCTTTTTCAGAACCTTGGACAAGGCATTTGTTTTTAACATACAGTGGAACCCACTTTATAAGACCTCCCATTATAAGACTCCCTCCCACATAAGACCTGCTTCTCTGAGACATTGCCCTTCTTTGTAAGTGTCAAAATTACATCTCTTATAAGACCCCTCCCTTATAAGACCTGATTTTTGATGATTTTTGAAGGTCTTATAAGGGAGGCTCCACTGTACAATTATTTGAAATAGATATCTTGTACCGATCCTAGGAAAATCCTAGTGTGCTGCATGTGCATGTCCTTGTAAACCTGAGAAAAATATCAACAGTAAGATAGTAATGACAAATTCAATTGAAGACGATTTTTTCAAAGCACACAGACAGACAAATAAATGTAAATGGTTTTTCGGTTCTTTATTGTAGTGAGAAGCAAAATAGACTCTTAAAACATATAATTCAAACAAAACGCAATCAACATAAGTGCACATCATTGAGAGGGTGTTGGGTGTGGTAGGAACATACGCCACATTTTTTTTTTAAACCAATATTATGTTTTCAATGCTATACATTCACCAGTAAATGTACAAATTTCCCATAAAATTGTAAAAAATGTGTAAATTTGCAACAAAAATTTTAAGTTTTACAAAATTAATATCCTAAAAGGAAAACCAAAAAGTTTTCCTTAAAGTACAGGTAATATTTCTATCCTTGTTATCACTCGATTGCTTTTGGCAAAAAACATTTTTTCCAAATTGAAAATAAAAAAGAAGGCGGTGTAGAGTGGTGTTGATGCATCGCTATCTATATCTGTTAAAAATTCTGGACTTTCCTGGTATTGCAGTACCTCCAGGATCGTCCCACTATCTGTACATTTATAAATGTCCCACATGTACCTGTTCCAGGTCGGAGGACGTTAAACAGATTGTCATCATTCATCCTAAAAATAATATGTTAAGTGATAATAATGGAGTGGGGTGGAGAGGGTGGCTTTCAGCACACATTGACTTCCATAGTGTTTCAAAACGAAGCCATCTGACAGTGTACTAGAAAACAAGAGCGAGATATGAGCCCTTAGCATCCATAAATAATGTAAATCCAAACTTAAATGTAAATTGTTAACTTTGATATTCAATATCAAAGTCACTCTTTTACATTTCTTCTTCTTCTTCTTGATCGCTCAGTGTCCTGTCAATTACGCAGATGTGTCATGCTGTCGTTATGCACCTAAGAAAGAAATAATTAGGCCCAGCATGTCCAACTTCGGCTGGAGGAAAAACATGTTACATTTAATATTCAGTATTTTAAAAAATCCACAAAAGTCGAGCCTCACCTAACAGGCTCCCCTACATTGCGGATAACTGGTATCAGTTTTACTTAAAGTCAGTGTCTGCTTATTTATTGTTTGTGGCTCAAGCCACAAACCTATAACTCACTTTGTCGGTCGGTCGGTCGGTCCAAAATTGTCGCACTTTAAATCGAGGCTACACTTCAAAATAATTGAGGCCGCTTTTTAACATGATGTATTTTAAAAGCGTACAAAATAATAAACATACGTAATACAGACACTACAACAGACACGACGAGTATGCAGTGCTTCTTTTGATGAGTATAAGTAGGATACATAGTTTTAAATGTTTTCCAAAAGATATAAAAAGTTACGAAATGGTGCAGAGATAACATTCTGGTTTACAGATTAAAATTATTGAAAAGCCAGGGGAGATGACTCATGATTGGAGTGGTAAAAATAGACCGCGTGCCACAAACTATTGCGATTTCGCGCTTGTTATTACAAGAGTTTCCAGTATAACGGCCATTGTGCAATTACACACAATTTTGACAAGTCTCTTTAGGTGGCCGCAAAGCCGAGTATATTTGTCGCAAAGCTCACTATATTTGTCATGATTGAAGATACTGTCATATTTGTAGCGATTTCATTACCCGTTAGTCTTCTGATGAGGATTCTTATCATTTCAAAGAAAGAGTCACTTACCTCAACCCTCATTTTACCCTTCTGACTTTCTGTTCTCTCCACCCCTAATTTTCTTTTAGTCAATAAGAAATAGAATTTATCCATTTTGGGTTCAGTTCTAAACTTGACTGGATTTTGCTTAATCAGGTTTGACATTGGCCAAATTTGACCTCACAGACTACAAAAATTGATCCAATCCATAGTTTTGATTTTTCTTCTTCTTTCTTTTGATAGAATGACGCAAACAGATAAACACAAAGGTTTGTCTTGCGAATATCAAACAACCTACTTGTACTAAGGGGAGAGTTCATTTCAATCCATCTTGTTTCAGCTCAGTACCGTATTGTACAGACTTTCAGGGGATACTTTTTTTCAGACTGAAACCCATGCGCCTTATAGTATAAACAAAATAGTAATAAAGTGTGATAAAAAAAATCAGAATTTTGTGTTAAATTTTTTTTTTGGGGGGGGCTTAGAGTCCGAAAAATACGGTACTGCCACTTCGGAACATCTGCAACAACATTCTGGAAAGGACAAGGATTTGCAAAATAATTCAAGGTCGACGCTTGGGAAAGAAAACCCGTTAGCACTTTATACTAATAGCTTAGCAGCTCCTTAGCATCTTGAAATGAGAACAAATCCAGGTGAATTTGCCAGGTGTCAGCAGCATCCTTTATTCTTTATGTGATAGCACTTTGTGGCATGTACCCTATTTTTCGGACTATAAGGCGATATTTGTTTCTCCAATTTCGACCTATGCGCTTAATAAACGAGGGCGCCCTATTAGTGAACAAAATCATGAGAAGAGAGGCAACGATTGCCGTACTCAGTAGTCTAGTGTGAGTCACAACATCGAAAGTGGCAACGAGTCGCTGATACGACAAATGCTCACGTTAAAATGCTTCAAAATCCCTATTATCGTCCGAGATACCGTAACAGATGCCAAAACCATTCATTGGATGTAAAAAGCATAGTTGTAGAGCTTAAAATGCCATAATTCTACCAGTTTTCACGAAGAAAAGTCAAAACACAACAACCGGAAGTCACAAAAACGGAAGTTTGATTATTTGACAAGGGAGCCAACTCTCGTTTATGACAGCAGTAATGACGGTCGGTAAGTGTCTACAGGACGTGTACGGGCTTCAAACTTCGACTTTCTTTTGCGAGGTGTGTATAGCCTTATAAACGAGGGCGCCTTTTACTTTAATTTTTTCAGATTTTTCTTGAAAATTGCCCTATTCGCCTTATACACAGCAGCGCCTAATTGTCCGAAAAATACGGTACCCCTTCAAGTATGCTAGCACAGACCACCACACCAGTGATAACACACTGAAGCAGCGAACAAAGCATGCATGTAGCTTTCCTGAAAAGATTGTACAGAACAACTCCAGTTTGACTTCAGATGATTGTACATGAAGGAGGCAGGCAGGGTGAACAAGCACAACACACTTCAAATGTTCTGTGCAAGCAAAATAATGTAATACAATCCATAACTCTCAAAACACAGGTATTATGCAAGTAGAACAACAATGTTCCAACACATAAATGCAGGTGTAATGCCTTTTAATTCTCTTGGAAGGAAAATACTGTTACTTTGCTTTCACCTACTCCGCTGCATCAAATTGAATTCTGTGAGTTCACAAAAACAGTTTTGTCATGAGTTATTCCCTATGATTATCGTTAAGAATATAATAAACCGTTCGTTTACATCTTACAAGAAGCAGAATTTAAATGCAATGGTAAGCAAACCACCCTTTCAAATAAACATGACAACAGATTCTACAAATGCAGTCATTAATACTTGCAGTATTTATGAGCGACAGATTTCTCATGAGTCTTATAAAAACAAAACACATAAGACTAGGTGAAATTTTAGTCAGAGCTAAAAATAATAAGATGATTATGTAGAAATAAGTAACATGTGACAAGATGGAAATAAATCTTACCAGTAGCAAAAAAAAAAAACTCAACAAGCAAGCCTTCGAAAACTGCAGCACCGCTCGATAAAATTTTAAAAAAAGGAAAAAGAAATTAGCCTATGCTCAATTCAAGGGCATTGTTGGAAATGAATTCACAAAAGCACAAACACATAAAACAGGGGAGAGCAGCCCGAATTTCACAGACATAAGTATGTGATTAGAATATACCAAATACATAAAGAGAAGGCAAAACTTTCCTTGTTCAGATCATAATACTTCAGACCTGTTTACCCCTATTTTGCAAAGTTGTAATTTCTGAAAAACACGTAATTTTGAAGAAAAAAACTGTAATCCAACGCGTGACCAATGAACGTCGATATCGTACTGACCTGAGTGTGCAATACTAATGACGAGTAATGTCCGTCGAGCAGTAGACACAGAACACATGCTCGTCACCTAGTTCCTGGAATTTTTAGGTCACTTTCCCGGAATTTCTGTGCCATTTATGTGACTTTTGATGCCTTTTCTTTTGATTTTTTCGACCAGAAGATACAGAAGCTTCGGAATGCACTGTCGCAGCCAAAATAGTCGCTCGTTCAAATAAATCGCCCGGCTACTATGAGAGTGTATTTGCGACATTTTGCGACATTGAGCATGAACCACAAATTTCACTTTTTTTCTAGGGTTAGGGTTAGGTAAATGGTTCAAGTAAAGAAAGAGTTAAATTTGTGGTTGTCGCAAATACACACTCTCATAGTAGCGGGCGATTTATTTGAACGAGCGACTATTTTGACTGCGACATACACTCGTTTGGACGCCATTTTGCAACAGAAACGGAAATGGCGCGAAATGACTTTTCACCGCATCGTTTCAAAAGCGTCGCTTACCGACCCAACTGTAGTGGGTTTTTTTTCATATTTAGGATTTTATTTTCCTGTGGGTTTTTTCCGTAGCCGTAATTTGACTTTTCCCCCATAAAAATTACGGCAAAATCGTAAAAGTAAACAGGTCTGAATACTTACATACAAATTACTTTTGTGTCGTCAATTAAGACTTTTCACCAAAAATAAAGAAGACACAATATTCACCTTGAAGAACAAAGCAAAAAACAAAATGTCAACAAACATTTGTTTACCAAACAATGATTTAGAACTCCAAAACTCCCTTCAGATCTATGAAATAAAGTCAATACCTTTGTGGAGAATTATTCAATCATGGGTTTTAAAAAAATGCAAAGGGAAAGAGGCAGGGATTATGAATTGACAAAAAAAGAAGAAAAAGTGTAAAGTACACACACACATATATATGTATATATAACATTTATTTTAAAATTGTATAATGCTATCATTATTTATTTGTACGCATCATCGTCTAAAAACACATTCACAAAGAAGTGATGTTAAATGCTCAAACCTAAAATCAACTCCAAATACAGTGGAAGCTCCCTTATAAGACCTTAAAAAATCATCCAAAATGAGGTCTTATAAAGGAAGGGTCTTGTAAGGGAGGTATTTTTAATACTTACAAAGAAGGGCAATGTCTCAGAGAAGTAGGTCTTATATGGGAGGGAGTCTTATAAGGGAGGTTCCACTGTGCATTCTTCATAAAAGAACCTATGATTAACAGAGTTTAGAAATGAATGACAAAAAGAAAAAGCTGTACAGTATATACCACAAAGGTAAATAGCACAAAATATGGCAAAACATCGGTAAAGGTCAAGATGTGCCACCCCCCCTACCTATCTCGGTTAATTCTATTTTTCCATTATTGCCTTTCTTACCATACATAAAGCTGTATTTTAGGAACATTCTTAGCTAATAACCTTTTTGGAATACTAATCCTATCAATAACCCTAGCCCTAAACCTAACCCTACCCCCCACCCTATAAGACGGAAAAAAGGAAACGAACCACAACTGTGACAAATCGCGGTGTACTGCAGTACATAGTGGGGGGTAGGTTTAGGGCTAGGGTTAGAGATAGGGTTAGTATTCCAAAAAGGTTATTAGCTAAAAATGTTCCTAAAATACAGCTTTATGTATGGTAAGAAAGGCAAAAACGGAAAAATAAAATTAACTGAGAAATGCAGGGGGGGTGGCACATCTTTACCTTTACCAAAACATCTAATGCACATGTATAACAAGTGAAACATTTTCTGACACGGCTGACCCAAAAATCTTTTCATTCATTCTAATGCCTTGACTGGAGTGTACTTTCTAATTGTTGGTACGTGTGTACTTTCTAATTGTTGGTACGCGTGTACTTTCTAATTGTTGGTACATGTGTACTTTCTAATTGTTGGTACGTGTGTACTTTCTAATTGTTGGTACGTGTGTACTTTCTAATTGTTGGTACATGTACTTTTCTCAAAACAAAAGTACAGCTCTTTGTTCAGTAAAATTAATTTATTAGCCAAGAGTATCATGCATTAAGAAAACGGCAACCAATCATCAAACTGAATCCGTAGAACTGCTTTACTTCAACCATTTTGCTTTCGATGAGTCCCTGACTGGAGAAAACTCCAGCGTAAACCTCTCTGGAACCACAGACCGCTAGTCATAACTAGAGGTGGGGGGGAAAACCGGTTTGAACCGAAAAACCGGTACTAAACTTTCGCGGTTCGAGTTGCTGTGAACCGGTTTTTTAACTGCAAACTGAAAGTAAGTTTTTCTTGGAATAACGCACTCTTTTTTAAGAACACTGATTCTCAGCGCAGATTGGGTGTTTGTAAGCCAAGAGTAGCTGTTTCTAGTTTGTGGTGGTGTGTGGCTTTGACTTTGACCGAGTGTTGAGTTGAGAGAGAGAGTGTGTGTGTGTGTGTGTGTGTGTGTGTGCGTGTGCGTGTGTGTGTCATAAGTCATAATTTTCTTTACTGTGTGTGTGTGTGCGTGCGCGCGTGCGTGCGTGTGTGTGAATATTCTGACAAATAAATATTTGTTTGCATAGGTGAAGCTAGTGATGCGAGTACTGGTTAAAAAAACGGTTCGGTGAAACCGGTTCGAAGAGGGAAAACCGGTTTAAAACCGGTTCGGATTTTTGAACCGGTTCTCAACTCTAGTCATAACATCAAGCGTGGTCAACAGACTTCAGTTCAGCTCCCACTGTGAGGACACTGGAGGGGTGGGGGGGGGGGGGGGGGGGGGGGGGGGGGGGGGGGGGGGGGGGGGGGGGGGGGGGGGGGAGGGGTCTTTCATACAAATAGTTCCTCCACCTTCTGGAAATTCTGTGCTTGTAATTTCCTCTAATCTGTCATTCTCTTTGACCCTTTGCTTACTGTAATCTACTATCTTTTCACCTAACCAGTCCATTCTCCTGCCTTTTTTCAAGAAATTCTTACAAAGATATTCTCCAACCATGCCGGGCCTATTTTTTACTTAGGCGCATAACAGCAGCATGATGCATGCATCTGTGCTCATAATTGACGGGAAACTGTCTGAGCAATCGATGAAGAAGAAGAGTTCAGCTCACAAAATGTCGACATAGTGGCAAAATTAGATATCTACCTGAACAAATCACTCAAAACTAATTAGACTTTTGCATATCGTGTCCTCCACTAAAAAAAAATCCATGTTATAACGCCAGTTTGCATTGTAACAACTGCTTTGGTTAAAAGAAAAGCTTTATACCTTGCCCCAAATCAAACAGTCTTTCAATAAGAATAAATGAATCAGCCTAAACTTGCACACCCAGCATAATTAGAGAAGCTGTCAATCAGAATGATAGATGAAAAGTCACCTTCTGTCTGCTCTAGCCAGTGGTATAAGGAAACAAATGGTCTGAAAGCACCTCTGAGCCAAGGAACAAACAAAAGCCAAGCTTTCTCTTTATTATACAGAGCTGATTCCAGGATTTTGAAAAAGCGGGGGCGTTCCCCCCCTAAGAATGAAAAAAGGGGGGCAGGTCCAATGGATACGAGGGGAAGGGGGAGGGGGCCGATTCAATCTTCTCTAGCAATGGCGACTTCTTCAGCCACTCGTCTTGGAACCGGTGTTCCCTCGCACTAGTGCCGTTATCTTCGGGCTGCTTCTCCGAGACTGTTGATGCAGTAGCTGTTTCTGCAACATCTGCACACTCGTTTGGCAGAGGATTTCTTTCTTTTACTTTGCCGCCACAAAAATCAAAGTCAAAGAGCGTCACTGTCTGCTTCATTTTGAAGAAAATTCAACATGGCAGGTAGGACTCTCGCAACTTCTTGTCGGTAAAACAAGATGAACGCGATTGGTTGATTTACACTAACATTGTAAAGGAACCAATTAACTGTTGAGAAATCATTCATTCCTGCTCGATGCTTTCGGTTTGTGCAGACGACAGATTTAGCAAATGAAGGAATTCCTGCAGCGATCGGTAAAAAGTGCGGGCAGTTATGCAAATATGATGGCGTCGGCCCGCGCTTAGACCCGATTATTGCGGGAAGGAACAGATTTTGGGGGGATTGTGCCTCCCGCGCCCTAGAATCAGCTCTGTTATATGAGTACCATTATGTATTAAAAACAATATGTTGTTGTCGTCGTACCCTGGCTTAAAGACTCCAAGGATCATCCCAAAAGCCGAATCACTTGAACACTATGCTACAAAATGCACCAGCTAGGGATGAGAACATTACGTGTGTGACCGTTTTTGATTACCCCACCACGTGGCAGCCACACTCCGACTTCGATGATTTCAGATACTGATGATGTTATGCTAGGAGTTTGTCATGATGGCCAAAGACAATCCCCGCATAACTATGCAGAGCACATTTTGATGTAGCCTTGGTGTTCTAGCCTATGGCAATTGGTCCGACAGCCTTAATAAGCCAAGGTGAAAAACAATAGGCACCAGTGAGCATTGCAAATCTAACCCGCATAGCATCAAGGAATCTTCATCTTATGAACATTTCACTCACCAAAGGGTAAAAAAAACAAAAAAAACATTCAACACTTTGCTAAGAACATAAAGTATTAAAAATATATACAAAAAGTTATAAAGGAAAATGACTTTACTTTAAGATATGATCTATATGAATTAATTTATAAAACCCAATTACATACAGTTACATTTGAGACAGAGCAGGTTTAAAAATGTATGTATTTCAACAATTCAGACCCTTGAGTAGTCTGGATAGCTGAAATGAGTAGTTTTTGTGCAAAATGTGTAGCTTTATTCATTAAACCATCAAATAATGTTCACTGAAAATGAGCAGTAATCAAGAATTAATGAGCATTATTTTCAGGTTTGAAGAGTAGTAGAGGTCCAAATTGAGTAGAATACTACTCAAAAAGAGAAGAGTAAACAGGTCTGCAACATGAACAATTGCATTGTTGTTAATTTGATCAAAATATGATAGAAATTGAGACAGAAAGTCGCTCTTGGACATGACATATCCCCCACCCCCCTCGCTTAGATTTTCTTTTATCTTCAAAGCTTAGAATAGGCAACTCCAGACTATTTTGCCTGAACACAAACTAAGCATCACTTCAATCATATTTTGATTGTGAAATTGGCTCATATTACTCACAAAAAAGACCATGCCGAAGCACACGACCAAGATAGAGTATAGCTTTAATAAGCATGGCCAAATGCTTGTTTGTAAGAAAGACCATGCCGAAACACACGACCAAGATAGAGTATAGCTTTAATAAGCATGGCCAAATGCTTGTTTGTAAACATGTAGGGCTTTTTCTTTCTATCACCTGTACAGGGAAGCAAATGGGCAAAACCCATAAGCCTGAAAACAGGTTGTGGAATTGCCCTAAAGCCTGAAAAACTTGAACTTATTTCAAATAAGCCTGAAATTTGTTATCAAGGTGGGGAGGGGGTGTGGCAGCACTTATGGACTTTTATTTATAATTATACTTCTAACTCTGTTTAAAATACAACATAAATAACATGATACATGGTCTGCCAGAAAGCGACAGACAGTGGTTGTTTTTAAAGGACAACTGACTCTCTCATACATAACTGGGACTAATATCAATGCCTATGAACTTCCAACCTGAAATGCAAAACTCCCAAAATGGCCAAGCCTGAAAAGCAAAAATCCAAACATTCCCATGCCTGAAATGCAAAAATCCAAACATTCCCAAGCCTGAAATGCAAAAATCCAAACATTCCCAAGCCTGAAATGCAAAAATCCAAACATTCCCAAGCCTGAAAAGCAAAAATCCAAACATTATCAAGCCTGAAATTCAGACCTGGGCCTGAAAACTTGCAGCCGTACCTGCATAGTCAAAGCACCCTACATAAATAGCTGAAGCACTCTTTATTATTGGAGCACCTACAGAAGTGACATTCCGGGGGGTTGTCCATATGCATCCATTGATAGAGCTGCATACCAAACAGAATTGCACAATACTTCAGGTAGCCCCTCGGCAGTTTTGTGGGGGAAAAAACACTCTAACAAAAATGATAGCTTTTAACCCATGTGTGTACATGTGCAAATAAGGATGTTTACATATACTTTGTGGCTGTTAACCCTTTCACTGCCAATGTCACATTTATGCACCACAATGGTTTTCCACCCATGTCACTAAAAGGCATCAAACCAGGGCCTGTTATCCGAAGACCTTATTTTCTTAATTTTGGGAGGTAAGGATAGGCCTAATGTTATACATGTCACAGAGGAATTCACAATATTAATAATAATAATAAACGGACACTTAGATAGCGCTTTTTATCCAGCACAAAGCGCTTTACAATCAGCATTGAAACACTCACATACGCACACACACGCACAACAGACACACACGCATGTACGTGCACGCACGCGAGTGAACGCGTTCTTGCACACAGACATACACACATTGACCCACACACTTTCATCAAACACACAGAAAACACATGCACACTGAAACGCACACACACTTACACAAACATACACTTGTACAAACATGCGTGCGCACGCACACACACACACAAACATACTCAATACACACACGTGTACTCACACTTACAGACACATACTCGCACACACTCAGTCCCCCCCTGCAAATAATATTTGTTCTCTCCTCAGTTAAGTTTAATGGTATATTTTGGCTGAAAAATGGCTGGCAGCGAAAGGGTTAATACAGCTTCTTCCCAACTGGATTTTCTTTTCATCTGCAACTGCTTTTCTTATTTTTATATTTCAAGCCCCAACTTAAATCTAGACAATAAAATATGTCCAGAGACTGAATGTACCGCTTTCTGTAAAAAAAAAAGTCTTTGAAATTATTGACATCAAATTGCTTTTCTTTTATCATACTTAATCAACACAAATTGTTAATTTTTTTTTCATAATCTCAACAAAAGTATCATCAACAATAACAATTCTCAACACATAAAAAAAAGTTTTTTGTTTTTTTAAAGCATATTATTGTATATCTACACACCACATTATTTTGAACAGTTCATTTTTTCATACAAACTAACAAACAAGTCATCAAAATCTTACCTTAGTTGTCAAAAATAAATTCCAAACCTCTCAAAACTGTGCACACAATGACAATAAAACATATAAGGACATGTGTTATAAAACACTATTTCTTTTTAAAGATCTTTGTACATTAAGCATAAACTTTCTTTAAAAATAAGATGGATACTAAACAAAAATGTCCTTGATAAACTAAAAAAAAGGTATAACCTATTATATTGTATATCGTCTTAAGAAATAAACATGAGAAATTTTATGATCAAAAGAACAAACGTAAAAAACAGAAAGGATCTATAAAGAAAAGAAACGGGACAAATAATTTACACACACCAAAATAAAATTTACTTTTGATATGTGTAAAACAGGCAAAGATAAAATATACAAATAAGTTCATGGCATGGGTATTCCGGTAACCTCAAAGTAACATTTCTCAAAACACCAACTCATTCAATTTAGCAAAAGATCTAAATATGAACATAGTATTGTCTTCGAAAACAAAACAAGATGTCATCATAGTTGAAACAAAAATGGAAATAGCACACACTTTTAACAATCAGTGACAAACACTGTGTTGCGCACATGCGCATAGCATTATAAAGCCTTTGCTGAGGCAATGACATAGTCAAATGGGTCACAAATCTTTATCTTGAAATAAACAATACTCCAAGCGCTGTCAAAGGCTCCCTTCTTGTAAACTCCTAGATGACTAGTTTTGTTTGCATTCTTTGTGAGGCTGGCCCCTCTTCCTAATAATACTTTGACAGGAGGCTTACAATATGTGTATACCAAAGGTAGAACTAGAAGAAAAACAGATCAAATCATAGCATAACAGATGGCATACACAAAACTTCTTGAAGTAGCATCAACATATTGACTGTATCATGTATGTGCATGCACACTTGCATGCAAGCGTGTGTCCCTGTGTGGCGTGTGTCTCTGTGTATCAATGTGTGTGTGCATGTGCGTGTGTGTGCGTGCGCCCGTGAATGCATGTGTGCTTGCATGCGTGTATGTGTGCATAACAAACAGGATAGGGAGTCAAATCCTGAATGCAAATGAATTTGTCGGTGCCTGCAATAAACGAAGAGTGTAACTTAATGTAAGTTTATACAATATTTATGCTTCTAGAACTATAAAAACTACACCTACAAGTACAATACCATAAAACCAGGCAATTGTGAAAAAATAACAAGCACGATTCACAGTGAAACATTATAATAAGAACAGATATTATGTAAGTCAATAACACCATTGATACATTGGAGAAACCTTACATGGCAAGAACACCATAACCATAAATGAGAGAACAATGAAATAAACTACAAACAGGGATGTACACTTCACCAAAAGCCCCAGATTGCTGATGCCAAATCCAAAAAATAAAGTACAAATTTATAAACAAAATCCTAGACAGGTATGTCATTTTCTTACATTTAGAGGGGGAAAACAGAAGACAACTCGTCATTGTCAGATTAAGACAGAAAATATTTCCCCAATCCCGACATTACATTTTGTCAAGAAAATGGATTTCCATACAAATCTTACGAGACTCTAAATTCTCATTGAAATAATATCACTGAACATAGCTTCTAAATCTCACAACTTGGTTTCCAACAAAAACAAATAGGATGTTTTAAAATGTCTGTAATGACAAAGACATTAAGCTGCAGAACCCTAGTAAATATATTGAAACAGGGTTTCAAAAGCTAGACTTCATTTAATGCTTGTAGGTTGTTTTATTTTTATGCACTGTTAGGGGAAAATAATAAAATGACACAACAGTCACATGGTTTAGAACTAGCTTCAGCTGAAGAAATGTTCATCCAGCTCACAATAGTTACCATCTCATACTGTGTATCTCCCATGCACAGAGCCCGCCATAAAGCAGGATTTTCAAAGCTCCTCTGTTCTACAATATCTTACATCTCATACTGTGTATCTCCCATGCACAGAGCCCGCCATAAAGCAGGATTTTCAAAGTTCCTCTGTTCTACAATATCTTACATCTCATACTGTGTATCTCCCATGCACAGAGCCCGCCATAAAGCAGGATTTTCAAAGTTCCTCTGTTCTACAATATCTTACACTATATTTTCTTGCTTTTCACCGGACATAAAAATAAGCAGCCAATTTCATATTACCTTTTTGCTCACTTCAGCGATAACATCTTTCAATTTACCATTTTTATTCTCTATTCACAAAAAGAGAAACCCATTTCAGCTTGCAACTTTTTCTTTATTCACATACAGATAACCTATCTATTAACAGTCAATTTAAAAACAAATCACCTCTACGTCAGAGTATCTCTTTGTTCATGCAAGAAAACCGAAGATCAGATTTAACGTCCGCTCGGCTGCAAGCAGCACATGCATGAGATAAAAACCATCAACCAACCCTCATTCACTGACAAACCAGCAATAGTAGGCAAGAAAACATCTAGGCATCTACTCCTTCTTGTGGGCTCATTCAGAAAAGGAATGGGGAAAAGGTGTCCATTCAAATCTTTTTGTTCACAATACAAGTACCAAGTGTATATGATCAAATATAATGCGTGTTCACACACACAAATACACACACACACACACCATGCAGTGCACACACACACACGCGCGCGCACACACACTCAACACATACATCTAGCACCTTCCAACACTTTCACTCATAACCCTGTATACCATCATGGATTTCAGTTTCTCTTTCAGGAGCTCGAGATCAAGTTGAGGTCTTCGAAGATCAAAGTGAAACAATTTGATAAACGTAGATGAACCAAAAAAACATGCACTTGGGTGAGAGAATATGTTGTTGCTGTTGTTGTTGTAGCTGTTGCATTGTGCAGTCCTTACCTACTCCCAGTCTAGCTCATCTGGGTTGTCCTGAGGCACCACCAGAAACAGCTTCTGCAGGAACAGATTCACAGCATCTGCAAGCAAAACCAAAATCCATTGAAAACAAAATAAAAAATATTAAAACATATTTTTCAAAGAAATAAACTATTTATGACAGTATACCAGAAATAAGCGTTGTTGTCGTACCCTGGCTAAAAGACTCCAGGGATCATCCCAACAGCCAAACCACTTGAACACTATGGTACAAATGCACCAACTAGGGATGAGAACATTACGTGTGTGACCATTTTTGATTACCCCGCCACATAGGCAGCCACATTCTGACTTCGGAGGATCCAGAACTAAATGAATGTACATTTTTTCAAGAACGTTAAAGAAAGAGGTGCATGAACAAAACTGGAGCCTCCTATTTGGGGGAATGCCATGGCGAGTGTCCGATTTTGTTTGTTTTTTGTTGTTGTTATTTTGTTTTGCTGTCACATCTGGGCCGTACAGAGGTGTTGCTCCCACGACGCTCATTCCAAATCCCAGCTCGCAGCTACACATTGGCTTGTCAGGTCGCAGAATCCAAAATCAGCAGTCTGGAGATTGTAAAGGGTAAATCTCACGCATGGTTTGAGATTCTATGGGGTGACTTGAGATTTCTAGTGCGTAAATATGCAAAACCTGTTTTCAGAAACCCTGAACAATGCCAATAATTTATTTATTTATTAAGACAACTTTTATAGCGCCTAATCTTTAAGCTCTAAGCGCTAAGCTCAAAGCAGCACTGACCTATCTTGGTTTGCAGACTGGCAGGCTTGTTCTGCCAGCGATTGCCGAAGAGGTAGAGCACTGTACCGCCGGCCAGTATCGCCAAAGCCGTCAACGACTCGCTGACCTTCTGGTAGAAGGTCAAGATGACGATGCACAGGCTGACCAGGCACAGGATGATGGGTAAAACGATGGGCACCTGCAACAATCGATCATGCACAACTCAAAAAATGCTTCATTAAACATTCATTTTCACTCTATGCTGAAAAATGTTAATTGTATTAATAATCATCGCACAACCATATGTCAGGCATCAGAATAGTCTGACGTCCAGTCCTCTGAAAACCGTGGTAAAAGGGCCATCAAGGCCCTAGACTGAAGAGGGACAACACTGAAATGAGTTCCCAACACCACCAAAAAGGCTTAATATAGTGATAAATCACTTTAAAACGCTATTCAGCTCAAAGGATAACACTGAATAAAAAGGCAAAACCTCTGACAAGAGAAGCCAATCCTCTGTCAGAAATTCTTAATCCTCTGAAATCCTCTGACAATTCTGATGCCTGTATGTTCATCTAATCTAATCTAAGATTATAATTGTAAAAGAGACAGTCTGCGCCTCTGTCTGTCTGCGCTGCGTGTGTGTGTGACTGGCTGCCATAGTGCTTGAATGCCTTGATATCCAAGCATGCAGTGACCCAGTGTATGTGTGACTCAATGAACGAGCAAATGAGCATGTAGTGACCCAGTGTATGTGTGGCTCAATGAACGAGCAAATGAGCATGCAGTGACACAGTGTATGTGTGGCTCAATGAATGAGCAAATGAGCATGTAGTGACACAGTGTATGTGTGGCTCAATGAACGAGCAAATGAGCATGCAGTGACCCAGTGTATGTGTGGCTCAATGAACGAGCAAATGAGCATGCAGTGACCCAGTGTATGTGTGGCTCAATGAACGAGCAAATGAGCATGCAGTGACCCAGTCAATCAATCAATCAAAATTTATTGTCTTTAAAAGGATAAAGAAAATCTTTGTCTGGCATGCACATAAAACATAAACATAATAAGAAACATCATTTAGAAACTCATCCAAAATCAAAATTTACACATTTTTCCTTATATAAATAAATAAATATAGTATTAAATTACAATCCAAAATAAACACTAGGAAGCGCACACACACACACACACACACATACACACATGCATCCCCCCCACACACACAGCTAAAAGTAAGACCAACAGTTTGTGTATGATAACATGACAATATGCATAAAACGAATAATATGAATAATATCACAAGCACATGTATAATAGAAGTACATAAAAACAAAGTTTAGTTTATAAAAACAACAATAATAGTGCTAGAACAATAATATTAATGCATACTAAAATCAGCACGCATTCACCAAGCTCTCTCTCTCTCTCGCCACCCCCCCCCCCCTCACACACACACACACACACATACTCACACATGCACAGACACACACACATAAAGCTTAAACCAACAATTTGCATAAAAGTAGTAATAGGGTAATATGCATAACACAAACTAAAGTAAATATCACAATCAAAATAAATAAGTAAGATAATAATTAGATCATATGATAATAATGTATAGCTAAAAATCAACACAAAGTCGCCCCAGTGTATGTGTGGCTCAATGAAGGAGCATGCAGTGACAGTGCATGTGTGGCTCAATGAAGGAGCATGCAGTGACAGTGTATGTGTGGCTCAATGAAGGAGCATGCAGTGACACAGTGTATGTGTGGCTCAATGAAGGAACATGCAGTGACACAGTGTATGTGTGGCTCAATGAAGGAGCATGCAGTGACACAGTGTATGTGTGGCTCAATGAAGGAGCATGCAGTGACACAGTGTATGTGTGGCTCAATGAAGGAGCATGCAGTGACAGTGTATGTGTGGCTCAATGAAGGAGCATGCAGTGACAGTGTATGTGTGGCTCAATGAAGGAGCATGCAGTGACACAGTGTATGTGTGGCTCAATGAAGGAGCATGCAGTGACACAGTGTATGTGTGGCTCAATGAAGGAGCATGCAGTGACAGTGTATGTGTGGCTCAATGAAGGAGCATGCAGTGACACAGTGTATGTGTGGCTCAATGAAGGAGCATGCAGTGACACAGTGTATGTGTGGCTCAATGAAGGAGCATGCAGTGACACAGTGTATGTGTGGCTCAATGAAGGAGCATGCAGTGACAGTGTATGTGTGGCTCAATGAAGGAGCATGCAGTGACAGTGTATGTGTGGCTCAATGAATGAGCATGCAGTGGACACAGTGTATGTGTGGCTCAATGAAGGAGCATGCAGTGACAGTGTATGTGTGGCTCAATGAAGGATGCAGTGACAGTGTATGTGTGGCTCAATGAAGGAGCATGCAGTGACAGTGTATGTGTGGCTCAATGAAGGAGCATGCAGTGACACAGTGTATGTGTGGCTCAATGAAGGAGCATGCAGTGACAGTGTATGTGTGGCTCAATGAAGGAGCATGCAGTGACAGTGTATGTGTGGCTCAATGAAGGAGCATGCAGTGACACAGTGTATGTGTGGCTCAATGAAGGAGCATGCAGTGACAGTGTATGTGTGGCTCAATGAAGGAGCATGCAGTGACAGTGTATGTGTGGCTCAATGAAGGAGCATGCAGTGACACAGTGTATGTGTGGCTCAATGAAGGAGCATGCAGTGACAGTGTATGTGTGGCTCAATGAAGGAGCATGCAGTGACAGTGTATGTGTGGCTCAATGAAGGAGCATGCAGTGACAGTGTATGTGTGGCTCAATGAAGGAGCATGCAGTGACAGTGTATGTGTGGCTCAATGAAGGAGCATGCAGTGACAGTGTATGTGTGGCTCAATGAAGGAGCATGCAGTGACAGTGTATGTGTGGCTCAATGAAGGAGCATGCAGTGACAGTGTATGTGTGGCTCAATGAAGGAGCATGCAGTGACAGTGTATGTGTGGCTCAATGAAGGAGCATGCAGTGACAGTGTATGTGTGGCTCAATGAATGAGCATGCAGTGACAGTGTATGTGTGGCTCAATGAATGAGCATGCAGTGACAGTGTATGTGTGGCTCAATGAATGAGCATGCAGTGACAGTGTATGTGTGGCTCAATGAATGATCATGCAGTGACACAGTGTATGTGTGGCTCAATGAATGATCATGCAGTGACAGTGTATGTGTGGCTCAATGAAGGAGCATGCAGTGACAGTGTATGTGTGGCTCAATGAATGAGCATGCAGTGACAGTGTATGTGTGGCTCAATGAAGGAGCATGCAGTGACACAGTGTATGTGTGGCTCAATGAATGATCATGCAGTGACAGTGTATGTGTGGCTCAATGAATGATCATGCAGTGACAGTGTATGTGAAATCAAATCAAATCAAATTAAAATCATCTTTATTATCTCATAACTGAGAAATTGCAGCCAGGTGCACATAAGAAAAACAACAACAATAAACACATTTATCAACAAAAAACAACAACAATAAACACATTTATCAACAATTAAAGAATATAAACTAATAACTAATAACACTGCAATATTGTAGTTAACAAACTGGACGAATACGAATACAAATTCAAACCCAAGGAGATGGACAGGCTGCTCAGCAAAACAATCACTCGATGCAGTGCATTAAGAGTTCAACAGATGAATTGATCTTGGTAAGAAAGTTTTCTGTGCTCTTATTTTCAGTTTTAGAGTTCTGTATCGACGGCCCGATGGTAATACTTCATAGTATTTTGCCAGAACATGACTGTTATCATTAAGAATTTTCCTGGCTTTCTTGACTACTTGTCTGTCATACAACTCTTGCATACCACTCTGCCTTGCACCCACAACCTTACTGCACACATTCACCATATCACTCAACATACGCTTACTTTTTACACTCAAGCTTCCATACCAACAGATAAATGACACAGTAAGAACAGATTCAATGCAACATCGGTAGTAGGTTTGAAGAATATCTGAACAGACACCAATATTCCTTAGCCTCTGTAAACAAAAGATCCTGGACTGACTCTTCATATGTATATGCTCAATGTGTTTATCAAAAGTAAGTTTCTTGTCTAAAACTGTGCCTAGGTATTTGTACTCATCAATTCTTTCAACCGTTTCACCATCAATTTCCAAATGTGGCACTGGCACTGGGTTTCTACGAAAATCTACAAGCAGTTCTTTTGTTTTAACAACATTTAAATCCAGATAATTATCTTTGCACCATGAACAAAACCTTTTGACTTCACTGAAGTACACAGAATCAGAGTTAGACAAATCTTCGATGGCAGAATCATCTGAGTATTTAACTCTTTCAATCCTGCAGACCGGTTTTCCGGTTTCAAGGCTTAATACCTTTCAATCCTGGAGAACGGAAAACCGTTCTGGAAGAAATAACTCCTTTCAATCCGAGAGACCGGTATTCCGGGATCGTACTTTGGACTTACCGCAATTCGCGCCATCAAAGTACGTCATTTACCCTTGACCCAGCCCTAACGGGACTGTTTATGAATGGAATGTGATGCCAGACCCCCCAGCCGTTTACCCTTCCCTTTCCCCCACCACCTCCTCCTTCCAGCTCTGTGGGAAAGGGGTCGTTTTGAGTGAATGCGTGTAGTAGGTGTGTACTGTGCACGTGGCAGTTTTTGTTGGTAGTGAAAATAGAAGGTGAAGAAAATTCTGATTCTGACCAATTTGACAGAAGAAGAGTGAGTTTAGTTCGTGGCAGCTATTGAAGCGCATGTAGGTGGTGATGATGCTAGTGGTGAGGAGTTAGATTATCAAAACTTACCTTTGTTCTACACTCGACCGAGTTTTGAGTGGATTAGGGGGAATTATGTCACACCAAAACCGAAACTAGGACGGAATTCAAACATCGATCAGGGCCTGTGTGTGTGTTAGACACATCAATGAAAGCGCAAGATTATTTTCAGTTATATTACTCTGATGAAGTGCTCAGTTCTCTGCTAGAATATACCAACAATAACACCTAAAAAACCGCACCGAGGAGCCAGAGAAAAACAAAGGTGTAGGTGACAAGCACACCTGTGTGTTGTGCACGGCACGACACCCCAAGTACAAGCATGCACACACTGGTGTCAGCTATACCGACACCCCTTCAAAACGTGTCAAACTACAATGATGTGTGAAAAGTGTGATATCTGTGCTCCAAACAGCGTCACAGTGACTGCTTCAAGGTGTGTCACACACGTGTCACCTATGTGTGACATGTGATGTGATGACTGTGACAGGGGTACATACATGCGTAGATAGGGAACGTGAAAATATTATCTGTGTAAAAAAAAGTGTGCAAAATAGTGTGGTGCTTGTCCTCTATATATTTGTGTTGTATCCATACATAATCGTCAAAACAGACAATAAACTGTTGATGTGTTGGGGACAATTATGGTGACAATGGTGACACTTATCTGTGGAGTAATGACAAGCACAATACATGGGGATGTACAGGAGGCATCGCTTGGTGAGTGCGTGCATGAAATATACAATTTGCTTTAAAAACACTGACCTGCATGTATGGCATGATGGTATGTTTTATGTTAAATTGTAAACTTACCTGTTTTACACCTGTGTGTCATCTGTCATGTCACCATAATGTGTCAACATGGTCACAAACAGCTTCTCACATCAATTCCCTACACAACGGTATATGACATTCTTAGGTTCGTGTAATATGGGTTACTACCGTAAGTCTCTAAAATAAGTACCCCATTATCACATTTTCAACCCTCTATAAATCCAGGAATGAAGGGAATAGATAGATAATAGAAACATAGGAATAAGGGGAACAGTTAGTGTAAAACCAGGAATGAAAGAGTTAATGACAGGTGTTTCTTCAGTGCCTCTACAGTCATTTGTGTACAATGTAAAAAGAACTGGGGACAAAACTGTTCCTTGGGGGGCACCTGTAGAAGTCGAACGTTCTGAGGAGATTGCAGATTGAAAGCGGACAGACCGAGTTCTATTGCGTAGGAAATTGGTTATCCAGAGAATGAGCTTGGGGTTAACATTCAGGTCTAGTAGTTTCTGGGCCAGTAAATGGGGCTGTATTGTATTGAAGGCAGAGGAGAAATCGATGAATAAAATACGAACAAAAGAGTTGGGGGTATTTAAGTGAAGAAAGGCATTGTGAAGAAGGGTCAGTAAGGCATCGTCTGTTCCTCTACACCGTTTGTAGGCAAACTGAAAGGGGTCAATGTGTGGCTCAATGAAGGAGCATGCAGTGACACAGTGTATGTGTGGCTCAATGAATGATCATGCAGTGACACAGTGTATGTGTGGCTCAATGAATGATCATGCAGTGACACAGTGTATGTGTGGCTCAATGAATGATCATGCAGTGACACAGTACATAGCTGCCAACCTTGGAGAAATAAAATTCCTGACAAAAAGTATGGGGATCCAGGGGCCTTCAGCAGCCCCCGGTACGATCCAGAAGCAATGCCCATGGTGTGTGTGTGAGGGCAACGTCCATGAAGCTGAAGGTTTTCTATGAAATGAAACTGCAAAAATTGACGCTTCATGGTGTTTTTTTATAAACTACACTTTGATAAATAAAGGTATCTAGTACATAAAAAAGTCTATAAAAAGAGTTCTAAAAAATCCTACTTTTAAAGTTCAACTGGCTGCATGTTCAACTTAAAACTAAGAAAATGCATTTAAAAAATCCTTCAGTACCCCGATCTTTCCTTGGAAATGTCAAAATCAGGAAAATCAGATCGTTTTCTGGATTTTCCTGACAGACTTTAGAAATCTGGACATTCCAGAAAAAATTCCTGACAGTTGGCAGCTATGCACAGTGTATGTGTGGCTCAATGAACGAGCATGCAGTGACAGTGTATGTGTGGCTCAATGAAGCAGCATGCAGTGACAGTGTATGTGTGGCTCAATGAAGGAGCATGCAGTGACAGTGTATGTGTGGCTCAATGAAGGAGCATGCAGTGACAGTGTGTATGTGTGGCTCAATGAACGAGCATGCAGTGAGTGTATGTTTGGCTCAATGAACGAGCATGCAGTGACACAGTGTATGTGTGGCTCAATGAACGAGCATGCAGTGACACAGTGTATGTGTGGCTCAATGAGCAAGCACATGAGCATGTAGTGACACAGTGTATGTGTGGCTCAATGAACGAGCATGCAGTGACAGTGTATGTGTGGCTCAATGAATGAGCATGCAGTGACACAAGCCGAGGATAAAATCGGAAAAGAGGTAGTGAGTGAAGGGTAAGGAGGGTCTGGGCCTTATGAAATCCACCCTGTCACAGTGAGTTTGCGCATGCATAGGGGGTGCGGAATGTTGTGTGTCTGCCTGTCTGCTTTGGACCATATTCCGCAAGCGAGTGAAGTTGTGTCTCATGCGACGCACCTAAGTGGCCAAAGCCAAGCAAACCCGCAGAGCACTGATACTTTACAAATTTGCTATATTATTTATTGCAAGCGCCACCCATCCCATTACCTTTATGAGACGATGCAGCCTCGGCTCTATCCTCGTAGTGGAGGCAGGCTTGTCCAGCAAACACCATGGTCAGGATGGTGGTAAAAATATGACACCCCCACCCCCCTTCACACACACACAGATCACCTTTATAGGGCGGTGCAGGCTGGGCTCCTTGTAGCGCAGGTAGACCTGCCCGGCAAACACCATGGTCAGGATGGTGGTAAAAATATGACACCCCCACCCCCCTTCACACACACACAGATCACCTTTATAGGGCGGTGCAGGCTGGGCTCCTTGTAGCGCAGGTAGACCTGCCCGGCAAACACCATGGTCAGGACGGTGGTAAAAATATGACCCCCCTACCTCCCACCAACCCCCTTCACACACACACAGATCACCTTTATAGGGCGGTGCAGGTCGGGCTCCTTGTAGCGCAGGTAGACCTGCCCGGCAAACACCATGGTCAGGATGGTGGCGAAGCCGAAGCCCTCCATCTCTATGAGGTACCAGATGTCCCCCGACGACTGGAAGCACAGCACTAGGGCCAGCTGAAACATCCATCACAGGGCTATCACTGCTGCATCAACGCTAGATTTGTCTCCATCACAGGGCTATCACTGTTGCATCAACGCTAGATTTGTCTACAGCACTAGGTCCAGCTGCAACATCCATCACAGGGCTATCACTGTTGCATCAACGCTAGATTTGTCTACAGCACTAGGTCCAGCTGCAACATCCATCACAGGGCTCTCACTGCTGCATCAACGCTAGATTTGTCTACAGCACTAGGTCCAGCTGCAACATCCATCACAGGGCTCTCACTGTTGCATCAACGCTAGATTTGTCTACAGCACTAGGTCCAGCTGCAACATCCTTCACAGGGCTCTCACTGTTGCATCAACGCTAGATTTGTCTACAGCACTAGGTCCAGCTGCAACATCCATCACAGGGCTCTCACTGCTGCATCAACGCTAGATTTGTCTCCATCACAGGGCTATCACTGTTGCATCAACGCTAGATTTGTCTACAGCACTAGGTCCAGCTGCAACATCCTTCACAGGGCTCTCACTGTTGCATCAACGCTAGATTTGTCTACAGCACTAGGTCCAGCTGCAACATCCTTCACAGGGCTCTCACTGTTGCATCAACGCTAGATTTGTCTACAGCACTAGGTCCAGCTGCAACATCCTTCACAGGGCTCTCACTGCTGCATCAACGCTAGATTTGTCTACAGCACTAGGTCCAGCTGCAACATCCTTCACAGGGCTCTCACTGCTGCATCAACGCTAGATTTGTCTTCATGTCTTCGGACTGGTTGCTTGGGCAAAGTTTTGAAATTTAGCATTTTTCTTTCTCATTGACATTCAAACACACAGAATTGAGGCTGGAATAAGCCAAAAGTTCCAGAAAAATTGAAAAGATTTGGTGGCTATGATACATGCATGTACACATGCACACACACATACAGGATGAATGCTTGCACACCAACACTAGTGGCAACAGCTTGCACATGTATACACTCACAGACATACATATGACTGTGTGCCAAAAGGTGGGCATGAAAAGTGGACAAGGGTGGTCCAAAATAAAGTTATTAGTTTCATAAAATGATATGCATTTTTGGAAAGGGTATCATAGAAGTAATCTTTGTGTGAAAGGAAAAGACAATGTGTTCAGTGGTTTCCGAGGAATTAATGATTATGTCATGGTGTTCTGAGTGATGACAAACATCAAGTGTTACATCACAAACTGTTTCAAAACCTCATTTAATATACTTAGAGCAACAAATCATGTTGATTTAAGCTATTTGAGTTGTTGTTTCTATGTTTCTGATACAAGCTGTTGAGTTCCTGTTGAAATTTGTATAATATTATGGGATTTTTGAAGTAACACTTGATGTTCGTCATCACTGCTAGGTTCAAGAGTTTTGTTAATGAAAGTACTATCATTCAAAAATGCAACAACTACTCAAAAACAGTAACAAACACACAGAATTATCATTTAAACAAGTTTTTATTCATCAAAATCAAATTGTAAAGGAATTATTTAATGAAAACACCCCTATGACAAACATCATTGTTACCGAAATTGTAATCATAGCAAGCATTAAGTGACACAAAGCTTTGATATTACAAGGGTTTTTCATCATTTAGTACACACTGCTCCAAAACAACAAAAAGATATGGACAGAATGTCCTCTTCACTAATTTTATTAATCCAAGCCTCCTTTTCCATACCTCTCAAGTTGTATGTGATATGAAAAATGACAAATTCAAAATTTTGAAAACTGAAATGTTTACTTGGCGAAACAGTAATGACAACAATAAATCTTAATAAAGAAAGCTTAAATGAGAATAAAATAATTGTACTGAATTAATTAGCAATGTGAATGTCATTTTTTTTTTATCTGGTTAGTTCTTATCCACTAAAACTCTGAGTTTACGCATTGGACTGTAGAGGGGAAGTTTTTTGATCTTGGTTGTTTTTTTGCTCCTTTTGTTGCCTGCGTTTTGCTCCTTTTGCTGTTTAATTGTTTATGTTAATAAAGGAGCATTCGCCGAAATAGCCAGTAGTTTTGTTTTGTCTCTTGTGAATAAAATAACGTCACTTTACACTTGTGTAGATGTTTGTTTGTTGCTCCGATAAAGAGATACTTAACTCATGCTCACTCACAGACAAACTTTGCCATTTTGTTTTGTTGAGCATTCCATGGGGTACATAATGCTTAGCTTAAAACATCATGTAATCTAATCCATCATAGCTTAAAACATCATAATCTAATCCATCATATTTGTACTTTCACACCTTTCACTTTCCACACACCCTCATTCCCCCAAAAAGAGGAAAATAACCTTATTTGTAAGGCCAGCAAAAACACATACAGCAACACAATACCAAACTGAATGAGTGATACACAGAAAATCAATGTGCATAAGGCATGCATACCACACAAAAAAGCAATAATAACCTGTTTGACAGTTTAGTTTCAACACCAAAACAGATAAATAATTCATGTATACCCATACACAAAAGCAATTATTATAAAAATTGCAAGTTATCTGGATTCAAGTACATGTAATTGTCATTTAAGATAATAAAACGTGCACATCTTTACATTGCAATCATTCCTTACACCACAAGTAATGCTGCAAACCAGAATAATTAAACAAAAACTTGGGTGGCAGAGCAAACTGCAAACCAGACTAATTAACCAAAAACTTGGCTGCCAGAGGAAACTAAGTCAATAAACTATTGACTAAACAAGGCAAAAAGCATACCATGCAAATATTTTTTTTATATAATAATGACCATTATGAAAAAAAGAATTACTCAAAACACACTGTTCAACAAAAAAAGCAATAAAAAAAAGTATCATTCAAAACAGTTTTCTGTTACATGTTCAAGAAGACCTTTAATGAAAAAAGTATTCAAAACATACTGTTCAACAAGAATTTTAAAAAAAATAAACACACTGTTCATCAACAAGAAGAGCAATGTAAAAGTGTCCCTCAAAAGCACACTGTTCAAGGTCAAGATTGAAGAAAGGCATTCAAAACACAGGTCAACAAGAACAGTAAACGAGTAATAAAAAATTATCATTTTAAAGCACTATTCAAGAACAAGAACAAAAGGCATGATTCAAACAGGCTACTCTGCAAGAAACTTGTGCAGAAAAATAATACACCTTTTTGACTCCTGGAGCTAAAAAAGTTAACCAGACCAAGAACTTTAGACATGGCAAAATGAAAGAAGCCAAACTCAAAGCTAACCGATCGTGAAATATTGGCATCTGTGTGAAGAAACACTTTCATCCAGTTCAAGCTGGACTTCTCGCTTGAAAGAAGTCAGTGGCTCCCAAGAATATTCTGGGCGCAGTGGGACCGAGTACAACTGTGTGCCAGGTTTGCATTGGTAAAACAACACACAGGCCAACTGCAAGATTTCATCAGTCTCCTGGACAGCTACGAGGTACTCCTTCCGTTGCCACTCCATCATATGGAAAGAGCCGATGGTGGGGACACGTTCCTGCTCAGGCCTGGCAAGAACCACAGGGACAAAATGATTGGGAACCCAGTGTTCCTGGGCAATGTCGGTTCTTGAGGATGACCACATGATGGTTATCTTTTTGTCGGAGCTGACGTTGGGTGGTCGAATGATTCGGTTACAGTGAACCCTGTAGATGTCCCATCCAAGAAGTGGAAAGATGGACATGATGGGCCGCCTAAGAATGTAGGCGGCAGCCATGAAGCCCCACAATCCTGTAAACGCCGCATTCTGAATGGTGGCCAAAACTTCTTTCTGAAAACAATGTCTTGGGGAATCGTCGGGTGCCACAGATGTCAACACGGCAACATGGATGATGCTTTCTGCTGTCACATTATCATGTGCTGCGCACCACTGGCTGCCATCGAGGAACGCCTCTGGGACTTGAGCCATGGCCATGGTCACTCTGCATCGCATCTCCTCATGATGATCTTCATTGGTGAAAAGCAGGACACTTAGAGAGCGGAAAAAACAATTTCCATCCCCTTCTACACTTAATGGGGTACACTGCCTCTGAATTTCAGGATCTAAAAGAGAAGCAGCACAAAGGTCAACAGGGTGTTCATCAAAAGATGAAGAGGAAGGAGGGGGAATGGGATAGCTTTCAACAGCATTCTGCAGCCTCTGCGCTGAATTTCTGAAGTCCTCAAAGTCTATGCTGCTCCTTAGACTTTCAGCAACACAGTGGAAAAAGTCAATTCTGTCACTGGCATCATCCTGGGACAATGGAAAATGGGTGCCAGTGACCTCTTCTGGTTGATCGTCAGGAACCACACCATTGACAGGCGTTGGTGGGCTGTCGTGGTGGGCAGGCGTTGGTGGGCTGTCGTGGTGGGCAGGCGTTGGTGGGCTGTCGTGGTGGGCAGGCATTGGGGGGCTGTCGTGGTGGGCAGGCATTGGGGGGCTGTCATGGTGGGCAGATGTTGGGGGGCTGTCGTGGTGGGCAGGCATTGGGGGGCTGGCACGGTAGGGAGTACAAGGCGGAAGGGCTGCTGTCACTTTCACCTCCACAGTTTTCCATGGCTTCACATGACTTGCAGACTGGCAGTGCGAGTAGTCATCTGCCATGCATGGTGGGCAGAAGCAGGAACTCTCTCTTGTCTTCAAAACCCGGTCGCCTACCACTTGCAAATGGTGAAATTTTCTAGAACCGCAGATGGTTTCCACCATCGATGACTCGATCTGTCTGTCCACTTGCTGAGGAAGGACATGGAAAAACGTCTGTGTTTTATGTTGGCAAGTGTCTGTCCCTTCCGCATATGCCATGGTTTGGGAGCAGTGGTCGAACATATCTAACGCTCCTTTGATGCACACCACTCTAGATGCAATGTCTCGAGTCGCATTCCGCTTGACAGCACCACCACACCAGTCTGAGTCATTCTTTCCATGGCGTGCCCCAAAGAAAACCTTTTCAATGATGGTTGATGGTGAGCCTGGGATATGCGTGCGACTCAGCAATAGAAAAGGCAGTTTTGACTTAAACTGCGCAGCACATCCATCACTCACCATGACAACTTTTTTCAGTGGTCTTGTCTTTGCAACATGTTCAAGAGTCTTATCAATGAAGACCTGAGTAATTGATGCATCATGGCGGAGGTCATCAGACAAAAACACTAAACAGTCACGCCTCAGTTCCCCACATTCACAGCGAGTATGCACAACAACTGGAAACAGAGTCACCTGTGTGTAAGACCAATGGGCACTTTGGGGCTCATCCTGGAATTTGCAGAGAAAATTCTCTGCAAAGTCCACTGTCACTATTGCCCAGTCCTTGGGGAGGTTCTTCTTCAGTTGTTGCAGTTGACTCCTTTGCCAGTCGGCATTGAAGAGGTGTTGAAGAAGAGGACCTAGTTCACTCACAAGCTCTTTCACACAACCATGCACACTCCCACACTTGCTCACCTTTTGCATTCTTGATGCCTTTCCCACTTTCACAATCTCCCATTTTGGCCATTTCAATTGTTCATTCAAACGTTCACTCAGCTCATTCTCTAATCTGCCACGCACTTTCTCAACACCACAGAGTTGACATTCTCTCTTAATGCATTTGAGTTGTGGAAACTCTCCCTCATAAGCACACACACTCTCATCCAACAAAGATTTCACATTCTCAATTTTGTTCTTGAGCAAATAGTTCAGTCGCCACACTTTGGTTTTCGGGTTGTGACAAATTTCACAAAGACACTGTCTGAACTTAAGTTTGGTCACAGACCTCACAGTTTTTGGCTTCAGCCTGTAGAATGTCCTCAGCGAAACTTTTTTCTTTGTTTTAGATTTGAAATCTTTGTACAGTTCACGCACTGGTTTCAGCAGCTGTCTCTTGCAGTTCTGTGCCTTTCCTGGAATATGTGCCGAGTTTGACTCATAAAAGTCTCCCACCAGTTTGCTGTATTTGCTCCCAGAGGGGCCGTACACAGTTGGCTTTTCAGCACTTCTTTTGAGGAAGCGTCTCTTTAGTCCAGTTTTTTCTACATTTCGTGTTTTTCTAAACACCTCAGCCAGGTTTCTTTTGAACACCAGGGTGTTCTTGTCTCTTTTACAGCCAAGGGTTTTTAAGTGAGAGTTCAGTAGTTTGTATGGGCTTGAACATGGTGTGCTTGTTTGTTTTGTGGGTGATGCATGAACATTCAGCTCTGCAAGCCTTTCTTTTGTCTGCTTGTTCGATGTCTTCACAAGTCCCTTGATGACATAAGCAAGCTTCGTCCCTTTGGCTTGAATGTTTTGCTTGACACGTCTTACAGCGCGCAAGTATGCATCGCCGGTTGAGTAGGGGCAGTCAGTCTGTTGAAAGGCGTCTTCAACTTGCACACCTTTCTCCCGTCTTTCTCGCAGTTTCTCCTCTTTTTCTGCCTTCTTTTTTTGATGATACTCTCTGTTTTTCTCCAACACTCGTCTTTTCTTGTTTGCATGCATGTTTGTTCGGTACTTTTGGACAGCCAGTCTAATTCGTTCCCTGTTGAGGTCAGCTTCGGCTTTGTCCTGTCGCGTTCGTCGGGTAGGTTGAGTCTCCAGAGCCGCAGTCTCAGCCTTCTTTTTGGAACTGAAAAACAACCAAAAACCTACAATTAAAAAGTGTTTACTTTTTGTCCTCTTCTCCTCCCCCATCCTTTGGATGGCCTGAGATCTGCAGCGATGCAAATGCAAAGAGGTTCCATAACCTGCAAATGGGATTCCTGAAATGAAAACAAAAAAAATGTAACTGAACTTATAAAATCGTCTCTCCTGAAAATCCTTTGTTGATATGGGGAAGAGGGTGGTGGTGGATCTTTGTGCGCAAAGATTTTACCAAGTCCAATAACACTTTTAATTTTAGTTCATTTGAAGTCATTCTTTTTGCTAAACCCAGCATATCCAATTCTAAGGTCCATCAACTCATCACACAGATTTATCTAAAACGAGATATGGCTAAAAATTGATTTTCGGTTTTCAAGGTCGTACGTCAAGGTCAAGACGGCAAAATGGTTTGCGCGGATCTCTTCCTATTAAGGTGGCACACCTTCACACAAAATTGGACGCAATTCGGTGAAGGGGTTCGGGAGATATCCTTGGGACAGACAGAAAAAAAACCACAGACAAACCAGCCATTCGCAAAGTCCGATCACCTTCGGTGACGGACAACAAAGGCACAGACATGCACATGCCTGCTCACAAACAGAAGGCGCACATACAGAAAGGTGCACAAGCACAAAACAGAAAGGTGCACATTCACACACACATTTCAATTCTCAATATACACACACTTTATTTTCTATTTAAACCTACCACAACCTAATTACAAAATTCAAAACTACAAGATTTTTTTTGATGGCAAGTAAGCTGGCTCATTACCAAAACAACCACCAACAAAAAACCCATTATGATCGACTCAATATAATTATATACTTACAGATATTTTGCTTGACGCTGATTATGAAGCTGGCGCTCACGTTCCTTCTGCTCCTCGGGTTTCTCTTTGTGTCGGTACTTCCTGGCTCTCTCCTTGTCCTTTTCTCGTTTGTCCTGGTCACGAACAGGATCTTCTTTCAGCCGTTGTCTGTAGGCTGCAACAGCTGCTCTGTTTTTTGCTCTTCGTTCAGCATCTTTCTTCGCCTTATAATAAGCATTCTGCCGTTCATCCTCAGAGACTGCAGCAGCAGCGCGAGGGTAAGGATTCCGCATTGTGCCTGAAATTAAAACAAACATCCATGCATACATTAACAAACAAAAGAAAAACAATTGCTGTTCTGTTGAAACAAAAGAATAATTTTCATTAAATTGTTCGTCCTATCAAAAATAATCATGACTCATTCTTTATTAAGAGATGAAATCTTAATTAATTTCAAGAGGGATTAAAAATATATAACTTTTTTCTGTAAGGATGAAAAAAATCAGGCTGACGCTCTTTACCCAGGCTATACAATATTATAAAAACAACATCAAAACCTGTTTATTACTACTAATAGTACTAGTTACATTCTGCTGCTTAAACACCCATACAATAATAATTTACTAATAAAATCCTGAATAAATGGGTCAATAAATTGAAATATTGGTAAAGGTAAAGATGTGCCACCCCCCCCCCTGCATTTCTCGGTTAATTAGGTACCACATATTAACAATTAAAAACGGCTACATCATCTCGTCCCTATTATTTGAACTGATCTGATCTGAATTATGACCAACGTCAATTTACCCAGTTCCAAACTGGTGTAATTTATTTTAAAAGTCCTGTCTACAAAGTAGCTGACGTGTTTCAAATCTATCAACAACTTGAGTGTGACTACAGCAGTCAAGAAATATCTACCATCGCAATATATTTTCTTCAACGCTATCACATTATATACCAAGTCGATAAAACATACTCAATGTCATGACCAACGTCAGTTTTATGACCAACGTCACATTTACACCGTATCTATTGGTGACAAGCGTCACTGTTACACAAACCGAAGCCGTGTAACTTGAACCTAATCTTTCAAATGCGAAAGCGACGATGGCGCCCAAGATCGGTTAAGCGCCCAAATTAACTTCCTCCGATGATTATCTTTGGTAGCGCTTTAAACATACTGCTGAGAATGCAATAGATCGAGCATGAAAGCACTTGAAGGTGCCAAAATTGATTACGAACGTCATTTTGATGACAGACGTCAAGATGTACAAAATATTTACCACTAACCTTTTTCAGCTTGCAGACATCTCAAACCCCACGCTATGAATCCGCCATAGGAAATGATGATTGCGCATGTCAGTCCGATTACAATGTAAAATGTAAAGAGTAAAAAATAATTGCTTCCACGATTTTATTGAGCATTATGACAAACGTCATTTGTTACTGAATGTTCTGAACCGATGAAAAAATGTTAAAATAAAAAAAATAAGGTTCTTTTTTGATAAACTACAATGATTCTCCCATGGTGCATTGCTTTCTCAAATCAATGACGTCAATTTCCGTTTAGTTTTACACGGAGCAGACGATGCCATAGTGAAAGCGAGTTTGAACCGAAGATTACATGATGAGTGACGTTTGTCATCGTTATCGTTTCATCGATTTTTCAGACAAAATATCTTACTCTAATCGTATTTGTCTCTTGCGTTCAGTAAAATATGCATTTCAACGTAAAAATGTTGCAAATTAAAGTTGTTTGTACACTGTGTGTACGTTGTAAGCGTTGTTGCAGTCATGACCGGTAGCGATGTCCGTTTTCAGCTACCGGAAAAACGAGCCAATTTCACACTTTTGTATAAATTGCTCAATAATGATTTATCAGTCGCTGTTGATATTGTCCCCAGTGTTTTTTCAAACGTTCATGCGCACGGAAATCCAAAAATAACACAACTCAGTTTATTGGGTGATAGTTTATTGATCATCAAAAAGCAGCACCCTCAAAGTGCTCACCTTTTGGCACACAGTCATATACAAACATACACATCTGTCCACCCACCAGCTCACCTAATACAAATACACAATAGACCAACAGCAAAATCTATGTTTAGCCAGTTTGACAAAACACAGATTTTGGTGGTGGTCATAACTGATGTATGTTTGAGTTCACCAACTCACCTTTAGACACAAATGCACAATACAACAACAGCAAAATATTTGAGTTAGAATAAGAGACAATCTAGCCATTCCTATGACACAATGGCAAATAACAGCAGAAATGAAAAAGTGGACTCACAATGACGATGAGGGAGGTGGCAGGCGTCATGTACAGGTAATGCACCATGGACATGAACAGAGGCATGTGGTTGTTCTGGGCTCCGATGAAAAACAGCCTGCAAGCCAAAGTGCACATTGCAGTGTTCATTCTATTGCACCATGGACATGAACAGAGGCATGTGGTTGTTCTGGACTCCGATAAAGAACAGCCTGCAAGCCAAAGTGCACATTGCAGTGTTCATTCTATTGCACCATGGACATGAACAGAGGCATGTGGCTGTTCTGGACTCCGATGAAAAACAGCCTACAAGCCAAAGTGCACATTGCAGTGTTCATTCTATTGCACCATGGACATGAACAGAGGCATGTGGTTGTTCTGGACTCCGATAAAGAACAGCCTGCAAGCCAAAGTGCACATTGCAGTGTTCATTCTATGGCATTATGAACATGAACAGAGGCATGTGGTTGTTCTGGGCTCCGATAAAGAACAGCCTGCAAGCCAAAGTGCACATTGCAGTGTTCATTCTATGGCATTATGGACACGAACAGAGGCATGTGGTTGTTCTGGGCTCCGATAAAGAACAGCCTGCAAGCCAAAGTGCACATTGCAGTGTTCATTCTATGGCATTATGGACACGAACAGAGGCATGTGGTTGTTCTGGGCTCCGATAAAGAACAGCCTGCAAGCCAAAGTGCACATTGCAGTGTTCATTCTATGGCATTATGGACACGAACAGAGGCATGTGGTTGTTCTGGGCTCCGATAAAGAACAGCCTGCAAGCCAAAGTGCACATTGCAGTGTTCATTCTATGGCATTATGGACACGAACAGAGGCATGTGGTTGTTCTGGGCTCCGATAAAGAACAGCCTGCAAGCCAAAGTGCACATTGCAGTGTTCATTCTATTGCACCATGGACATGAACAGAGGCATGTGGCTGTTCTTGGCAGGCTCTGATGAAAAACAGCCTGCAAGCCAAAGTGCACATTGCAGTGTTCATTCTATGGCATTATGGACATGAATAGAGGCATGTGGCTGTTCTTGGCAGGCTCTGATGAAAAACAGCCTGCAAGCCAAAGTGCACATTGCAGTGTTAATATGAATTGTTCAGAAATAATTAAGGCTCTGATGAAAAACAGTCTGCAAGCCAAAGTGCACATTGCAGTGTTAATATGAATTGTTCAGAAATAATTAAGGAGAGTAACTTCATGGTGTGTGGAAGTGATCTTGCCTAATTCAATCGGTCAAACAGGGGAAGTCACTCTACCATCAGCTCTCGTAGCCTATCGACTCGTGTGTTTGAGAAGACATACAGCACTTAGAACACTGTGCATCATTCTAAAAATTTATGTCATTTATATTTTTACATCACATTTCGCATGTTTTATCAGTTTGTGGCCAGTGGCCACCCCAAATGTTTCTTTAAAAATGCTTGCAAGTCGCTGACTCGCATCCTGCAGTTTCAAGCTTCGACGCCATTGTTGCTGTAGTATTTGACCGAGTAATGGAAGTAAACAACTCTAATTTCAACGAAGTGCTCTCCCCTAATTTTTTTTCCAAAAATCGTCTATTCTATTACACCATGGACATGAACAGAGGCATGCCAATATCTGCAAGGCAATGGGGACCCTCTATCCCTCCTCTAGAACTTTCTATACCCTAAATAAAAGGGTCTCCAGGACCCCTTGTCTTGCAGGAGAGCCCTTGATGGTGATCAGAGGGGCAACTCCTCTTGAAGATCAAAATACAAAACTACTAGAAATTGGGGAAAAGGGCTGCTCCTCAAGCTTAACCCTTTCACTGCCAAAGTCGCATTTTAGCACCACAGTGATTTAACACCTATGTCATTAAAAGGCATCAAATTGGGATATATTATCCAAAGACCCTATTGTCTTTGTTTTGGGAAGTAAAGGTAGACCTTATTTTATATATTTCACAGAAAAATCCCCAATACTGCAGATGGATTTTGTTCTATACCCAGGTAAATTTAATGGAATTTTTTTAGGTTGAAGTATGGCTGGCGGTGAAAGGGTTAAAACCCCATCTGACATCATTATTTTGTTTCTCTACATTCATTTTCTCTGAATTCAGAGAGTTCACTGAAAAGAACCATGCCTGAAAAATAAAAGAAATATTAAACACACTAACCTCTGTTGCTAACCTCTGGAATTTACTAACACCTAACCTAAAAAGAGCACCAACACTAAACACCTTCAAAAATCTCCTGAAAATTTTAGCCAACTACTTTTCGAACACAATGATTGAATTACAATCATAATTTTAAAGACATGCTTTAAGCAAACAAAACAGTGATCAATGAAGGGACGTTTATAAGCCGCAAGGCTTACGCTTGAGCCAGTCCCACACTATACCATACCATACTATACTACTAATGCAAAATAGACCCGTCCTGACTGACCTGGACATGGAGAGAATGGTGCCGTTGATGGTGCCCATGACAGAGATGCCGATCAGTATGGGCATCAGCCACTGCATCACGCCCATCGTGTGCTCTGCAAACGTCTGAAACAGTGCCAAAACAAACAGAACACGCTTTATGCCACTGAAAGATGTCTCCCCATCCACAGTGCACACCAGCTAACTCACGATAATTTTCAGGTCCCAATTTAATCCTTCTTATGGAAAAAAAAAGTATCTCGAAATTTCTCAAAATAAAGTTTTAAGTCCTTTCATTGCTTCAATTTTGACTTACTAGATTTCTGCTGCATACTAAATTGCTATATGCATGGGTGCTACTCCCCAAAATGAAAAAAAAATGGACGATTCAGGGGGACAACTTAAGAGAGGTACAGACAGTTAAAATAAGAGACAAAGTTTGAGTCTGATAAGCCTTGTAAAATTATTACATGTAAACTTCCAAGATAGAACAACTAGACTAGGTTCAAAACGCCCCAAATAGCTTGTAGTCAATTTTTGTTGTTGATGAATTACAAAAAACTGAAGTTCAGTTTCTGGTAAAATTAAAAATAGTGAAATCAGTGTAAAAATGAAAGAGTAGCACCCATGTGTATGGGTAATTACACAGTGCAGCTTGTCGATCCTGGGTTCCTTGTTCGAGGTGCTTTGCAAGCAATGCATCATAAAATCACCAAAAGCCTTTTCTATCATTTTTCAAAATTTGACAATTTAACCCTTTCAATAGTTTCATTGCCACTGTCGCCTCTTGGCACCACAATGATTGAACGCCCATGTCGCTGAAAGGCATCAAACGAGGGTCTTATATCCAGTGACCTTATGTTCTTCATTTTGGGAGGTAAGAATAGGCCCTGTTTTACGGATGTCACAAAGGAATCCCAAATATTGCAGATGAAACTTTTCTCTACCCAGGTAAGTTTAATGGAAAGTTTTGGCTAAAAAATGGCTGGCGTTGAAAGAGTTAAGGGGCTTCACTCAACATCCCCCCCCCATACACACACATACATCCACACACACACATATACACACACACACACACCACACACACATTCACACACACACATTCACACACACACACACACACACACACAATTTACACACACACACATTTACACACACACACAAACCCTAACTCACCACAGCCACAGCTGTAGATTGCACCATCTGGCGAGGACTGAGGACCGCTAGATACGCCACATTAGCCACCAGGTAGACTGAGATGATCAAGCTCATCGAGATCAGGATGGCACGCGGGAGATTTCTGCCCAGTCATAACACCAACAATCGCTCAATAATATCAGAACACTTTCAACATTTCAAAGTTGCAAAGAAAGAAGATTAATTTTAAGATTCTATTTCTTCTCTTTGCTCTTTAACTTTCAAACTTCCTACACTAAGCACACACACACACACACACACACACACACACACACACACACACACACACACACACACACACACACACGCGCGCACACATGACCTATCGCAGATGTGCGCACACACTCATACAGTGGTATACACACACATAACACATTGATTGAAATGTTAACTTCAGTATATTTCCAAAGGACAAAAGATGCATAACGTTTCCCATTTCAAGGGTAGAATAATGTTTCTGTGACACCATTTTAAGAGTTCTGCACAACATAAAAACTGCCTATTCAATGTCAATCAATTTTTAGGCCTTCACATTTTCAAGAGATGATTTTAAGCTTTCTTTTATTATTACTATCAAAGTATCATCACAATGTTTTAATGCCCTTTGAAGCTATAATAAAATGTTTACTCTAGCACAAATATTGCAACTATGACATTACATTGGTCAATGTATTAACTTTTAAAAAATCACATTCCACAAACATCCTAAACACTAAAACGGATTAAACAAAGAAAAGCAATTAACGTATGACTCTATGACTATGAGAGACAAAAAATAAGATTGAAATTAAAATCATATTTCACTAGCCTAGTAGGTATCCTTCTTCTTCAATCGCTCAGACAGTTTCCTGTCAATGATGAGCGCAGATGTGTCATGCTGACATTATGCGCCTAAGAAATAGTTAGGCCCAGCAAGTCCGACTTTGGCTGGAGGCAGAAAAATAGTAAACTAGATGACAGACAGTAAGCAAAGGGAAAAGGCAGAGTTAAAGAGTGACAGAAAAGAGGAAGTTACAAGCACAGAACTTGCAGAAGGTGGAGGGACTATTTATACAAGACCCCCCGAATATCCCCACTGGGGATAGTAGGTATCCTTTCACCTATAAAGATGTTCACTTACTTGTGAGGTTCTACAAGTTCTTCTGTCAAGAAGTTCAAATAACTCCTGAAAACACACAAAGGAAACAAAATGTCAATCCAGAGAGATGCTTGTGATTCCAGGAATTAACAAATATTAGACATGAAAAGACAAATAACAAAAATTATCTCCTTGAAGTTCATTACCTGCAATAAAGTCATAATTATATTCAACTCCCCTACTTCCTCCCAACTACCCCTTTCATTCTTCACACACACAGACACACACACACACACGCATTTCTGGATCTTATTTTCCGTGACACTATTTTTGACAAACTCCAAATCATTTCACAAAAGATGCTGTTGTATTAAACTGTACTCAGTCAGCTTCTTCACTTCCTGAGTGCTTTTTAAAAAGAAACGGAACGGAACAGACCAAGGAGGAATATTTGTAGCAGCAAAAAGGAATTTGGGGGAGCTGAGAGGAATTGTGACGCAGTATCTTACCTTTCACATTATTTGAAGCAAGCAATTTTCATCTTTTTGAACTTGTCTTGTTCAAACTTAAAGTAAGTCTTGTCTGGAACTAGTGGAAGTGTCACAACTATCCCTATTGCACAATAGGAAGCTTTTGGTTTGTTCATCTGCCTTTTATTTGGGTAGACCAAGACGGTTGGTGCCATAGATGACTTACCGTATTTTCCGGTCTACAAAGCGTATCCTTGTCTAAACAGCACCCCCTGAATTTTATTAAAATTCTGGGGAAAAACAATGATAAAGCCGCATTCACTGATTCGGTGTCTAAGCCGCAAGAGACTGGAAAAAAACCGAACCTGAGCCGACAAGCAGACGAACACTCGAAAGCCACGGCAACTAGTATCGTAGCTGACAGTCCGTGTTGCACTCGCACACAAACTACACAGTACAGACCTAATCTTCACCCATAACGGACCCACTAAATACTGGATTATGCACAAAGACACAACACAACACAAAACAAGACAAAGTAATGCACTGGCAGTTCATTTTCAAAGTTTGCAGACACGAAACTTTCATTTCTCATTTTCACAAAATGGCGCAGCGCACTCCGCTGATGCATAATCACGGCAAGCGCTAATGCAACTGCTGTTTTCATTTATTGGCTTTTGGGAGTTGTTTGCATTCAGCAAGTATTTCAGTGTAGACGCTAATGCCGATTTATCAGTTTATTATTTAAGCAAAGGAGCTGCTTCTCAACTTCTTTTTTGTAAAGTGAGACCAATCACTTAGTTCCAACTTATGGAGTGAGACCAATCACTTAGTTTCAATTTGGAAGTTGACTTCGCATTTTCGTTTCCACAGTTTGTAAAGATCGACACGATCGCGACCGTTTCAGTGAAAACTTTCATCATTAACTGCTCAGTGAAGAAAAATGTGCATAAAAGTGGTGAAATCTAGTGGTCAGATCGTGTTATCGCTGCTTAAATTCCTCAGTATTGGCCTGAGAACAGTTCGTTTTTACCGAGATTGACGATGTCAACACGCACAGGCTGGAGTTGATGACCAGCCTAAAATACAGAAGGGCAAATATTCACAAATTAGCCGCAATTATTGTTTTAGCCGCAGGGGTCAAAGTTGAAGAAAAAATGGAGGTTTATAGCCCAGAAAATATGGTAAAAAGTAAGACTCAGGACCGTAATGAATCAATTAAAGTTCATCTTTAATAATAATAATAATAATAATTCTTCCAGCCCTATTCTCCTGACACACTGTGACAGCAGGACTCACCAGGCTTTACATGAAAACATGAGAATGTAAAATTTGAAGGACAAGAACTGACCATCCACTGTAGGCCCAGAATCCTGAGTAAAATGACAGAGCAATGGCCCCAGCACTGAAGTCTGAGTCTGCAAAGGGTGTATCAAAAGACTCCATGTTTCCTGAAAGAAAAGGAACAAACAACATTAAGTTCTCAACATATACCATACAGTCATGTAAAGGAAGTCAGGGTCAAATTATATTTATGGATCCCTATCTCAGTGCTTTGTTGTTTTTGCAACTTGAAACTACTGGCAATGCAAAGTCATGCCAAGAACAGACCTGCCAACCCCCTAACAGACCAAAGAGGAATATTTGAAGCAGGAAAGAGGAATTTTCGGGAGCTAAGAGGAATTTTGACGCGACATCTTACCTTTAGCGCGTAAACATAATTTGAAGCAAGCAATTTTCATCCTTGTGAACTTGTCTTGTTTAAAACTAGTCTTGTCTGGAAGTGTCACAACTACTCCTAACACAATAGAAGCTTTTGGTTTGTTCCTCTGCCCTTTTTATTTGGGCAGACCAAGACGGTTGGTGCCATAGATGACTTAAATAATAAGAGTTGGAAGGAAGATAATGAATCAGTTTAAATTCATCTTTGTTCTCCTTTCCTTCTGTTGGCTTGAAAAAGTTGGTAACGGTGGAAGACGAAGTCTGGGAGTTTGCAGTTTCGATAAGACGATGAGAAGTAATGTGGCATTTGATGTCTTGACACCCTCCATCCTCCATAGGAGACTTTTAAGTGTAGTGAGCACATCATACATCTAGCATGATGCACACTTTCTTGATCTCTGAATGCGCATATACTTTTCCATGTAATCATGGCAGAAATATTGGTAAATTCTTTCTTTTCTCCCCAGTTTCACACACATCGATGTGTCAATCGCCATCTTGACGGAAGTGCGCAAACAGAAACTAGAAAGCCGGTTATACGCACAACAGCTGTGCTGTTCTGTATATAAGACGAATTTGTGTGTTCATAAAAACTTTTTTTTAAAGTTTTGAAAGCGGAATTTTATGGACTTGAGCGGAAGGGCGGAAGAAATGTAGTCTGAGTGGAAGAAATTCCGCTCAAAGCGGAAACGTTGGCAGGTCTGCAAGAAACACATGGGTATCAGTTTAAAAAGCAAGCCAACCAGCCATGCAGGCTCTGCATCAATAAATCAAAACATTTCTGTAATCCATTGGTTGGGTTTTTTTAAAGGCAGGAGAATGGGCCAATAAGTCAGAAAGATAGTAGATGACAGAAAGCAAAAGGAAAAGGCAGAGTCAAAGAGAGTGGCTGATTAGAGGAAGTTACAAGTACAGAACTTCCAGAAGGTGGGGGAACTGTTTTTACAAAAGACCCCCCGGTATCCCCACGGGGAGAGCTCATTCCAAAAGGCATAAAGATAGAAAACAGACTGACAGAAAAACACATACATGTCCATAAAGAGACTAACACAGAAACATAACCTCCAAGACAAAGGTTAAAAAAAGAAGTGAACCATGATTCTATTACAACCATCCAGACCATTAGCAATGTAAAAAAAAAAAAATGTAAAAAAAAGTTTTTTCTAAAACAACAAACTTGAACTGAAGGCAAAATAAAGCCAGAAATTTGAGGAAAGCATTTTTACCTTGGCCTATGTAGACAAATCCGATGATGATGATGATGGCCAGAGCGACGAGTTTGGATGAGGTGATGAAGACCTGTAGCCTGGTGACCCACTTCACATTGCGACAGTTCATGACCACAATCAGGCCTGTTAAAAGATAATAAAAGATGGATTATTTAGTACATGAATGCAAAAAGTATAGAACTTTACTGCAAACGTTACTCACATTTTACTGTTTAATAATATTGATCACTACTGTATTTACTATTTCAAATAAAATCTTTAATTTATGTGAGACAAGCACACCCAAACCACACATTAACTAATTAAGTGACTATCTCACAAAGAATCAAGGTCACACACACACTCACTCTCTCTATATATTTATTGCTTCATATGCCATAGAGAGATAAGCAATAAATGCATCCTTTGATTCCTCAAATACTCACACACAATCACCACAGCCAGAAACCTCTCCGCCAAAGGAGGGACCAGACAGGTAGGAAAGATGGGCTGCAGAATGTAGAGCGAAGCGATCAGACTGAGCGCGGCCACCCCAACCGGGCAGATCAACAAGAAGTTGATCCACAGGCACATGAAAGCCGGGTAGTCCCCGAACGCTCGCTTGATGTAGATGTACTCCCCGCCAGACTGGGGAATGGAGGCGCCGAGTTCGGCGTAGCAGATCGCACACAGCATGTTGTACAGCCCGCACAGGCTCCACATGACCATGGACATGCCCACCGACTTCACGTGGATCAGGATGCCCACCGGCGATACGAATATGCCCGAGCCGATGATGATGCCCACGATGATGGCCACCCCTTGAAACAGAGTGATCTGCTTCTTCAGGCCCACCGTTTTGTCTTTGGTGATCTCCGCCACAGCTCGCACCTTGCCTTTGCCCATGGTTCAGACTTGAGAATCAGCGTCTCAAACTGCAACAAAGCAAAATGGACCATGTCAATAAACATTCAAAAAAACTCCAAGATGAATTTTGAAAATAAAAATTATGCCTTTTTTTTCCCTCACATAAAGAACTCAGTATGTTAATTATTATCAATCACAGTAATTACACTATAACTATAAGCATAACAGCTAAAATCGTAATGCCAATTGATAATAAACAGTATTTTTGCCATAAATGAGAGCGAGAAGACCTGTTTGTGCACACACACAATAAATAAATACCCCCCCCCCCCCCCCCCCGCAAATGTTGGCTAAAAATGGCCGTTGGCTAAATGTCCATTGGCGAAAAGTACGTTGGCTAAGTGGCCGTTGGCTAAATGGCCCGGATTCATCATGTCACTATTGTCGCATGAAAATAGGTAGTTCGTAAAAATAAGTAGCTCGCTACCTTTGACAGTGTGTATTTGCGACATTGAGCATGAACCACAAATTTCACTTTTTTCTAGGGTTAGGGGTAGGGTTAGGGTTAGTTAAATGGTTAAAGTACAGAAAAAGTGAAATTTGTGGTTGTCGCAAATACAGACTGTCAAAGTAGCAAGCTACTTATTTTTACGAGCTACCTATTTTCATGTGACAACTATGCAAAGTTATGCATGTAGGCAAAAAGAATCCAGAATATGATTGTTATGAAAATTGATCAAGAAGAGCAAAAGATAAATGCATGTACTGAGGAAAAAGACCTTGGAGTCGTATTTGACAATAATCTTACTTTTGATACACATATATTCATAAAGAAAGTAATAAGGCAAATCAGATGTTGGGAATAATTAAAAGAACATTCATTCATTTGGATAAGAAAACATTTTTGTTACTATACAAATCATTGGTACGTTCACATTTAGAGTATGGTAATATCATCTGGTACCCGTATCTAAAACGTCAGTCAGCTTCTATTGAAAGGGTACAGAGGAGAGCAACCAAGATGGTTAAAAGTTGTAAAGATTTTGATTACCAAGATAGATTAAAAATGTTAAACCTTCATTCATTAAAAGGAAGACGTGTTAGGGGAGATGTACAGATGTACAAAATTTTTAACAACTTAGATGACATTAGCATTGATTCTCTTTTTACACTATCCATTTATAACACTTTAACAGCACTAGAAATCAAGAGGGAAAATTGCATAACAACAGGCTAATACTAACAGGCGTAAACATTGTTTTAGTAATCGAGTTGCTAACCTCTGAAATTCACTAACACCTAACCTAAAAAGAGCACCAACACTAAATACCTTCAAAAATCTCCTTGACAAAGATGAAAATTTTAGTCAACTATTTTTTGAACATAATGATTGAATTACAATAATAATTTTAAAAGGCATGCTTATGCAAACAAAACAGTGTCAATGAAGGGACGTTTATAAGCCGCGAGGCTTAGGCTTGAGCCAGTCCCACACTATACTATACTATACTATACTAACAATGTCAACTGTGTTGTGAACCTGCAGTGTGAGTGTGTGTCGAAACTGTGTTGCATGAAGTTGCATCATCTCAGACATCTGGTCGCCAATCGGCACTTTTTTCTGTTTGTACTACTACTTATCCTCCTACTGCTAACAATTCATTTACACTTAAAACTTTTACAAAGATCCAGACTAAATTGTAGAAAGACAATAAAAGAGTGATGTTAGTATTGGCTACTGTAGTCAAGTGTAGTCCGAGTCTGCTAGACCAAGCCGACAAAGCCTACCACGTGTTCAAAAACTGAAAAAGTCCAACTCACTGCACATCTGTTGATATACATGTAAGAACAATATTTTAAAATTCACTATCCAATATATCGCCACGTCTCGGTCGATTGGACAGCGATTTTTCCTGGTAACTTACCAAGTTTGCTACAGAAAGGAAGATTTTATTGATGATCGCAACACAAAATCTGACTCAGCCCTGTGTTTTTGCCCTCGCCTGCCGGAAGTCTGCATGTTTTTTGGCGCGCCAATCCAGTTTGCAGAAACGAGATGTAGCGAGAAAGAGAGAGAAAAATATAGTTTTTACGCCTTCTGGGTCAAAAGACCATTTGGCATTTGAAATTATAAAGATCCTGAAAAAAGTGGATTTTTAAATGATAAGATATGATTTTAAAGTTATATAATTTTTTATTATTTATTAGGTAAGTTATTTTTAGAAAGATTTTTAGAATTTTTGGGTAAAGGTAAAGGAAAGATATTTGGCTGTTTGCTTTTAAGTCTGGCAGATTGGAGGAAGTCTAATTAAAAAAAAGCTACTCCAAACAAACAACAGCATATAATTTGAAAAAAGGGAATTATACACAAATGAGACAGGATCTTGCTGATCAGAGTTGGGATCACTTGCATGACTTGAGTGTCGAGGAATGTTGGCAGGACATTAAAGGGAAAATACACCTCTCAATGGATAAAACCATAACAAAGAGTAGAGGTATTAATAATATGAAGAAAAAACATAGACCTTACTGGATGTCACTAACATTAAGAGGAAAGGTGAAAAAGAAAGAAAGATTATAATATAGAAAATATTTAGAGAATGGGAAATTAAAAGCTGGTAAACGTTACAGGGACTATATAGAAGTAAGAAATCATTGCTGTAAAAAACTGAGGAGTGAAACAAAGGAACATGAAAAAGAAATAGCCAAAAACTGTAAGCTAAATCCGAAGATGTTTTGGAAATATATAAACTCTAAACTCAAACTGTGTTCTGGGGTTAGCTCTCTGAAGGATAAGCAAGATAATATTGTCACCGATGATCTGCAAAGCTAATGTTTTGAACGAGTTTTTTGCTAGCGTGTTTACAAAGGAAAATACAGACAACTTACCACAAACTGCTAATGAGGCCCCTGCATACAGTGCAGACATTGTTATAACAGTAGAAGCTGTGAAGAATAAACTGAAAAATGTGGATGTGAGCAAGGCTCAGGGGCCAGACAAGATCCCAGCCAGAGTGCTCAAAGAGCTACATCAGGAACTAGCACTTCCTCTAACAATTTTATATAATAAAAGTTTAGAATTTGGGGAACTCCCATCAGATTGGAAAACAGCAGAGGTCATGTCAATCTTCAACGAGATACAGCTTGAAGAAGAAACATATAGCGCAAAGAAGGACATTTCGGTTTTCAAGGTCACACTTCAAGGTCAAGGTCAGCATGGTGATAATGTATGCTCGGATGTTTTCTTCTCTAGGGTATACAGTACCACACACAATCTGAAGCGCTTCTGTCAAGTACCAATGTGGAAAATATGGCTTAAAACCCAATGTGTAGACCCCTACCACTTTCAAGGCCTACTGATCGCCCGGACCGTGACCTTGACCTTGATCGGTATGCCACCATCAGAACGGGCATAAGCCAAAGTACCTTCATGCCAAATTGGAAGACTCTAACACTAACGGTGTGGGAGTTATGGCCCCTGAAAGATTTTCGGTTTTCAAGGTCGTACGCCAAGGTCAAGGTCACGACGGCAATATGGTTTGCGCGGATGCCTTCCTCTCATGGTGACACACCAGCACACACAATTTGACGTGATTCTGTCAACCCGTTCGAAAGATATCCTTGGGACAGACAGAAGGAGAAAAAAATGACCCTCCAATTTTCAGGCTCCAGCGATCTTTTTGACCTTGACCTTGACCTTGATCGGTATGCCATCATCAGAACGGGCATAAGCCAAACCACCTTCATACCAAGTTTCAACATCCTATGTTGATCGGTGCCCGAGATATGGCTAAAAATAGATTTTCGGTTTTCAAGGTCGTACGTCAAGGTCAAGGTCACGACGGCAAAATGGTTTGCGCCGATCTCTTCCTATTAAGGAGGCACACCTTCACACAAAATTTGACGCGATTCGGTCAAGCGGTTCGGGAGATATCCTTGGGACAGACAGAAAAGAAAAAAAAGGGAAAAAAACACCATACTAGCCCATCGCAATAGTCCGTCTTGGTGACGGACTAATAAAAAGGGTACAAGAACGGACCCAGGTAACTATAGACCAGTGAGCCTGACGTGCATATTATGTAAGATTTTAGAACAGTTTGTACGGGACGCTGTTGTTAAACATATGGTAGGAAGGACGCATTGAGAGGCTGCAAGGCCTGGTCGTCCAAATACCCGACCTGACCTGACCTGACCTAGAATTTTTTGGTAAAGGTAAAGGAAAGATATTTGGCTGTTTGCTTTTAAGTCTGGCAGATTGGAGGAAGTCTAATTAAAAAAACCCAGGGCTACTGTTTAAAATTCATGCTTTACGCTCAAATGAGCATTTGTTTTTAAAATCCATGTTGTGCTCAAAAGAGCTTTATTATTAAAATTCTTAAGAGGCATAGGCCTGTATACAAAACTGTACAAAGTTAATGACCAAATGATCGTAAAAATTTTACAGTACTCCCCGCTTATAGTAAACTCGGTTATAAGAAATGTCGGTTATAGTAAAGGAAATCACTGGTTCCCGGCCAAAGGTCTACTGTTTTATTACTAAATAGTCCTCGGATAGTATCAACTCGGTTATAATTTTTTAAAAACTGCTATAGTAAAGTCACTTTTTGTTCCCCACAGGACTGGCTCCTCGGTTACAATAAGAAAAAAATCCTCTTCGTGACCTTTGTAAATACGTCACCAATGTATGCGTCACAATCTCACCACTCCTCCACTCACCCATAGTAGCAACTGCGTTATAATAATAATAAAAAAGATCCTTTCGTAAAGTCATTTGTGGTTTAGTTCCTCCTCAGTTACAATATTTTAAAAAAAGTCCTCTTCGTGACCTTTGTAAAAACGTCATCAATGTATACGTCACACCTTCATCAACGAAATTGAAAGGCACTCAAAAACATGTTTTTTCCCCCTCATTCTTGTTAGCAAGAATGCGTAATTTATGCCGTTGCCAACCTTGAATGTTTGGTAATGTGCCTATGGACTTTCTTTAAAAGAAAAGACGAAACTTATTACCAATTACAAGAGAAAATGGACGGCCATGGAGGACGGAAAAGACAGGCGTTGTCTTTAAAAAGAAAAATTCAACTAGTTGACCAGGTCGAAAAGCACTGTCCTTCTGTCTGTCTGTCTGTCTGTCTCTCTCCCTCTCTCTCTCTCTCTCTCTCTCTCTCTCTCTCTCTCTCTCTCTCTC
>CM065692.1:39915559-39978059 GCA_017654935.2 Phymorhynchus buccinoides | reverse complement strand
AAACGTCCTCGGATAAGATAAAAAATATCATAAAAACTTTACTATATCCGAACATCGTTTATAAGAAAAACCTGTTAGAGTAAAGGAAAAGCCTTGCTCCCCTGGACTTTACTATAAGCGGGGTGTACTGTACTTGGTTTAAGAGATTATTTTAAGACCGGAAAGTATTATTATGTACATTATTATTATGTACACAACTTTTACATACAAGCTATTTAGTCTTTTAATGAGTTAAGTTGTATTTACTGTTTTTATATAAAAAGAATTGTTAAAATTAGTTGAGTTATGATTAAATATTTGTAGTTTTTGTTTTATTTTCTAAGTATTTGACCTATTGAATCTTGTCCCTTAGGACATGACACAACATAGTTTTCACATATGTGAAAATAAGTTGAAGATTTATTATTAAAAAATGTTTAAAGTGATAACATTCGTTTTGTTTAAAAGTTATTATTAAAATTATGTTTGTTTTATGTTTTGATTAGGTTATGGAACCTGACCACTAATAGCCAGTCTTCCGAGTGGGTAAATCCAGTCTTAAACTAGATCTGTCAATGACCAGATGGTCATAAAAGATTTGGTGGTTTAAACATTTATATGTACATTATTATTATGTACACAACTTTTACATACAAGCTATTTAGTGTAATCCTAATATTTAGCCTGTTAAATCTTGTCCCTTAGGACGTGATATACATAGTCTAGAGATGTTTTATTAGTAGTTTTCCCATGTTAAAATAGGTTAAAATTTTGTAAAAAGTCAGTTTATAAATAACAAGATTCGTTTTGTTTTAAAAGTTACTATTAAAATTTAGTTTGTTTATATGTAATTAGGTCATAGAACCTGACCATTGGTAATTAGTTTTTTAAGTGGACGAACCCAGTCTTAGTCAGAGTCTGTTGTATTATAAGATAATGTTGTTAACAAGTGGGGGAACACACCGTCAGAGGCCTCCATTACTATAATTAATATAAGTAGTTTTATTTGCTCCATCTGATCCCAAGGGGGGGTAGCAACAAAAACTCTCCCGCCCCTGATGTCATGACGGAACAAAAAACAAAAAAAGAATAGTTTTAAGCTTTTACTTAGTAGTGGTAATGGTAGTGAAGGTGAAAGTGGGGATGGTTAACGATTCTTGTATGCTCGGAACGGAGGGAGGGAGGGAAAGGGACCCCTCCTCTCAGCTCCGAGCAGTGGCAAGGCACCGCTTGGGCAGTCCCAAAAAGGGGGGGGGGGAGCACGAGCGCAAAAGCGCGACGGTTTACGAAAGAGCCCCCCGTTGCGCGCGCCGGACACCCATCTGCAGGGGGAAAGGACTTTAAAAAAATGGTGGGCTCAAAAGAGTCGCTTCGGCCCATCAGGCGCATGTTTTAGTTAAAAAGGGGAAGGAGGGAAAGGGAGCTGGAATGCAGTTAGGTATCCGGCCCGCGCCCCGGAGGGACTCCATCCCCACCAATAAGAACAATTTCAATTTTTATATAAGATGGTTGAATGACGCCTGGAGCCAAACTATTGGTGACTTACTTGGTGTTTACTTAAGATGTTTTTTTCATTGTATGTTACATTATTTTGTTCACATTTATCTATAACAGGTTGTAGTTCTTTCTTTATCTGATTACAGGGATCAAAAATATGATTCAGGCTGAAGATTTCTCCACATTTGCATGGGGTACTCCTAAATTTACATTGGATGGAGTCAGTGTAGAATGTTGATTCTGCCCTGAATTTTGTAGGAGACAGGTAAAAAAAAGTCCATCTTTAATAAAAATTTCCTGCACCGGAAGTGGGCCGCAGGGTAGGAATCCAACTCCTCGGCCCACCTCCGGAACACACAACGTTTTAGGTGATTTTTAAATTCAGAAAGGGATAATTTAATATTTACGGTCTGGCCCTCGGTATGTTCAGCTGCCCTTTTGGCAGCTATATCCGCGAGGTCATTCCCCTTAAGTCCCAGGTGGGAGGGGATCCACATTATAGTTAAATCTGTGCCTTTAATTCTTATTTGATGTATGAGGTTTTGTATTTCTTGAATAATTTTTCTTCTGTTTTTTGTATTGTTTTGCAGTGCTTGTACTGAGGATAGAGAATCTGTAAGGATTGTAACTTGGAAAGGTGATTTTGGGAATTCATTAATAAAAAAGCAGGCTTCAAGAATTGCCCAGAGTTCTGCACTAAAAATTGAGATTTTTGGATTTAGACAAAAGGATTTAGTAATTTTGAGGGTTGGAATGGTAAAAGCGCAACCTATTTGTGACTCGGAGATCTTGGATCCGTCTGTGTAAATCAATAAGTGGTGTTGAATTTCAGAAAAATTTTCTTTCGCAGCAACTGAGACTAGGTTTGGTTGGTTTAATTTAGAATACATCTGGTGTAAAAAATATCGAAGTTTGCTGATTCCCACTCCCAATGTGGAATAGGAAATTTTGGGTGAGTTTCGATATCATCTATTTCCAGGCCTGCCATGGAAAGCATTTCCCGGGAATAGTCTAGTGGGTTACAAACTTTCTGTGCAATTATTGGTTTTTGTTGTTGAAAGGATGGATGGTTATAGAAGGGATCTTCAGATTGTTCTGCGTAGGCTGTTAGTTGAGTTAAGACTGGGTAGTGATCTGAACCAAGTGGGTCCTCATGGACCAACCAACTATGGTTGTTTAACAGGTCTGGGCTGACCAGAGTAAGATCAATGGCTGTAGTAGAGTGGCTGGGGTTGTCTGGAAATCTGGTAAAAGTACCATCATTTAGCAAAACTACATTAGATTGGTTAATATGTTCGAGAAGAAGTCTACCTTCACCATTGTAAGATGAGGAGCCCTTATCCCAAGCTGGGTTATGGGAGTTAAAGTCTCCTGCAATAAACCAGGATTCTTTAGAATTTAACTGTGTTAGCCAGTTTAACTCGGGTACTTGGAAATACCCATATACATAGTAAACATTTAAGAAGTTAGCAATACGATCATCTAAATTTATTTGTATGTTATTAGAATAGAGTTTAGAAGGAACATTTGAGATTGGCGAAGGGGCCGCTGTATACTGTATTGTTTTATGTATGTAAGTAACTGTGTAAACCTTTCCTGAGCTATTAGTATTACTTTCGGGGGGGTAACTCGCTCGCAGCACATCACTTCAACTTCACGTCAACTCTTCACCTTCAACCTGCATCTTCGGGAGCGAGCCCAGCGGATGAGCTGCGTGCTAAAGTAGAGTGTGGACCTGGTCCCACTCTATGTTCCTCCCTCACCTTCAACTTCAACTTCAACTTCACTACTGCTTCACCCCTTCACTACACCTCTTCTTCCTTGACCGCAAGCATCGATTGCTGTCTGCCGTCTGGCCTTCGCCCAGTCGGTCTTGTTGGCGCCTTTGTAACTCACTTTGGGAGTAAGTATTAAAACTCTGAATCTAAAATGAAATAGGGTGTTAGGTTTTTTGGGGTTTTTTACAGGGTGCATGTTTTATTGCCCCTGTTAGTTTAGAGTAGTGTAGGCCTGCACAAAAGTGCAGTCCCAGGAATAGTACCAGCAGTGAGTTCTTGCACCTTGGACCACATTGCAAGCTGGGAAAAACCTGGGCCGCTTCGGCGGTTAAAACAGTAGTCTAGGCCACTTTTCAAAAATTGGATTTATCTCGGTCTATCAATCCCCCTCCGGGCGTGGGCACTTTTATCTGCCACCGGAGCGGGTTCTACGGTTCAGGAATAGGAAATAGGCTTTTTCAAATTCTTATTTCTTCATAAAGTTTAGTTTATAGTTTTGTCACTCCCTTAGGGGAATTCTGACAAGTCGCCACTTTCAAAAATGTAATTTATCTTTCATAAGTTTCCATTAGTACTCCCCCCCCCCCTTCCCCCTGGGTCTAAAACAATATATGGTATAAGGAAAAGCTTAACTCCCTCCCTAATATTGGCATAAAAAAAAGTAAAAATAAAGAGATAAAGTACTGTGTAGAGTAATCGTTAAAGTATAGATCTATTGCGTATTGTTTGGCTAATTTAGGATAGGATACTTTGATTTCAGTCTATAATTTTGGACAGGATACTTTGATTCCAGTCTATTACTTAGTTCTTCTCGTTAAAAGATTAGATCTATTGAGTATGGTTTGGTTAATTTCGGATAGGTCACTTTGATTTCGTTGTTAATTTGGGACATGACACTTCGTCGTCCAAGATTAGATCTATTCTTTCTTTTTTTTAAGATTAGGATAGACTCATTTCCTTTTATAACCTAGGGCTCAGCCTATCTAAAATTATTGATTTCTCTCCTCTCACTTTTTTTCCTTTGTAGACATCGTGGTACTTGCCAGCCTCCTAAATTGTTGGAGGAGTTTGTGTGCGGGCTGTACGATTGTTTACTTTGGTCAGTCTGAATTATGAATGGAGACCATTTAACTAAAACTAATCAAGAGAAAGCAGACGTTCTAGCTCAAACATTTGCACGTGTTAGTCAAACAAATTTTTTACCCAAAGAAGAACAAGAGAAGCGTAAACATACCCCAGTTTTACCCAAGTCATCAAACAATTTCTGTACTATTAATGCACCAATTAAACAGGTGGAACTTACTTCCGCAATACGAAATATTAAAAAAGCCACGGGCGTAGATCCCATTTCATACGTTATAATCCAAAAACTTCCCCCTTCTTTCCTTACCATTTTACATCACTTTTACAACTTATGTTGGGAAAAGGGAGAAATCCCCCAGGCTTGGAGAGACGCACAAGTGGTAGCTATCCTCAAGGATGGCAAGCCTAGTAGAGACCCTAAAAGTTACCGCCCAATTTCACTTACTCCTCATTTAGGTAAAGTATATGAAAGAATCACCAAGAACCGGTTAGAGGACTACTTACAAAAACATAACATTTTACCAAAGTATCAAGCAGGCTTCCGTAAACATCGTAGCTGCACTGAACATATAGTTAAACTCACTTCCCACGTCAGAAAGGCATTGGCCAAAGGGAAAAAAACGCTTGCTACTTTTTTCGATATAAAAGCAGCTTACGACTCCGTTTGGTGCGGTAAATTACTTCTTAAACTAAATAAAATAGGAATACAAGGAAATATGCTAAACTTTATACAAGCCTTTTTAACTAACTGCTCATTAACGGTCAAAGTGGGACAGCATTTATCATCCAAACATCAAATAGACATGGGGGTACCCCAGGGTAGTATTATTGCCCCCATACTGTTTAATATAATTATTCATGAAATTCCTAAACTTCCATTTAAACACTGCAACATCTCAATGTATGCAGATGATATTGCCATCTGGTCTAACCCGAGAAAAGGAAACACAAAAACACAAGTTAATAAGTTACTAAAACAACACCAACATAACACAGATGTCATAACAGCTTTCATGCTTATACACGGTTTTTATCTCTCTCCAGAAAAATGCTAGTTTATGATCTTTTCAAACTCAAGAGACAAAATTGAACAGTACAAAATCTATATTTACGATGAAGTCAAACTACCAGTTCAACAAGTCACATTTTTAGGAATAGTCCTCACTTCCAACCTAAAATGGAATAAACACATAGACCACCTAATTACTAAAAGTTCAAAAGCCCTTAATTTTATAAAAGTTATCTCAAAAGAAAACTGGGCTAAAGACCCAAAATTCTTAATATATCTGGTTCAAGCCTTAGTTAGGAGCAGGCTTACTTATGGTATGGAAGCGTTCTACTCGCTTCCAGATACACAACTTAAAAAAATAGCCACGATAGAACTTAGGGCTATAAAGATAGCGTTGGGAATCCCTCCCTTCGCTGTCAATAAACTTGTCTATAGGGACATCGACTGGATCCCCTTAGATCACCTGATTAAACTTAATTGTGCTAAATTTATGGCTCGCCTTCGGGCAACCAAAGTTTTTAGTGACGAGGAATTCCTCGATACACTTAGCTCCGCAAACCAATTTACAGAGACCCAACAACGAAAGTTAAAATCGAACTCTATACATATTTATGAATTTTCTAAAGATCTCATAGATCAAACCGACCTTAGCTTACAGGATGTTGTACCTCATCCTCAACACGGAATTCCTAATTGGGAGTGGGAACCACCAATTATAGATATTAGTTTAACTATATACTCTAAAGATAAGGATACTAACTGCTTAACAGTAGCAGCTAAAGAATTTTTTTTACTATACTCGCCATCTAGTACAAATTTATACTGACGGATCCAAACTGTCTCCTACTAAAATAGGTTGTTCCTTCACAATTCCTTCTATAAAAGTTACTAAATCCTTCAAACTTAATTCTTACTTATCCATTTAGAGCGCAGAATTATGGGCTATTTTTAAAGCCCTAGATTATGTAAACGATTTCCCTCAACTCAACACTAACATTATCCTTTTTTCTGACTCTCTGTCCTCATTACAAGGTATTCAAAATCCTCAAAATAACAGACTCGAGATAATACAAGAAATACTTTTTTTGGTTCACCAGCTAAACGTTAAAGGTTCTGACGTAACACTCGCTTGGATCCCATCTCATTGTGGAATCAGTGGTAATGAGAAAGCTGATCAGGCAGCAAAGAAAGCGGCCGATAACTCCAAGCAACCCACCTCTGATATAGGCCTATCTATAAATGAATTCAATACTATACTCAATAAAAAAACCTTATAATAACTGGATAATAGAGTTAGAACAATATGCAACTATCCATCCATAACTGGGACCCTAAGCCAGTCAAAAAAGGACTTTTTATACAAGTACCCTACCATCTAGACTCTCTAATTTTCTGCCTACGCACTAATTCGTATTTCTGCAAATACAAAAAGCATCCTTGTAAATGTAGTCTTCCTCTAAATTTGGAACACCTGTTTTCTGAGTGTCCCTACACACAACATGATTTCCATGATTTAATCGAAAGTCTTTCAAAAGTTAAAAAAGTATTCAACTATCAAACAATAATAAATCAAAGTGATGATAATTGGGCTTTGTTAGCCATGTTCGCTCAAAAATTACAAAGCTTATCCATTGGACACCTCTTTTTTAAAAAATAGAAGGGAAAAATCACATCGTATTAAAAGTTATATCAAAGACTATATACGTAATTTTGCTGTCAAGCGAAATCTCCAACTTACATTAAATTACTATATGAAATTATCCATTTCCAAACCCCAATTGTGTATGAATGTAGAAACCAGTTTTATTGGTTGATGAAAGGGGGGGGGGGGGGGGGGGGGGGGGGAAATTTCATTGAAAACAAAATCTAATACCAAAAAAAAAGATTTAAAAAAAAGGAGGGAGCAAGCAAGCTTGCGTAAACGCTCACTCTCTTGGCCAGAATACCCCTGACTCCTTTGGTAAATTATATATAAGTCTTATATTAAAATATGAAAGAAAAGTTATTCAAATGTCCCACATGACCCTCAGTTGGTTGAGAGGACGTAAAACAAACTAGATCGCTTCACCTTCAACCTGCATCTTCTGGGGAGCGAGCCCAGCGGATGAGCTGCGTGCTAAAGTAGAGTGTGGACCTGGTCCCACTCTAAATTCCTCCCTCACCTTCAACTTCAACTTCAACTTCACTACTGCTTCACCCCTTCACTACACCTCTTCTTCCTTGGACCGCAAGCGTCGATTGCTGTCTGCCGTCTGGCCTTCGCCCAGTCGGTCTTGTTGGCGCCTTTGTAACTCACTTTGGGAGTAAGTATTAAAACTCTGAATCTAAAATGAAATAGGGTGTTAGGTTTTTTTGTTTTTTTTTACAGGGTGCATGTTTTATTGCCCCTGTTAGTTTAGCGTAGTGTAGGCCTGCACAAAAGTGCAGTCCCAGGAATAGTACCAGCAGTGAGTTCTTGCACCTTGGACCACATTGCAAGCTGGGAAAAACCTGGGCCGCTTCGGCGGTTAAAATAGTAGTCTAGGCCACTTTTCAAAAATTTGGATTTATCTCGGTCTATCAATCCCCCTCCGGGCGTGGGCACTTTTATCTGCCACAGGAGTGGGTTTTACGGTTAAGGAATAGGAAATAGGCCTTTTCAAATTCTTATTTCTTCATAAGTTTAGTTCGTAGAAGTATTGTCACTCCCTTAATTCTGACAAGTCGCCACCTTCAAAAAATGTAATTTCTTTTTCATAAGTTTCCATTAGTACCCCCCCCCCCCCCCCCCCCCCCCCTTCCCCTTGGGTCTATAACAATATATGGTACAAGGAAAAGCAAAACTCCCTCCCTTGAGTTAATAATGGCTTAAAAAAAAGAAAGAGACAAATTACTGTGTAGGGTAACTAACTCCGGTAAAGGTAAAGATGTGCCACCCCCCATGCATTTCTCGGTTAATTGTATTTTTTCCCTTTTTGCCTTTCTTACCATACATAAAGCTGTATTTTAGGAACATTTTTAGCTAATTACCTTTTTGGAATACTAACCCTAACCCTAACCCTACCCCTAAACCTAACCCTACCCCCCACTATGTACTGCAGTACACCGCGATTTGTCACAGTTGTGGTTCGTTGCGTTTTTCCGTCTTATACGGTGGGGGGTAGGGTTAGGGTTAGGGCTAGGGTTAGGGTTAGGGTTAGTATTCCAAAAAGGTTATTAGCTAAAAATGTTCCTAAAATACAGCTTTATGTATGGTAAGAAAGGCAAAAACGTAAAAATACAATTAACCGAGATAGGTAGGGGGGTGGCACATCTTGACCTTTACCCTAACTCCGTTGGGCAAGCTTTTCTTCTATTACCATAAGCTATAAAGTAGTCTAATTACTTTGATCCTATCGTTAAAGATTAGATCTATTGCGTATGGTTTGGTTAATTTTGGATAGGATACTTTGATTTCAGTCTATAATTTTGGAAAGGATACTTTGATTTCAGCCTATTACTTTGATCTTATCGTTAAAGATTAGATCTATTGCGTATGGTTTGGTTAATTTCGGATAGGATACTTTGATTTCGTTGTTAATTTGGGACAGGACACTTTGATTTCGTCGTTCAAGGTTAGATCTATTCATTTTGTGTTAAGATCAGGACAGGCTCATTTCCTTTTATAACTTAGGGCTATGCCTATCTAAAATTATTGAATTCTTTCCTCTCACTTTTTTCCATTTGTAGACATCGTGGTACTTGCCAGCCTCCTAATTTGTTGGAGGAGTTTGTGCGCGGGCTGTACGATTGTTTACTTTGGTCAGTCTTTCTCTGTTCTAGACTCCTAAGTAAGCACCTTGTTATCTCCATTACTATAGGTTGCTAAGTGTTACGCCGCCCATCACTAATTTTAGCGTTTTCCCTCCTTTTTAACTGACTCGTTCCGTTAATATCTCACTACCAATGTAAATTATGTAGAACCTCTAAGTGTAACGTTATTCTTACCAGATTGCCGCCATTTCTGCTGTCATATCTAAATAAGCTTCACTGGGGATGGAACATAATTTTGGGTGCCCCACTTCCGTTTAAATGTAGGTCGCCGCCATTAGCTACAAATATAGGTCACCGCCATTAGGACTCCATTTTGTCCGCCATCTTTTCTTTTCATTATCTTTCATTGGGGGTCGGAACGCAAAATGCCGCCATTACCTTCTAAAAAGCCATAGAACCCTGATGTCCCATATGTGCCTACCCGGGTCGAGAGGACGTAAAACACCAAAATTCATTCAAGCCATAGAAGCTAAAGGAACTTTGTTCCGCACCAAACACAGTTGTAAGCAATATTATTTCTACTCGCAGCAGTTGTCCCAATTAAATATGTAAGTTAGACAAATCCTCACCCTTGGCTAGACGAAAGATTACTTATTTTGGTGTTAATTATTATTTTTTATTTTTTTAAATTCGTCTCTATAATCTTGGTTTAAAATTTAATAAGGCATCAGGCAGGATGTCCAGTTGGGACTCCCCTGCCTGGATGCTCTCCCAGGGAAAGGGTTCCGAAACCCTATCGGAAAGCTCCATTGAGTCCCCTGAGGAGTCCATTTCTTTCAAAATCAATGAAAAAGGGATGAACAGTTCCCTCGAAATTGAAACGCTATCGGAAAGTTCGGAAGAAGAAACCATTCCCTTCATTGAAGTCAGCGTTTCGCCTCTGAGGGAATCTACTTCACAAAAAAAGAACTCTAATGTTCTGAGGGACAGTCCTACTGTCACCTTTCCGAAAATCTCTACTCCAAAAACTCATCCAAACCTACATGTAGGGAAAGGCCCAAAAGCCACAACAACCAAACCAAATGTAGACGTAGGCAAAGGCTCAAAAGCCCCTGCCTCTTTCAAAAAACCTCAGGCCTTTGACCATAACAAGTCCAACATAGGGCCAAAAAACAAAAACCAGGGGAAAGAGACTCCCAAACAAACCAAGTTTTCAAAAACCAAAGCTAACCTCCCTCCTCCAGTGTTTCTTAAACACCCAGTCATCTAACAAAATTCAAAACTTATTCACAAACTAGTTCATACCCGTTTGCCCAACAGAGTTTTGTCTTACCTCATACATTGATTTTGATGGGAAAAAAGAAACCTTATTGTTAACTCTGTGAGTTACGTAACCTTTTTTGTTCCAAAAAAAATAAAATAAAAAAGAGGGAGAGAAGGAAAAAAGTTACTTGGTGCCTCCCCTTGGCAAATAAAAACCCCTATTGGTGCCCTCCTTGGTAAATAAGATCACAAAATACTCATACCCTTTCTTAACAATATCCAAGAAAATATATCCAATTGTACTACCCTATTTACAAATCCCAGATAATATATCAAAATGTCCCACATGACCCTTAGTAGGTTGAGAGGACGTAAAACCAAAACGTCAGTCAGCCAGTCAGTCAGGGCACCATCTAAAGAAGGAGCCCCAGAACAAAAGGACCACCAGCACAATACATACTCTTCCTATCAAATTATCTTTCAAATTATGTTTTGTGTAAGAAAAATATCTTTACCTAGTTTTAACTTTATTATTATGTTAACAAATAGAGCACAAAAGGGCTCAATATTATATGAAAATTTACAAGATTAATCTGGATTTTAAATGTAATCAAAACAAATTTAAACTGTATTTATCTCAAAACTTTTTTGAGGTCTCAAATAGTATTAAATTTTAATGTATTTCTTCAAAATACAATTTAGTTTTAGTTTTATTATCTATTTAGACTTTATTTTATAAAAAATTTTACATAGTGTCTGAGGAGGAAAAGGTTTCACCTATTTGATAGAAGAAATATCCTAAATTTTTAAAGACTTATACTAGACTAGTTTAGTTGTGTTGTTGGGCTCTCACACAAGCTCCTCCAACGATTTAGGAGGCTGGCAAGAACAGAACAACCCTAAAGAAGAAAGAACTACCCTACAGAACCTAAACTTTGACGACCGTACCCACCGGCAAAAAGCCTACGAGTGGGGGGTTTGGACAGACCGACGGGAACGACATGTAAAAGTTGAAAAAAAAGATAGTGAGGAAAGTTTCAAAAGTGAAAAAATCAGAAAAAAGCTAGCTGGCTAAGGTCCTAGTCCCTAACCCAAGGAGTCCTGCTGTGCAAAGGCTCGGGTGGCCAGCGCAGTCCTCCAAGGGATACCACTTTTGTGATATGTCCTAGCACCCTAACACTAAGCAGCCGAATAAAACATCGAGCTGCTAAAACAAATGAAAAAAACAAAACCTTAGTGCCCTATTGATGCTTACAGAGGAAAGTTCCAACGACGTGGTGAGGAGCAGAAGGAGACGTCGTTGGTGGAGGCAGAGGTGGAAGATAGTCGCGAAGAAGGGTGATCCCAAGTCCTCCTCAGACTCCAACGTAGGACATCAACCATGGAATGAGCGTCATGGGATGTCTTATTTCTCGTACGGCGGCGCTGGCAGAAGGGGTCCAAAGCAGCTGTGTCCGCACCTTCGTCAGGAAACCGCTGTACTGTGGTGAAAAGCTGCTGTCAAATCAAGCCCAGCGTAGCGTGGTTTGTAGTAGGCCTCAGCTCGCAACCTCTCTGCTCGGCTGTCGGATGCTGAATGTAGTATGAACACCAATAAGAACAATCTCAATTTTTATATAAGATGGTTGAATGACGCCTGGCCAATTGTCCCGGCGAGCCAAACTATTGGTGACCAACCTAATTTATCGTGTTTACTTAAGATATTTTTTTCATTGTATGTTAGATTATTTTGTTCACATTTGTCTATAACAGGTTGTAGTTCTTTCTTTATCTGATTACAGGGATCAAAAATATGATTCAAGCTGAAGATTTCTCCACATTTGCATGGGGTGCTCCTAAATTTACATTGGATGGAGTCAGTGTAGAATCTGTTGATTCGCGGATCTCTTCCTATTAAGGTGACACACCTCCACACAAAATTTGACGCGATTCGGTCAAGCGGTTCGGGAGATATCCCTGGGACACAGACAAAAAACAACAAAAAACAAGGCTTACCTATCTCCCGGACCGTGACCTTGACCTTGATCGGTATGCCACTATCAGAACGGGCATAAGTCAAAGTACCTACATGCCAAATTTGAAGACTCTAACACTAACGGTGTGGGAGTTATGGCCCCTGAAATATTTTCGGTTTTCAAGGTCGTATGTCAAGGTCAAGGTCACGACGGCAAAATGGTTTGCGCGGATGCCTTCCTCTCATAGTGACACACCAGCACACAAAATTTGACGTGATTCGGTCAACCCGTTCGAAAGATATCCTTGGGACAGACAAGGAGAAAAAAATGACCCCCTGAAGCTGAAGGAAAAATTTGTTTTCAAATGGTATATCCAGGCTTTTGGGTGCACTTTCAGTTAAAAAAAAAAAAATCTCACTGATACTAAAACAAGCAAAATTCCAGTGTATGCATTAATATTAATATTTTGATATACACGCAACCATTTCAATTAATGGTGCTATCCTATAAAGATCCCAGGTCAATAAGGGCAACCATAAATTTAAAAAATAGACACTATAAATGCTTACTAACTGAAGAATTCACATTGAGATCAACAAACATGTTATGATTAAGATTTCAAATTTTCAATGTTATCTATAAACTCACCAAAACAACTGACTCCCAGAGAACTGGTCACATGAGTTGAAGAAACAGGTACAGTTGCACAGTGGGCTGGGTCAGATGAACTTGTCACACGAGTTGAAGAAACAGGTACAGTTGCACAGTGGGCTGGGTCAGATGAACTTGTCACATGAGTTGAAGAAGCAGGTACAGTTGCACAGTGGGCTGGGTCATATGTCAGAAACAGGAAGGATTACTCATCCAGTCTTGGTCACTTAATGAACTGGCGAATGTCAGAAGTCCCTTTCAGGGCAGCTCTTTTCCCTCCTTTTGGCAGCCTACTGCGAGCAGTTTTCTGAGTGGCAGTAGCATCACGAACATCAGAAGAGTCAGTTGAGCAAGCAACAAGGTTAGATGATGAAGGAATCACATGTTCTTCAGAAGCAGGGGCATGAGAAGCAGGGGCATGAAAAGTAGGAGCATGAGAAGCAGGGGCATGAGAAATAGGGGCAGCTGCAGTTGTAGCAATGTCAGATGAACTTGTCGCAGGCACTGGGCCTGGTCCACATCTGATGGTCTGCCTCCCTTTCTTCTTTGATGCTGCGGAGAGTTTGTCCAAAGCATCTGTTAGTTTCTGCTGCTGAACCTTCTGCTGCTGAACCTTCTGATACCGAGCATACTTCACATACCTGGCTTTGCTGGTGTTGATAAAAGTTGCCATTTCAGGTTCAATGGTCATGGTGGATGCTTTTACCTTCTCAGCTTTCAGTGAGCTCTTGACAATGGCACAAGCTTCATAGTTTTCAGTCAGGAGCCTTGTTCTGTCCGCCCTAATGGTATCGTCCATGAGGTTGAAGGAAGCCTCCACAAGGGGTCCTGTGAAAATGGAAAGCAATGCTTTCACCAGACGGGACAGCACAGGGTATGCTGGCAGCTGAAAGACCTTAGCCCAGAAGTCTCTGTCAATGCGATGTTCATTGTTATTGAATTTCGTTGCCAAGGTTTTCACATCTCTGTCAATGCTGAAATCTCCAGCTTCTGTGTTTAAGGCTCCCAATTCATCTTTGCTGACAACATTGGGCAGAGACTTGGCAAGATTTGTCACAGCAACAGGAAAGTTCTCTTCATTGTATGCTTCTGGGTGCAAACAACTCAGCCGAATGATGGTCTTGTTAGTGAGGGGCAGCTTCTCCAGAAGCATGGTGGCACACCTCACATATCCACACCTGAGCTTCGTGGCAAGTTCTTTGGCCCAGTGACGCTGTTTGGGGTCTTTCAAAGCCTCAGTGTAGGAAACAAAGCTATGCTCCCCAACACTCATCCTTTCGTCAGATTTCTGGTAGGCTGGATCAGAGATCTTCTCTTTCAGCTTCATGAGAGCTTTCACGCTATTGTCAGGAATTTCATTTCTCAACATGAAAAGCACCAACACTTTCTTGACCAGAGAAAACATCTCCCCATGGTATACATGAAGGGTAGGCTTCTCACTCTGCAAGAGCTTCGTGTAGCTCTGCAGTTTAATCAGCAAGCCACGGTAGATGTTCACCATTGTATTGAAGTAATCAAAGTCTTTGAAAAGTGCTGTCAACAACCTGTCCTTGCGACTTTCACTGCAGGATGACTTGGCCTGTTTTGCTTGTTGTATTTGGATCAGCTTGATCCTGGCAGCAGCAGCAGCATCAACGTTGTGGCAGCCGAGAATCTCTTCAACGGGAGCCCTGACAAAGCAGACATAACATAAAGTGAGTTCCGACTCAATTCAATAACATGGTAGTAAAATTTTCACTGTTCTAATGCTGTTTCAATGCATTTCTCTCTCTACTCCCCTCCCCCCTCTTTCTCTCGCCCTCTCTCTCTCTCTATCTGTTTATGTGTGTGAGAGAATGGAGAGAGAGAGAGAGAGAGAGAGAGAGAGAGAGAGAGAGAGAGAGAGAGAGAGAGAGAATGGAATTCAAATGCATTTTTTTTTATTAAGCATAATAGATTAAGCAAAGATTAAAACAGATGCTATTTTCATCCAGTTGTCCTGTCCTCAAAATAAACAACTTGAGTGAGAGAGAGAGCTAGAGGGAGAGAGAGAGAGAGAGAGAGAGAGAGAGAGAGTGTCAGAGTGTGTGTGTGTGTGTGTGTGTGTGTGTGTGTGTGTGTGTGTGCGTGCGTGTCACATTTGATCTTACATGACAAAAAGTCTTGGATAGCTTTTTTAACATTTTGGTGCAAAATTAAGATTCATTTGTGTGTTTATTGTAAAACAATCATACCTGTAATTGTTTTGTTCTTTAGCAGTCAAGAAGGCGAAGTAGTACAGGCAGAGGGACTCCATGACAGTGTGAAGCCGTTCACAAACATCCAGCATTTGAAGGAACCGGCTTGGGCAAGGCCTCAGGACATGAAGAGGAGGCATCCCAAGAAGAGACCGAATCTCAGAAATCAAATCCTTGACCTTGGGGGATTTCTCAATGTCGTAGTACAAATCTGAAGCAATGTCCTCAACATATCCTCCAAATGGCTAGAACAATTCTTTCGCAGCATTTGCCACAGTATGGACTGAGTCCCCGCTGATTTCCAACAAATTCGGATTTGTTCTACGAAGCAATGTCTCTACCCCACCTCTGATGCCACGCATTGTTGCGCAGTTGTCCATAAGGCAAGAAACAATTTTCTGTGGAGACACAATGTCCTGCCTTTCACCATTAGCATCAGGAACATCATCCTTTAGTGTATCCAAGATGGCTTCATGAATGTTTGCGGCAGTGGCCTGATTGACCTCCCTTGAAGCAAAATGTTCTGTTTTTACCTCATCACCATCAAAATACCGAACAAGAATGTTCACTATCTTTCTCATGGCGTTGTCAGTTGCCTCGTCGACGTTCAGGCTGAAGAATGTTGACGAGAGTTTCTTCTTCATCTGGTGTTTGAAGGCTGCAGCAAGACCGTGGGTCATAGTATAGGTAGCACATTGCCTTCCCATGTGCAGCTTTTGAAGACCTCTGTTCTTATTGCCAGCCATAACTTTGCAGAGATCCAGCAAGTCTGGGATCACGCTGTACGGAAGAGAATGCTCAGCGGCAAATGCGAGAAGTCTGGCTTTTTTCCCTGCAGAACTGCTCACTGGGCGATGAGGTGTCACATTCACTGGCTCACTGTCGATGTATGAGGTGATGCTGTCACAGGAATTCTGGACCTTCAACACACAAAGATCCCAGTGTTTCATGGTGAAATTTTTTAAAAATGCCTGTCCTTCTGCATGCATGTGTATGTGTTTATGTGTTCTGTATCTGCATGCTACATGTGCACTGTAATGGGTGCACATCCAGGACTGTGTGTGCTTGTGTATCCTGTGATTGAGTGTCCATAGGCGCATGTGATTGGGTGTGTTTGCTTTCTGAATAAGTGTATACACACACTCGCGCACATACTGTTATGTAATCAATTAAATTAGAGACCTCTTTAAAAAAAATTACAAAAGGTTACATCTATCCAGCTCCCCATATGGAAGCACAAGGCATCCACCCACTCACTATTCCCAATCTTTGATCAAAACAACAATATTTGAGAACCTTTAATTAACCATTGTGTGCACAAGGAAAATTGTTTTGACATGGACACAACAACAAAAGCCTTCCTCTCATGGTGACACACCAGCAGAAAAGGTAAAGGTCAAGATGTGCCCCCCCCCCCCCTTACGTTTCTCGGCTATCGCTGTAAATACAAGGAAAATAAGGGGGGGGAGTTAATCTGACACTGTGTCAGAATGACTCCCCCCCCTAAATCCTGAAATAAGAGCAGCTGAGTCATTTTGAAATGGGGATATATGATGGGGGGAGGAGTCATCCTGGCTCCATGCTCGAAAAGACTCACGCTGTAAATACAAGGAAAATAAGGGGGGGAGTTAATCTGACACTGTGTCAGAATGACTCCCCCCCCTAAATCCTGAAATAAGAGCAGCTGAGTCATTTTGAAATGGGGATATATGATGAGGGGAGGAGTCATCCTGTCTCCATGCTTGAAAAGACTCACGCTGTAAATACAAGGACAATAAGGGGGGGGGGGGGGGGTAATCTGACATTGTGTCAGAATGACTCCCCCCCCCTAAATCCTGAAATAAGAGCAGCTGAGTCATTTTGAAATGGGGATATATGATGGGTAGAGGAGTTGTTCTGGCACAGTGGGAAAATAACTCCCCGCTCTAAATCCTGAAATAATGGAAGCTCAGTCTTTTTGAAATGGGGATAAAGATCAACCACCCCCTCTATATTAGTATTGGTAAGGCAACGATCAATCACCCCCTCTCTGTTACTATAGTAAAGGTAAAGATCAAACACCCCCTCTATATTATTATTGTCAAGGTAAAGATCAAGCACCCCCTCTCTATTATTATAGTAATGATAGAGATCAAACACCCCCTCTATATTAGTATAAAGGTAAAAATCAATCACCCCCTTTCTGTTACTATAGTAAAGGTAAAGATCAACCACCCCTCTCTATTATTATTGTCAAGGTAAAGATCAACCACCCCCTCTCTAATATTATAGTAATGATAAAGATCAAACACCCCCTCTCCATTATTACAGTAAAGGTAAAGATTATCATCCATCCCCTCTCTACTATTATAGTAAAGGTAAAGATCATCAACCACCCCCTCTCTATTATTATAGTAAAAATACAGATTTACCAACCCCTCTCTATTATTATCCTAAAGGTATCGATCAACCACCCCCTCTCTATTATTAGAGTAAAGGTAAAGATCAACGACCCCCTCTCTATTATTATAGTAAAGATAAAGATCAACGACCCCCTCTCTATTATCACTGTCTAGGTAAAGATCAACCAACCCCTCTCAATTATTTTAGTAAAGATAAAGATCAACGACCCCCTCTCTATTGTTTCTGTCAAGGTAAAGATCAACCACCCCCTCTCTATTGTCATAGTAAAGATATAGATCAACCATCCCCTATAAATAAAGGTAAAGATCAAACCCCCCTCTATTATTATTGTCAAGGTAAATATCAACCACCCCCTCTGTAATACTAATATTATAGTAATGATAAAGATCAACCACCCCCTATCTATTATTATTGTAAAGGTAAAGATCAACCACCCCCCCTCTCTATTATTACAGTAATGTAAAAAGATCATCCATTCCCTCTCCATTATTACAGTAAAGGTAAATATCAACGACCCCCTCACTATTATTATTGTCAATGTAAATATCAACCATGCCCTCAATATTATTATAGTAAAGATAAAGATCAACCACCCCCTCCCAATTATTATACTCATTTATAGTAAAGATAAACATCAACGACGCCCTCTCTACACATTTTACACTTTCGTCCGTTTCAGAGTAGGGGGGGGGGGGGGGGGGGGGGGGGAAAGAAAAGAAAAACAAGACAGAGAGAGAGAGGGAGAGAGAGAGAGAGAGAGAGAGAGAGAGAGAGAGAGTCCCTTCCCCACCTTACTCCCCCCTCAACCCTCCCCCTCCACGGACGCACGCACGCACGCACGCGCACGCACGCACACACACACACATACACACACACACACACACACACACACACGCACGCACGCACACGCACACACCCCACACCCCGTGTCTTGCGCCTCGTGACCACGGGTTCTTTGATGTTTTGATGTCGGTTGGCGCGCGTGCGCACACTGTCCGTTTTCACCCAAACATCGCACCCCTACTAACACCCCGGATCTCTCTTCGCTGTCTCTCCCTTGCATCTCGTGAGAGCCTCCCGACACAAATTCTTTGATGTGGTCTGTGGTTAATTATAAACCGAAATGTTCGCCTTTTCACGTCATCATCAGCGATCTACCAATAAAGACCCCACACGTCACGTGTCAAAATCGCGGTTTTCACGTGTTTACTATAATAATACAGAGGGCTTGGTTGATCTTTAAACTATGTTTTCAATAAAAATTTAACTTTGAAGAATTAGAGACATGGGGTCCACAGAGTAACTTTTTCTGCCCAGACTCGGCCAAAATTTGTTAGCGCCTTTTAGAGTCTGTGGTAGTAATAAGTTTGTATATATTTTTCTTTGACTAATCTAGGGACCCCAGTTTCTTTAGCTCTTAATATTTTCTTATTATTATAGAAATAATTGATGTATTCTCTTTTAAACTTTGTATAAATAGTTTTCCACTTTCAGTGGTAACCATTAAAAAACAACGAGTTTTCATAAAAATAAAGTTTAATAAAAACAAAACCATGTAAATATCTTCGTTTGACCTCCATTGGAATTTAAAAAAAATAAATTCATTAAAATACTTGTTCTTTTAAATCAAAGTGGTCCTAAAATTTTAATCATTAGGCTCTCGCCAGGCGGGGTATAGCTAAAAACTTATTTTTAATCAATCATTTTATCTAAAAGCAGAATTTTAACAAGACAGTAGTCTCGTACGAGCCATGGCTCATAAAAAGTAACACCTTGACCTTTATTCAAGATAAAAACATTTATAAATAGTAAAACAAATCTAAAGCAAAATAAAACTTATTTCTTTCTTCCCCTCCCCCCTTCTTCCAAACATCTAAAAATAAATCGTAATGTCCCATATGGCTTCGGCCAAGAGGACGTAAAGAATAATTATAGGGTTAATCTTTACCTTGACAGCAATAACAGGGAATGTGACACGTGACGTGCTATGTTAGAATCGAAAGGCATATCAAAGTGTACGATTTACGTGGCTCTGTAATGCTTCGAAAAACAACAACAAAATATTTCTCACATTGTTTCTGAATTAACTGAAACGGGTTATGCTTTGCCTAGCCCACAAGTTAAAATCAGGCTTCTTTTCCAGACAGATCTTATTCTTAGTAATCTTTTTTCAATGTTAAAATGTGTGTGTGCGCGTGCGTGTATATGTGTGTGTGCTTGCACATGTGCATGCATGCACGTGCATACGTGTGTTTGCGCACGTTCGCGCGAACTCCGATGTTTTGACTTGACAATACTAATAGAGAGGGGATCGTTGATCTCTATCGTTACTATAATAATAGAGAGGGGGTGGTTGATCTTTACCTTGACAGTAATAATAGAGAGGTGTGGTTGATCTCTATCTTTACAATAATAACAGAGAGGGTGGTTGATCTTTACCTTGACAGTAATAATAGAGAGGTGTGGTTGATCTCTATCTTTACAATAATAACAGAGAGGGGGCGGTTGATCTTTACCTTGACAGTAATAATAGAGAGGTGTGGTTGATCTCTATCTTTACAATAATAACAGAGAGGGGGCGGTTGATCTTTACCTTGACAGTAATAATAGAGAGGTGTGGTTGATCTCTATCTTTACAATAATAACAGAGAGGGGGCGGTTGATCTTTACCTTGACAGTAATAATAGAGAGGTGTGGTTGATCTCTATCTTTACAACAATAACAGAGAGGGGGTGGTTGATCTTTACCTTGACAGTAATAATAGAGAGGTGTGGTTGATCTCTATCTTTACAACAATAACAGAGAGGGTGGTTGATCTTTACCTTGACAGTAATAACAGAGAGGTGTGGTTGATCTCTATCTTTACAATAATAACAGAGAGGGGGCAGTTGATCTTTACCTTGACAGTAATAATAGAGAGGGGTGGTTGATCTTTACCCGGCTAGAGGCCAGGGTTTTGCTATTGGTTTGTGTGTGTGTGTGTGTGTGTGTGTGTGTGTGTGTGTGTTGTTGTTGTTCTTTAATTTAACGTCTTTTCACTTAGAAGTGATATTAGACATGTGTGTGTGTGTGTGTGTGTGTGTGTGTGTGTGTGTGTGTCGATTATCTTAAAAACTACTGTTTGGACTTTGATTAAAATTGGCAGAGTGGTAGACAGCTTGGAAAGGAAGCTTCAGTCGTTAATCAACACAGTGCTGACCTTGACCTTGAAGTTTGACCTTGAAAACCGAAATTTCCTTCTTTGGGCTATGTAATTTCCCACAAGCTTTATTTCGTGAACTAGTGAACAGAATCGCTTCAAATGTTGTGTGGTGGTGTACCATGGTGCCAGGAAGTTTGTATAAAAGTTCAGCTGTATCTCGTGAACTACTGAACAGAATCCCTTCAAATTTTGGGCTATGTATTTTATGCGTTCTGTAAGGGTGGAAAGTGGTGTGTTTATTGGGGGTGAGGGGGGGGGGGGGGGGGGGGGGGGGGGGGGGGAGCGAGGACATAACTCTGGCCGGGTTTGCATTGTCACAATGCGTTGCTGCCGCTCGGCGATGCCCTTGTTATCTTTTCTATAATAATAAATAGGTGATGGTTGATCTTGACCTTCACTGTAATAATAGAGACGGGGTGGTTAATCTTGTGTTTATTGCGGGGGGGGGGGGGGGGGGGGGGGGGGGGGGGGGGGGGGGGGGGGGACCCCCCCCCACCCCCCCCTCCCCCCCACATAACTCTGGCCGGGTTTGCATTGTCACAATGCGTTGCTGCCGCTCGGCGATGCCCTTGTTATCTTTTCTATAATAATAGATAGGTGATGGTTGATCTTGACCTTTACTGTAATAATAGAGAGGGGGTGGTTGATCTTTACCTTTACTGTAATAATAGAGATGGGGTGGTTGATTTTATCTTAACTATAATATTAAAGAGGGGGTGGTTGATCTGTATCTTTACTAATAATAATAGAGGGAGTGGTTGAGAAGTGAATAGAGAAGCTGGGTACCAGAAGCTGAGTCATTCTGAAATGGGGATATATGATGGGTAGAACTAGAAGAGTGATTCTCTATTATTATAGTCAAGGTAAAGATCAACCACGCCCTCTCTATTGTTATAATAAAGGTGTAGGTCAACCCCGCTCTACATGTTGTCATTGTAAGGGGTCATACAGAGAGAGAGAGAGAGAGAGAGAGGGGGGGGAGAGAGAGGGGGGGGGGGCACACACACGCCAGACTATAATTATAAACATGAATCTTTTGTATTGATAAAGCTATTTTTATTACCACAATCATCAAAACAGATCAATTATTATTCAAAAGGGTGAAGCATGAATATCACACACACACACAGACAAACACACGTTTATGACACTCATTTAGCTGACGTGGTAAGATTTAACGTGGAGGACATTGACCCAAGCGTTCGGTGTTTTGACCATTCGGCATTCACCATTCCGCGCCATTCGGTGTTTAGATACATGTTTCAGTGCGTAGTAATATGCTACAACCTACCCGTAAAATTGTAGTAATGTACCGCAGCATACTCGTAAACGTTATCAACAACAATATAAAACTGTAAACTAACTAATCAATTACAACGAATGAACGGTGTCTATACACCGAAAAATAAATGCAGAATGGTCGGAAAATGCCGAAAAACGAATGCCGAATGGTCAAACCATACCGAAAAATGCCGAATGGTGAAGGTGAACTCGGAATGATCAAAATACCGAATGTTAGGGCAGAATTATGAAAACATTCTACAGAAACCCCCAAAATTTACAAAAATGGAAAGTGACTGCCGAATGACACATTTATTTCAGTTTCACGCTGGGTTATATTTCTGGTGACACCCATAATTACTGTGCCAATGTTTTCTTCTGTAAGTGTCATAACCCACAATAATAACCAGACTCGAGCGAAGACAGCGATGCTGGTAATGTTTTGAGTGGATTCTGAGGCCGACTCACTATCTATCTATCTACGTTAACACGATAACGTTTGATTGGAGGGGTCTAGTACGCTAACATTTTGCATGCGGATATGTACTCAGAATATATATGCCATGTTCGAAAATGAAGATCATAGGTCAAACGTGAAGGTCACTGGAGCTAAAAACACTGCCGCGTGGCTGGCTCAATAACGGAGGTACTGAGGACGCTCAACTTTTGCATGCGGATAAGTACGAAGAATATCTAGCCCAAATTCGACAATCAAGGTCATAGGTCAAAGGTCAATGTCACTGGACCCAAAATACTACCGCGCGGCTGGTGGCCTAGAGTCTTAACGCTCAAGTATTAAGCGATTCCATCAACCGAATAGCGAAGCAAAAGATAGTGCATTACGGCGAAGAAAAGTAGCATAAATAAATAATAAAATAAGGACTATGTAATATAAAGTGTTTCTCTTTTATTAAAGTGTTATATGCATTACAAACACATAGCCTACTGTACAAGTATAAAACACAATATCAAGCATGAAAGTATTGCTGCCTTTGAAATTTTAACAAGATATTGCCTAACCCAATCACCAAGCTTCCACCCAAACCACCCCACCCCGCCCAAAAATACATAAAGAACACTAAGAATAACTTCAACAATGTTCGTTAAAATGTTCAATGGAAAGGCACATTCGAATCAGTTGATTAGGGAAGTGTAGAGGGTAAGCATTTGATTGCTTTAATTTAAACTAATTAAAGAAAAAATCATTTAGCACCGCTGAAGCAACGAAAAGAATTCCAGAACAACAACCCAGTAACTGTGAATTAAAAACAATCCTTTAAAACAATCTTACCTGTAGTTTTTCTTTCTGCCTTTTTTTTGTCTTTTCCTGAGGTGGCGCCCTTAGTCACAGACGCTGGGTAAATACTTCGTGTCAGGAACAGAGATATCTCATTATACTCTGCATCATCCATCTTGATGCAAACAATGAAAGTATTGGATGAACGAAATGTGCAAGTATATAAGACCGATTTCTTTATCTGTATGCGACATACACACTTCGACCACCGAGCAGAGAGGGTCACCTTTGAGAGAGACTTATGCAGAGGACGATTTTTCAACTCTAATCTCTTACCACAGTACGGCGGCCGTCTGAGCAGAAGAGAGGACATCTCAACATTCTTGGACCCCTTCTGCCAGCACCGCCGCACGACAACGATAGCTTTTCCCAGCGTGACGTCACATTCCATGCGGCTGTCCAACGTTGGATCATCAATTCGTTGAGCTTGCTCCGAACCCAGGTCTCTGAGGAGGATCAGGACCACTTTCTTCGAGGACTGTCTTCCACCTCTGCCTCCACCAACGACGTCTTTTCCTGTCACCTCTTCACGTCGTTGGATTTGATTCTCTCGTAAGCATAAATAGGGCACTAAGGTTTTGTTTTTTTCATTTGTTTTTGCAGTTCGATGTTTTATTCGTCTGCATAGATGTTAGGGTTGTAGGACGTGCCACAAAAGTGGTATCCCTGGGAGGACTGCGCTGGCCACCCGAGCCCTTGCACAGCAGCTCTCCCAGGTAGTAGGGACTAGGACCCTAGCTAGCTAGTTTTTCACTGATTTTTACATTTACCTCTTTCCTCACTATCTTTTTTTTCGACTTTTAAGTCGTTCTTGCCGGTCTGTCAGAGCCCCCCACTCGTAGGCTTTTTGCCGGTGGGTACGGTCTTCATAGAATAGTTTCTGTAGGGTAGTTCCATCTTCTTTAGGTTGTTTTGTTTTTGCCAGCCTCCTAAATTGTTGGAGGAGCTTGTGTGCAAGCCTAACAACTAAAATAGTTCAGAGTAAGTCTTTCTAAAAAACATAGGAATCTAGGTGCTTCTATCTTTAAAACAATCTACCCTTCCTCCTCAAAAGAGATAGAAATAATGTAAAATGTAATAATATAAAGTATAAATTTGATAAAAGAAAGTAAAAATTGGATAAAATAAATTCTAACTTTCAAACTAAGCTTAAAGGCTAAGAAATAATACTATAAAAGATTTTATAAAAAAACACTTGTTTGATAAATTTTTTAGAACATTTAAAATCCAAATTAATCTGACAAAAGTCTAGGCAATATTGAGCCCTTGGGAGTTCTATTGACTTAGGGCATTATAAAACTAATAACTGAAATAGATATTTTTCTTATATCAAAGTTAATTAATAAACTGGACTAACTACGGTGGTGGCCATCTGTTTACTCCCGGAGCTTGTTATTAAGTGTGCCGGGAGTGATTTTTGGTCATAGCCGGGACAAGATTATGACACCAGTCAGCTAAACAATTGTAAACATTTGATTGGTTCTCGCGGGGGCCGAAACATTTTGATTGGTTCCCGCGGGAAACAAAACAGGTAAAATGTAAAAACGTCTGGTTTTGTTTTTTTTTCGATACGGCCACGGGGAGACTTTGGTTCCCTCCTGGTCTTCTGAAGGACACTAGGCTTGTCTTGTAATAAAATTAACTTAGATTAACTTAGATTATAGTGGTAAAATATAGTTGTAAATTAATATTAACAAGATTTATGAACATGGCTAACCTTGAAGTACTGTCCAACTTTCTGGACACCAGCACTGAAGAAGAATCAATTTTCACAGCAGGACCTGTGACAAAGATTACAAATGAAGTTTTAAAACAAACTTCAACAAGGAAATCAAAAAGAAAATCAAGGCATTCTGATGATGAACCAAGTAGCCCTGAAACGACGGGTCCCAAAGACAAAAAAAACAAAGAAGATTTGGGGACAATGGAGGACACAGAAACTGATAGTCCCTTGTCTCCCACTATTGAAATAGACACAAGCTCAACACCGGAGATGACCTCTGAGGCTCCCCGGGGTGATAAGAAACGGGGTTCACCCAAGGCTCCCTCCTTGATAGAGGAGCCCATTTCGATCTGGGGCCCCAAAGAACAAATTCAAAAAAATAAAGAGACAGATTCAGACTCTGATTCAGATGAGGGTGGGGACTTCGTCGAAGTTCGCCAACAGCGAAGACGCCCCCCCCCTCGTCAACAGAATACAGTGCCACCCATTTTTTTGGAGTTCCCAGTGATCCTGGAGGATCTGTGCACAGGCACGGCTACCTTCAGGGCACTGGGTCCCACAACAAACCTGAAAATTTTCCGAAACAACGTGGGGGACATCCTTAGCCAGAGGCCACTAAATGGAAACAGATGGCTGATTGGCTGTAAGTCAGCCTCTCAGCAATATAAACTATCAAAATTAACCTCCATTTCAGCCATAAATATCAAATGTACCGTTCCTGAGGCCACCACTGAGGGGGTAATTAAGCCGATCCCCTTCGAAGAAGATCTCGAAGACCTCAAGACTTATATACCAAATGCCAAGTCTATTCAAAGATTAAACAACAGAGACGGCACAGAATCTCGTGCCATCAAAATTATCTTCACAAATCCAATACTGCCTGCATTGGTGAAGATCGATGCCCAGGAGTTCCCTGTGGCGCCATACGTGGCCCCGGTGCGACGGTGCCGCAGGTGCGCCCGATACGGGCACGGTCCCAACCAATGCAGAGCGAAAGTGGAAATTTGCACCAGGTGCTCTGCCCCTGGACATTCAGCACAATCGTGCAACCAAATTCATAAGTGTGTAAACTGTGGCGGCGGACATTCTGCCGCCTATCAAGGATGCCCTCAGTATCAGCTGAGACTGAGGGCCAACAAAATCAGAGGAGAAGCTTTCTTGCCCTACAGTGAGGCCATCAGGAGGGCAAAAAACAACTTACAAATAGAGAAAGAACAAAAAGAAAAACTACCTAAAATAAACACCCCCATAGTGGACCCTAGCTGGAGAGTTCAGCCGATCCCACTTGGGGGGTCGGTTGACTCATACGCCAGTAGGGTCAAAAACAGCAAACTCATAACAAAGCCCAAAGAGCAGCCTCTTCCGGCTCCCCTTGACCAGTCACAGGTGGAGGTCATGGAGGAGGCGGAGGTGATCACCTCTTCACCCACAACCCTGAAACGTAAAAAAAAGAAAAAAAGAAAAAAATCACACAGAAACACAGAACAAATTACTGAAGAAAAAGTTGAAGAAATGATAACAAAACAACTGACAAAAATGACTGAGACCATAATGACTACTATAACTAAGCACATTGACAACACACTGACTAAACAAACTCATACAGCAACTTCTCAATTAGTTAATCTGAACATTCCTAAAGAAGACAACAAATCCATTAAAGAATCTTTCATAACACGTATTCTACGTAGTCTGGCACAAGCCAGAACTTCAAATCAGCCAAAGAACTTAATTGAGGATTTATCCTCTTTAATCACAGATTCTGACGACCATCCCATAGATCCAAGAAATGCGATAAATATGATGCAACTGGCAGAGATTGCCTGTGGTGCCTCACCAGCACCACAGACAACAAGACTTAGGTTAGGCTCGCAGAAAACAAAAACCAAAGTTCCTCCTTAATTCCTATAATTGACTAGTTTTAAAATCCTCTTCCTTTCACAACCCTACACGCAGCACTCAACGTACTACAGTGGAACTGTCGTGCCCTAAATACGACACAAGATTATCTGATACAATTTTTAGCTAATTCACAAATTTCTTATCAAATACTCTGTCTACAATCCACTCGTTTAACTTATGGAAAACTTCCCAACATTACTGGATATTATTATCCACCAACAGTTAGTAACAAAGTAGATAAGATCTCTACAGCCACCTACATTCATAAATCTCTAAATTACATTGAAGTTCCAACTCCAGAGGAGAACCTGATAGGTCTGCGTTACTCCACAATGATACAAACTAAAGTTAATAATGAATTTATCAACATTTTAAATATCTATTATCCCAAGGGATATTCAAAAGTGCCTACCTCCAACTGGCTTTCAAATCTGTCTGCAGATAGGTCCTGGCTGATTGTTGGTGATTTCAACGCTCACCACATCAGCTGGGAACCTTTCTGCACAAAAACATATTCTGATACTTCCCTTTACAACGAAATCAACGATTCACAATTAATTCTACTAAATGATGGCTCTTCCACATATTATCCAGATGCCTCTACTCATTTTTATCCAAAAGCTATCGACCTCTCTTTAGCTAGTCCCAACTTATTGATAAACCATGAGTGGTATACTTTTTCGGACCCTCTTCACTCCGACCACAAACCTATTTCTATACAACTGAACTTAACAGTAAACAACACCAATCCACCATCTGAACCTAAATTTAATTTCGAAAAAGCTAATTGGCCCTTATTCCAATCCTTGCTTTCTAAACATACAATTGAAGATCTAAATGACTTAAACAGAGAAGTCTATTATGATAACATCAGAAAAAAGATCCTAACAGCTGCAAATTTAGCTATCCCTACAATAATTCCACCCTCAAAACCTCATAGTAAGCCTTGGTGGAACGAGGAAATCAAAAAAGCAATTAAAAACAAAAAACGTAAATATAATTTTTTCGACTTACATCCCACTAGACCAAACTTTGATGAAAAATTAAAAGCAGAAAAAGAATGCGACGATTTGATAAACGAAGCTAAACAAAATTATTTTAACAAAGAAGACATTATTGACTTTAAGGATCTAGGCAAGGCGTGGAAACGCTTAAAGAGGATCCAGAACAAAGGCTATAACATTAACACACGCGTCCTAGACGGTGACAAATTGACAACTACTGATTCAGATACTGCTGATGTCTTGGCCAGCCGATTTGCCCAGGCGAGTCAAACAAAACATTTGCCTGTTTTTCAACGGGACAAACGAAAAGTTAATTATTGTTTTGAAAAGTCTAATGACAATTCACATACCATCAATGCTCCCCTAAAGATTACCGAGCTTGCTGCCGCCATAAATATGATTAGGAAGACAAATAAAGCAACAGGAGATGATCCTATCTCCTATACAATTATAAAGAAATTGCCCCCATCTTTTCTTAAAGTCTTGCACCACTTTTATTCCGGATGTTGGGATGAGGGCGAAATCCCAAATGCATGGAAGGAGGCACAGGTAGTTGGGATCCCTAAGCCTGGAAAACCGGCTAGGGACCCCGCAAGCTACCGCCCCATTTCCCTCACCCCACATCTGGGTAAAATTTACGAGCGTATCGTAAAATGCAGACTTGATTTCTACTTAGAAAAAAATAACGTTCTTCCCAAATTCCAGGCAGGTTTTCGAAAACATAGATGCTGCATGGAACAAGTTATAAGATTAACCTCCTATGTCAAAAAGGCCTTTGCAAGACGCAGGAAAGTCCTCGCCACCTTCTTTGACATCAAAGGGGCGTACGACTCCGTTTGGCATGGGAGGCTTCTAGATAAAGTCAGCAGTCTCGGTATTCACGGGAATATGTTTAATTTCATACAAAACTTCATAAATAACCGTGCTTTAAGAGTCAAAGTGGGGTCCTCCGTGTCAAAAATACATCGAATTGACATGGGGGTCCCCCAAGGCAGCATCATAGCCCCAACTCTTTTCAATATCATGATTCATGATATTTCCAAATTAAAACTTAAAAATTGTCAAATTTCTATGTATGCTGACGACATAGCCATCTGGTCGTCAGCATTCACAAAAAGTTCAAAAGCTCTAGCTATATATCTACAAAACCATCAAACAAATACTAGTCTCATCATTGACTACTTACAGAAAAATGGATTCTCCTTGTCCCCGGACAAGTGCGAGTTCATGTGCTTTCGCCATAACTTAATCCAAAAAAATATCAATATCAACATTTTAGGTCAACCAAAATCAATGACAAATAAGGTCAAGTTTCTAGGGGTGATTCTCACTCCACGTCTTAACTGGAGCCCACATATTGATCACCTTTGCCGAAAAGCTATAAAAGGTACCAACTTTATTCGAATCATTTCTTCCCAGATATGGGCTCAAAATTCTAAGTTTCTCGTTCTTTTAACACAAGCTCTAGTCCGCAGTCGCTTAACATATGGGATGGAAGCATTCCATAACATTACAGATAATCTAGTAAACAAACTACAATCAATAGAGCTAAAAGCTCTAAAAGCTGCCCTCAACGTTCCAAAGTTTGCAAATACTAACATGATCTATGGAATAATAGGTTGGATTCCAATAAAACATCTTATGAAACTAAACACCTCCACTTTCCTCACAAGACTATATGCAACAAATCATTTTACTATAGAAAGCTTTAAAGAAGAATTTGAAGACCCTTTTTATAACCATCCATCCTTTCAACAACAAAAACCAACTATTGCACAAAAAGTTTGCAACCCTCTAGACTATTCCCAGGAAATGCTCTCTATGGCGGGCCTGGAAATAGATGATATTGAAACTCATCCAAAATTCCCTATCCCACATTGGGAATGGGAATCAGCACATTTTGATACTGTTTTACATCAAATGTACTCAAAATCAAATCAGCCAAATTTACTTTCAGTTGCGGCCAAAGAAAAAGTTTCCGAAATTAAACATCAACTATTAATATACACAGACGGTTCTAAGATCTCCGATTCACAGATAGGGTGCGCTTTTACTATTCCAGCCCTCAAGATTACTAAATCCTTTCAATTAAATTCCAAAATCTCAATATTTAGCGCAGAACTCTGGGCAATTCTTGAGGCCTGCTTTTTCATAAACGAGTTTCCAAAATCATTGTATCAAGTGACAATCCTCACAGATTCCTTATCTTCGATACAAGCATTGCAAAATAATACAAAAAACAGAAGAAAAATTATACAAGAGATACAAAACCTTATTCATCAAATAAGAACTAAAGGTACTGATTTAACTATTATGTGGATTCCCTCCCATTTGGGACTTACAGGGAATGACCTTGCTGATACAGCAGCCAAAAAGGCAGCTGAACACATTGAGGGTCAGCCTATAAACATTAAATTGTCTCTGTCAGAGATTAAAAACCATTTAAAACGTTGTGTGTACCGGAGGTGGGCGGAGGAATTGGATTCCTATTTAGAAGCCCAACTCCGGTACAGGAAATTTATCAGTGGTGGTCTTCACCTGCCCGTTCCCCATAATATCCAAGGTAGAATCAACAGATTCTATACTAACTCGATTCGATGTAAATTTAGGAACACCCCATGTAAATGTGGACAAATATTTAGTCTGAAGCACATGTTTGACCCTTGTAGTCAGATAAAAAAGGAATTACAACCTGTTATAAATAAATGCAAACAAAACAATTTGATATATAATGAAAAGAACATCTTAAATAAACACCACAAATTAGGCTGGTCACCAATGGTTTGGCTCGCTGAGGCAATTGGCCAGGTGTCATTCAAACACCTTGTTTAAATTTGAACTATTTTTACTGGTGGGAATAGAGTCCCTCTGGTGTGTGGGCCGTATACCTGTCTGCATTCCCGCCCCCTTCACCCCCATTTCCCTTTTTATCTAAAATGTGCGCCTGTGGGCTGAAGTGACTCTTTTGAGCCCACTATTTTTTAAATACCCTTCTCCTATGCAGATGGGTGTCCGGCACACACAACGGGGGTATCTCTCGTAAACCGTCGCGTTTTACGCTCGTGCTCCCCCCCCTTTTTGGGATTGCCCATGCGGTGCCCTGTCACTGCTCGGGGCGGAGAGGAGGGGTCCCTTCCCCTCCCTCCCTCCGTCCCGAGCATACAGGAATCGTTAACCATCCCCACCCTCAACTCTTATATTATCCTCCTAAAAACTATTCAACTACAAATAATAACTTTCATTAATCTCATTTATCTCACAGTCCACCGTGACATCAGGGGCGGGGGAGTCTTTGTTGCTACCCCCCCCTGGGATCAGATGGAACACATAATATTATTTATAACATTGGTGGCCTCTGGCGGTATGTTCCCCTATTCATAAATAACTTTATATAAAATACTGATTTTTCACTAGATTTCATCTAGTTAAATAACTAAAATCACATATGGTCAGGTTAGACCAAAATATACATATAACAAACTAGATTTTAATAGTAACTTTTAATATAACTATGGAACCTCAACAGTTATAAACTCGTCCTTTTTATCAAATCTTAACTTATTTTACTTATTAAACCATTTTAAAGATATAGATTTTAATAAAACAATCTTAAAGCTATGGGGTTGAGTCCCATAGCTTGACTAGAGTAGTACATAAAATTTTAACATAAGTTTTATAAATTCACACATGTGAAAATAATATTATACTTTGTCCTATGGACAAGATTAAAACCAATTAAATACTTGTTAAAACTTTCACATAGATTAAAAACGCAACTTAGTTATAAATTAAATCTTAAAAACAATAATGTTACTTGTAAAAAGTTTAAACAGTTTGTTTGTAAAAGTTGTGTACATAATAACAATGTACATACTAATAGCCTTGTGGCCAAGTAAATTTTTGATAGTTTGCCTTTGTATCAAATAAATTTATAATTGAAAACCTTTAGGTAACTATTAGTTGTATTTGGTCCCAAGGGACCAAAACCTAATAGGATAACCTTATATAAAATAAATGTACATATAGAAAAAAGAAATAAAAGAATAACCTTTATCTACTTTTTAACTGTATATTATCTTGAAAACAGGCTTTTGCCTGACAGGAATTTTAATATTAAAAGCTCTTGCCGAGCATAAACACGGATTGTTTTTATCCAATTGCTCAGTTGAGCCTAAAATGCATGAATTTTAACTGTAGCCCTGGGGTTTTTTAATCAGACCTCCTCCAATCTGTCAGATTTAAAAAAAAAAACAGCTAAATATCTTTTAAAAATTAAATATTTTATCACAAACTTAAATTTTATATTCTTCAGCTTGCGCTATTAAAATAAATAAAAAATTCTTTATAAACTTTGATAAAATAAAATAAATAACTTCTTCTTTTTTTTAAAAAAAATTTCATCTCATAAAACTTAAAATCCATCTTTTTTTCTAGGATCTTTATAAATTAAAATGCCTCAAATAGTCTTTTGACTCAGAGGGCGTAAAATCATGAAATTATGATACCCGAAGTAATCACCAAGAAGAAGAAGAAAAGTTTGTTTTACGTCCTCTCGGAAATTACCATGTGGGACTGTAATCACCAACCAATATACACTAATTTTCAATTGTTTCATCACCAACCAATATACACTAATTTTCAATTGTTTCATTCTGTCAATCATTTCAACTCCACGTCCCTAGCCCCGCCCACCTCCTTCCACCCACCCGCACACCTTCTTTACACCCGCCCTATTATTATCTAGTTCCTCCCTATCCCCTCCTCCACGTCTACACCCCCACCTCCTTCCACTCACCCGCACACCTTCTTTACACCCGCCCTATTATTATCTAGTTCCTCCCTATCCCCTCCTCCACGTCTACACCCCCACCTCCTTCCACTCACCCCGCACACCTTCTTTACCACCGCCATATCATACATCATGTGCCTAGTCGTGTTGATTCCATTATTATACTGAGAGAGAGAGAGAGAGAGAGAGAGAGAGAGAGAGGGGGAGAGAGAGAGCGCGCGAGAGAGAGAGCCCACAGCATGTACTGTAGCATATAACAAAAATAATGTAACTAAAAATATATTTATTATATTACACTTAGTAGCTACGTCCCTAACTGGATAGACTGATCAATAAATAATAAATGAATTCACCACACATTTACAAATACATAATGATATTAAGTTCACACAGCAACAGACGTTCTGCTCATAATAGTAATACAAATACCCCCCCAAACAACAACAGAGACAGAGGGATGGGGGGCATAGCTTTCTTTTTAGTTGTCAATTGTGGCGTGGAATCTTTGATGAAGTGGAGAGACATATAGGGCCTGGGACACAGCGGCCTGGGACACAAGGGGGTGGGACATATAGGGCCTGGGACACAAGGGGGTGGGACATATAGGGCCTGGGACACAGCGGGCCTGGGACACAAGGGGGTGCGACATATAGGGCCTGGGACACAAGGGGGTGTGACATATAGGGCCTGGGACACAGCGGGCCTGGGACATATATAGACTGGGACAAAACGGGCCTTGGACACAAGGGGATGGGACACAGCGGGCCTGGGACACAACGGGATAGGACATATAGGGTCTGTGGCACAACGGGCCTGGGACATATAGGTCATGGGACACAACGGGGTGGGACATGATAGGGCCTGGGACACAACGGTTCTGGGACATATAGGGCATGGGACATCCTAACTACTTACCTGTATGCGAAATATCAGCATCCTACATACCTACATTCTAACACTATCATGGCAACTTGACTTTTCAGCCAGCCAGGAACAGCATTCAGACTGTAATACATTAACTACCCTTCCCTCGCGACTTCTCTCACGGCTGGTAAATGGTAATGAGCCTTTATTTCACAACGTACAATAAGAGGGGAACGGGGGAGCGAGAATGTCCCACATGGTAATTTCCGAGAGGACGTAAAACAAACTTTTCTCTTGAGCGAGAGACAGAAACGTGCGAGCACACACATGTGCATGAACGCGTTGACACACATACACCCACCCACATACAGAACAGTCGGAGTTTGCGCAAACACACGTATGCGTATGCGTGTGTGAGCGCGTGTGCGTGCGCGTACACATGCATGAGTGTGTGTTAAATATTAATTCGCGCATGTGTGTGTGAGTGTGTATGACTATCTCTTTGTGCGTTTGTCTCTCTCTCTCTGTCTCTCTGTGTCTGGCTCTCTGTCTGTCTCTATTTTTCTTTGTCTGTTTCTCTCTCTGTCCGTGTATGTGGGTATGTAGTGGGTTGACTGTACATGCGCGCGCGCGCGCGCGCGCGCGCGTGTGTGTGTGTGTATGTATGTGTGCGTTTGCGAGAGAGATAAATGACAAATGACTCATGTTCATTTGTATATAGGCCCGTGACCCGTTGTGCGCGAGAGAGAGAGAGAGAGAGAGAGAGAGAGAGAGAGAGAGAGAGAGAGAGAGAGAGAGAGAGAGAGACAGACAGACAGACAGACAGACACAGACAGATACACATACACACATGCGCGCGCGCACACACAGACACTGACATAAAGGCACACACACACACGCATGCACACATACAGACACACAAAAAGACATATCTGGCAACGTGCCTGGAACCCAATGGGCCTTGGACACAACGAGATGGGACCTATAGGGCCTGGGACACTACGGGCCTATACACCGTTAACATACCAGCTATAAGAGGGAGAACACGTGAAAACCGTGATTTTTACACGTGCCGTGGTGGGTCTTTAACAAGGTACCCCCCCCCCCCCACACACACACACACACACACACACAAATACAGATATACATACACACACGCGCACGCGGGGGAACGTACCATGAAACACGCCGCCAACCGCCAAACCAGAGAGGACAACACTGCGCCTCCTTGCCGTCCAAGGTTCGGCTTTATCTCTGATGTCACATGAGTGTGAGAAAAGTGTGTGTGTGTGCGTGCGTTCGTGTGTGCGTGTGTGTGTGTGTGTGTGTGAGAGAGAGAGAGAGGGGGAGAGACAGAGAAAGAGAGAGAGAACTCGGAACTCGCAGTAAATTTAATGGATACTAGGCCATAGCCCCTTCCATGGAGCGAACACAATGAACATGAAGAACATGCAACAAATAATTGACACCATCCACACTAAATAAAGAATAAAATGTGCTACCACATTTACAACAAGGAACATTTATTCTAAGAAGCCATATAAAATATTATTTTAGCTTAAACTATGAAGTTCTGTCTTATCTAAAAGCGCCAAGCAAAACATTAGCTAATAATACGAGAGAAAGAGAGAGAGAGAGAGAGAGAGAGAGAGAGAGAGAGAGAGAGAGAGAGAGAGGTAAATGCATATCAAAAGTTCCGACCAGACTGGGATAGTTAACCCTTTCACCGCCAAAGTTGTATTTTAGCACCACAGTGATTTAACACCTACTAGCGCAACGCCCCGTACTGGCAATGCACCATACTGGTAACACCTAGTAACGGTAACGGCAAGTACTGGTAACGCTGAGTACAGCAAATTTGAAGCGATTCGGTTAAGAAACGGCGGAGTTATAAGGCCCCGTTTCCCGTTGGCGCTGCTCTGAGAGTGACGCGTTCTCCCGATTGTCTTCCAATTTGCTGCTAGGCGTTGCCCGGGCCATAGCAAGCCTGACAGCAAATTTGAATCAATTCGGTTAAGAAACGGCGGAGTTATGCGTGAAAAGGTGAAGCGGCGTATAGCGCGCGCGTTTCGCGCATTTGCCGAACCGCGCAAATGACACGGCCGCCTCGGTTGCCGTTGCCATCGCCGCGTTAGGGCTCACAGCAAATTTGAAGCGAATCGGTCGAAAAACGGCGGAGTTATAAGGCCCGTTTCGTGTTTCAGACAGACACACACACACACACACACACACACACACACGGACAGTTGGCTTTTTACTATATGACTAAACCAGTAAAGTCCCGATTTTTTAATAATACAGATACGTGTAGTCTCATCCCGGTGTAATCGCCACTGCCCCCCCCCCCCCCCCACCCCACCGGTTTGGCACAGGGATCGTCACCGTCCCCCTCATCTACCTTCCAAATTCGAAGAAGAAGTACCTAGCGAGACAGACAGACAGAAAGACAGACAAAGAGCAAAGAGGACAACTGCTGTTCCGGTTGGATGAGTGAACATTTGTTTAACGTCCTCCGCCCGCGGAGCAGGCACAGAGACAGACACAGACACAGACAGAGAGAGAGAGACAGAGATTAACCGAGAAATGTAGGGGGTTGGCACATCTTGACCTATACCAGAAAGTGTTTCATCATGATTTAAACTTTGACCGCGCGCACCCCCCCCCCCCCCCCCCCCCCCCCCCCCCCCCCCCCCCCCCCCCCCCCCCCCCCCCCCCCCCCCCCCCCCCCCCCCCCCCCCCCCCCCCCCCCCCCCCCCCCCCCCTCCTCCTATCCCCCTGCTAACATCACTTTTTGTTCCGACTCAGGCTATAGAGAGAGAGTTGTAGTTCTTCTTCTTCTTCGTTATTCTTTTTCTTCGGTCGTTCAGGCATGTTCCTGTCAATTATGAACGTAGATGCATCATGCTGCTGTTATGCGCCTAAGTAAGCATAATTAGGCCCAGCATGTCTGACTGGCAGTGAAAGATCTTTCCTTTGACCTTCTTTGAGCCAGTCTCAAACACACGAAAGTGAAACTTTCGGTTTTACATTTCTAAGAAGAAGGCAGCATTTCACCTTCCAAGAAATGGATCACAAACGTGCAAGGTCTTTCATTTCAGGTGGGGGTTTCACTTTGACTTCGCGCACGCAGAGAGAGAGAGAGAGAGAGAGAGAGTTCTTCTTCTTCTTCGTCTTCTAAGTTCTTGTTCTTGGATCGTTCAGGCATGTTTCTGTCAATTACGAACGTAGATGCATCATGCTGCTGTTATGCGCCTAAGTAAGAATAATTAGGCCCAGCATGTCTGACTTCGGGTAAAGGAAATCTTTTTGAAAGTATTTCTTGAAAAAAGGCAGGAGAATTTCTGTCAATTACGAACGTAGATGAATCATGCTGCTGTTATGCACCTAAGTAAGAATAATTAGGCCCAGCATGTCTGACTTTGGCTAGAGGAAATCTTTTTGAAAGTATTTCTTGAAAAAAGGCAGGAGAATGGACCGGAAAGGCAGAACGATAGTAGATAACAGCATGCAAAGGGAAAAGGCAGAATCAAAGAGACTGACAGATAAGAGGTAGTTATAAGCACAGAACTTCCAGAAGGTGGGGGAACTATTTGTACGGAAGACATCCCCCCTACCTGTATCCATGGGGGGGGGGGGGGGGGGGGGGGGGGGGGTGTCTACCACCCCTATTTTCGCTCTATGCGCTAAACAACAACAAAATTAAAAAGCAAGAAATTCAACAAAAAAACAAATAATCGCTCACACACATGCTAATAGGCATACACATACACACACCACCCCCACCCACGCAGGCACGCAGATATACATATACACACACACACACACACTCGCGCACGCACGCACACGCACATACACACACACATATCTCCTCCCTACACCTACCCCCTCCCCACATTTACTTGCTCGGGGACTTATTTGCAAGATGTGCCCCCCCCTACCTATCTCGGTTAATTCTATTTTTCTGTTATTGCCTTTCCTACCATACATAAAGCTGTATTTTAGGAACATTTTTAGTTACTAACCTTTTTGGAATACTAACCCTATCCCTAACCCTAAACCTAACCCTACCCCCCACCCTATAAGACGGAAAAACGCAACGAACCACAACTGTGACAAATCGCGGTGTACTGCAGTACATAGTGGGGGGTAGGGTTAGGTTTAGGGCTAGGGTTAGGGCTAGGGTTAGTATTCCAAAAAGGTTATTAGCTAAAAATGTTCCTAAAATACAGCTTTATGTATGGTAAGAAAGGCACAAACGGAAAAATAGAATTAACCGAGAAATGCAGGGGGGGGGGGGGGGGTGGCACATCTTTACCTTTACTGGTCTTTCTTTTCAGGGGGGGGGGCACATCTTTACCTATCGCAGAAAGAGTGTTTCATAATCATAGTTCGGCCTTTCGGCATGTGGGGCATTTGTAATTACAAAGATTGTGGGAATAATACTGGAGGCAATGCCCGGAGGCAGTGCTAAACCAGTGAAGTCCCGATTTTTTAATAATACAGATACGTGTAGTGTCATCCCCTTGTAATCTCCACTGCCTCCCCCCCACCATCCCTCCGCCCATCCCTCCGCCCATCCACCCACCCCACCCATAACCAGCTGGCTGACCTACTGATCACCCCAGCACTTGTGAACCATGGTCTCCTGCCCCCCCTTTAATAACAGCACGTTTGGACAGATGTCGTTTGGCCTAGTGAGCAAAACTGTAAATTGGTGCTTTTCGCGCGCATTTATGAACAGATGCTGTTCAAATTTTTTGCCATGCTTTGCCCGGGTCATAGCAAGCCTGACAGCAATTTTTAGGCGATTCGGTTAAGAAACGGCGGAGTTATTTGTGACTGAAAAGGTGAAGCGGCATGTAGCGCGGGCGTTTCTGAACCGATTCGCTTCCGGTTTGGCACACGGATCGACCCCGGCCCCGGTCATCTTCCTGCCAAATTGGAAGGCAATCGGCCCAGAAACGCCGGAGATACGGGCGCCGAGAGGCCGGCGGATGCGCGTTTCGCGCATTTGCGAAACCGCGCAAATGACACGGCCGCCTCGGTTGCCGTTGCCATCGCCCCGTGAGGGCTCACAGCAAATTTGAAGCGATTCGGTCGAAAAACGGCGGAAATATTTGGTTGAAATATGGTTGGCGGTGAAAGGGTTAAACTCAGCTGTTCTTATTTCAGGATTTAGGGGGGGGGGGGGGGGAGTCATTCTGACACAGTGTCAGATTAACTCCCCCCCTTATTTTCCTTGTATTTACAGCGTGAGTCTTTTCGAGCATGGAGCCAGGATGACTCCTCCCCCCATCATATATCCCCATGTCAAAATGACTCAGCTGTTCTTATTTCAGGATTTAGGGGGGGGGGGGGGAGTCATTCTGACACAGTGTCAGATTAACTCCCCCCCTTATTTTCCTTGTATTTACAGCGTGAGTCTTTTCGAGCATGGAGCCAGGATGACTCCTCCCCCCATCATATATCCCCATATCAAAATGACTCAGCTGCTCTTATTTCAGGATTTAGGGGGGGGAGTCATTCTGACACAGTGTCAGATTAACTCCCCCCCCTTATTTTCCTTGTATTTACAGCGTGAGTCTTTTCGAGCATGGAGCCAGGATGACTCCTCCCCCCATCATATATCCCCATTTCAAAATGAGTCAGCTGCTCTTATTTCAGGATTTAGGGGGGGGGGGGGGGGGGGGGGAGTCATTCTGACACAGTGTCAGATTAACTCCCCCCCTTATTTTCCTTGTATTTACAGCGTGAGTCTTTTCGAGCATGGAGCCAGGATGACTCCTCCCCCCATCATATTTCCCCATGTCAAAATGACTCAGCTGCTCTTATTTCAGGAATTAGGGGGGGGGGGGGGGGGGGGGGGGAGTCATTCTGACACAGTGTCAGATTAACTCCCCCCCTTATTTTCCTTGTATTTACAGGATGACCACAGAGAGAGATCGTGAAAATCCGAAAATCGGGAAAATCCGATGTGACTGCTTGTGGGAATTTATAAAATCGGGAAAATCCGTTGTCAATGCTCGTTCGATCTTCCTTCCAGTACATCGTGGGGGGTAGGGTTAGGTTTAGGGCTACGGTTAGGGTTAGGGTTAGTATTCCAAAAAGATAATTGGCTCAAAATGTTGCTTAGAGACACCTTTATGTATGGTAAGAAAAGCAAAAACTGAATGATAGAATTAACCGAGAAATGTAAGGGGGGGGGGCACATCTTTACCTTTACTGAAAAAAATGACCCTCCGATTTTCAGGCTCCAGCGATCTTTTTGACCTTGACCTTGACCTTGCTCGGTATGCCATCATCAGAACGGGCATAAGCCAAACCACCTTCATACCAAGTTTCAACATCCTATGTTGATTGGTGCCCGAGATATGGCTAAAAATAGATTTTCGGTTTTCAAGGTCGTACGTCAAGGTCAAGGTCACGACGGCAAAATGGTTTGCGCCGATCTCGTCCTATTAAGGTGGCACACCTTCACACAAAATTTGACGCGATTCGGTCAAGCGGTTCGGGAGATATCCTTGGGACAGACAGAGAAAAAAAACCCCAAACAAACAAAAATACAAACCAGCCCATCGCAATAGTCCGATCACCTTTGGTGACGGACTAACAATGCAAATATTGAACGTTGCATTTTGCTAGGTTTTGCGTCGATGGTCATACCAGTATCAAAAATAATTTATAACAACGTATTAGCCAACAGGCCAACCGAACACTGGAAGAAAACTTGAGTTATTTGTTGAAAATTAATGCCAATAACGCCATCAGCACATTACCTGGTATATTTCCTGGTACACGCTGGGAGTGGACACCGAGTCGTTGGTGAAAGGAAGCCAGTCCATCCCAGAATAGTTCCCAGGTGTAGTGAACAGGAGCTCCTCTGCTCCCCTGGTCTCATGGCTTCCCTTTCTTAACTCGTTGTCCGTTGTGGAAATGGCGGATACGTTCATATTAGAACCCCAAGCCGCAAGACCATCCTCATTTCCATCGGAGTTTGAAGTCGGGAATGTAAGAGTAAAGTGGTGAAGAGGGCCGGTGGTGCCCTGGTCCATCAGGTGCTGGAGGTGCAGCAGGTTGGCGGTGATGACGCACAGCATGGCCACCACCACCACCACCCACAGGCACACGGTGACCAGGACCTTGCGGCGGCGAGGGTTGGAACCCTGGTCCGTGAACCAGCCAAGCAGGGGCAGGATGATCACGGCCACGGTGCCTCCGATGGCACTGCACAGCGACACCAGACTGAGGGGAAGTCCCAGAGTCTGAAGAATCTAAAACATCCCGGAAAGAAAGCATCTTGACGCAAGCTTACACTCTGGTATAACCTGTGAACATAAACAATCTTAAACATTCGTTGAAGGTTAGCAACAAAGGGCGACAGCCACATATGATGAACCGTCCAAGACAATAAGTTGAAATGACCTGATGTATGACAGAACCATCCGGTAAGATCCTGGGAACGATGCAACACGGTAAACAACACGCTTAGTTCAGGTCACTGCTTTGTTGGCTGGCATTTTGTTATTACTATTTGAACACATTATCGAACACATAAGACGCCTCAATTCTTTATAGTTTTCTGCGTGTTGCAATCCCCACTTTCTCTCATTTTACAACATAATTTTTGTGCATAGCGTGTTAAATAAAATCAAACAGCACAATACAGACAAGATCATACCAAAACAACAGGTTAGCTCGGACCAATCAATCCAATTCAATTGAAAGAACGTTCATATTAATAATGGAAATATGACTTCACATCTATATTATAGAATACGCACACACGACGGTACGTAGCGTTTATGGAATTAAAAACACACAGTAGTTAATAACATTAAAACAAATATTATGCTTTTAATATAGGCCTACGTACAGGCAGCAGGTACTGGTACTCAAAGTTACAGACAGCATCGTTGCCCCAAAGGGGAGCATTCAACATCAGTTTCTTTGCTGTGGTCAGCTGGTCAGCTGCCTCCTTTATGGGCTGGTCATCAGCTCTCGTGTCCACGTCCTCTCTCGGAACAAAGTTTTGCTCTCCCTTTGCATATTGTCTGGGTGCCATATTGTTTCTGAGAAAACAAGAGTAAGTTAAAATAAGTCCTCCTCCTCCTCTTCCCCCTCCTCCTCCTCCGCATCATCATCGTCATCATCATCATCATCATCATCAAGCTCAAAAGTTAAAGTCAAGAATTACAGTACAGTAATCACAATAAAAGTTTACTATAGATCCAAACGGTGACGGACACCAGCTGCACTGCAGGCACGCACCAGAGTCACCAGAGTACCTCGTTCATCACTGGTGGCCTTGCCCACTTGTCGAGCTCCCTTTGATGCAAAAACTCTTCCAGGGACGGTATTCATGTCGAGATAGCATGAGACTTAGCATGATGCTAACTTAGAAGCTCTTCCAATGTCCTATAGGATTTAATAGGACTTTTGGAAGAGCTTCTAAGTTAGCATCATGCTAAGTCTCATGCTATCTCGACATGAATACCGTCCCAGGCTTTTGGACGGTTGTCACCCCTGTCTCGTCTATGTTCCACAACCTTGCTGGGGGGTATGTTTTTGCAGCCAACCTTTCTTTGTAAAGGCCCCAAAAATGGTGGACTTGGGGTTTGTTGAATCCAGAAAAACGCGCAATGCTTGTGGATACAGGTTGCCGCAGAGTAAGGTCATGACGGACAATAAAGTTTCTGACCCAGTCCTTTCCTGCCATCTTGGTATCTTTGTTGAAGGGGTGGCTAATTTTAGCATTCTCACAAACATCAAAAGCCAGATGTTGCAGATCCCGCATACGAAGACCATAGAATCGTCTCTGCATGTTGAGTACATGTTCTTTTAGGTCCTTTTCAACTTGAGATGGCAAAAGTGATTTGCAACGCCCAAAATTCAGCACACCCGGTTCAGCAACTTTTTTGTCCCTGTGTCTTCTCAGAGTCCTTTGAGGATTACCAAAGTCTTTGCTTGCACGATTAATGGAAAGTCCATCGCTAACAGCTTTCAAAGCATCAGACAAGTTTCCTTCACCATAGCTGCCCCTTTTTGTCTTCCTTTTGTATTCCCGCACCATTATCTGTTGACAAGAGCAAACAGAAATTCATAAAAGTTCATTACTATGCCATATAAAAGGAAAGAGAGAAGTCAATAAAGCACTTTATCAAGTGATGGGGCTAAAAGCCCTTAACCCTTACGCTGGTTGTCGCGACTATAGTCGCGATAGATCTATGCTACCGTAGACTGGTTGTCGCGACTATAGTCGCGATAGATCTATTCTACCATAGAGTGTTTGTTGCTGCTTCCCTCGAGTCAATAACAAAACGGCAACAGTATAGATCGTTAGTATGTGCATGAAACGACTCTGTAACATGAAAATTATGAGTTTTAGCTCAATATTTTACACACTGGACACGATGAAACAGAGAGGAAGTGGTTTCTTGTTGCTGTCTGCTATGATCACAATGGCTGATCAACATACTCCCGTTCACGATTTTTTTATTTTTTTTGTGTGAAGAAAAACTCTGGAAAAATAGATCCAGGGAATACAAGAAAAAGTTATTCAGGCTTTCATAATTCTTTGATCTGGATGGGGTGCTGCTGAAAGCACTAACAACCAAGATTTGCTGTTGATCTTGAAGAAGGTAACCGTACTGCTGGTCTACTAATCAGAACAATAACTAATAAATCAAAGGAAATTATGCTACCTCTTTATAAAACATTAGTACGCCCCTTATTAGAGTATGGAAATCCTGTCTGGTGTCCCTTTTTGAGAAAACATGTTGATCATTTAGAAGGTGTCCAAAGGAGATTTACGAAAACAATTATTGGAACCAGAGATATGGACTATGAGGACAGACTAAAGTATTTGGGAATACCTAGTTTGGAATACAGACGTCTAAGAGGCGATTTGATTGAGGTGTATATAATTCTTAATAAGTTCTATGATCCTAACACAACTAAAACTTTACTAACTTTAACTGACGAGGAGAGAACACGAGGGCATGATTTTAAATTAACAAAAAAACTAAATAACAGTCGTTCAGCTCAAAACTTTTTTACTAACAGAGTAATAACTGCATGGAACAATCTTTCTAATGAAACTGTAAATGCATCATCACTAAATAGGTTCAAAAATCTTATTGACAAAAAATTTAATACTATTATGTACTCCACAAATTTGGAGAAATAAAAAAAAATAAAAAATAAAAAAAATAAAAAACTAACCCAACCCAAAACAAATACACAATAGCCGTAGTAATTCACGGGCAAACAAAAATAAAAAAGAAAATAAATATTTATATTTGAGAAAAATATCTAGAGGGCAAAAGGCTTCATAAGCCTACAGAGCCTAAACTGATATGATAAGGTAGAATTAGCTAAAGTTATGTTTCCCTATACAATGTGACCTACCAATTTTCACTCACTTTTACCACCGTTTTATTTTTTTATTCCTCAATGCACACGAATCACGAAAAGTGTGGAACAACCTGCAGCCTTCCTTCATCAAATACGTCAAAATCTAACTCCCTCATGTCTAGTTTTGGAAGCAAAAAGAAGCAAACTTGTGAGGCCTACAACCCAGTGACGACATTTATTTGCAAGCCTCAGAGATATGAGGCAGGTTCTACGTCATTGATAACACTGGACAAAGCGCGCGTATGTGTGTGTGCGTGTGTGCGCGTGAGTGTGTGCACGCGCGCGTGCTTAGGCCTATGATACAAAGGTAGGACTAGATAGATGCAGGTGCTTTGCAACACATGCACATACATGTGCGCAACCGCCTGCACTTTTGGCCTATGTCTGTGTGCGTTTGTCACAATGTGTGTGCGTGTGTGTGCGCGCGCGCGCACTGTCGTGATTACATACGTAAGCTGTGTAATGAACTGTGACAAGCCAAATCGCTAATCTAGATCTATATCATGAATGTCATTGCCAGTTTTGGCTTAAGCTAGATCTACACCCACACCCCATTTTGCACTCTCTCCACAAACTATAAGTTTCATTCTCCCTGCTCTCTCTCTCAATGTATCTCTCTCTCACTCTCTCTCTCTCTCTCTCACACACACACACACACACACTCACTCACTCACTCACTCACACACACACACACACACACATACTCTCTCTCTCACTCAACATTCGCGTGCGTGCGTGCACACACATACGCAGAAGCGCGCTGCACACACACTCACACACACGTACATGTACGCACACGCACACTTCCACCCATGCCGCATTGACACACACAAAAACACAAACACTCTCTCCATCTACGTCTGTGTATGTGTATGTGTGTGGTTCAAGGTTCAAGGTTTTTATTTCCAAAAAAGCCCCGGGTGGGGGGGGGGGGGGGGGGGGGGGGCTGTATACAATATTGTGTACGCGCGCGTGTGTGTGTGTGTGTGTGCGCGCGCGCGTGCATCTGTACAGGTGCGTGGGTACATCCTACGCTTGCACAGTCACATAAGCTTGTTCTGGATGAACCCATTTTTGTTTTTGTTTATTGACTCTCTATCTGTGTGTCTGCCTGTCTGTATGTCTCTCCCTGTGTCTGTCTGTCGGTCTCTGTCTCTCTCTCTCCACCCACGTCAATATGCAATATTCACATGCGCGTACATGCAAACGCATGAACGCATGAGCACACATACAAACAAGAACAAACACACACATGTTTATATACAAACTGACATAATTTAATACATGTGTACACACTCTTACACACTACACGTATCCATCTCTCTCTGTCTCTCTCTCTCTCTGCTTATGTGTTTTTAATATGAGTGTTTTATGTGCATGTGTGTGTGCTCACACGCGTGCTTGTGTGCATTTTAGGTGTGTGTGTGTGTGTGTGTGTGTGTGTGTGTGTGTGTGAAAGAGCGCCAGAAAGAGAGAGGAAGAGAGAGAGAGAGTACATGCCCGCATTATTAGGACTGAGTGCGCGCGCGCACGCGCACGTGTGTGTGTATATGTGTGTGTGTGTGAGAGAGAGAGAATACATGCCTGTGTGAGTACATGTGTGCGCGAGAGAGTACATGTGTGTGCGTGTGCGCGCTCGTGTGTGTGTGTGTGTGTGTGTGTGTGTGTGAGAGAGAGAGAGAGAGAGAGAGAGAGAGAGAGAGAGAGAGAGAGAGAGAGAGAGTACATACAAGTACTTCAAACACACATAGACCTTTTCTCGTAGGCTACACTAACAAAACTCCATCTCTCTCTCTCTCTCTCTCTCTCTCTCTCTCTCTCTCTCTCTCTCTCTCTCTCTCTCTCTCTCTCTCTCTCTCATCAATCACAACATGAATCCAAGAGCACCAGCATCATGGTGGTGACTCCCAGCCAGATATTTGGGACAACTAATGAACTATAATCAACTCAAATTGAAACAGTTCAACGCAACATATCTGATCGCGACTGTTTACACATATTCCACTCTTATTGCCTGACACACTTACTAAACCTGACACACCTGGTAATACCTGTTACTCTTGACATGCTTGTTAATACCTGACACACCTGTTCAGTCTAGAACACCTTTCAATACCCGACACACCTACACAACATGAAACGCCTGTTACTACCTAACATGCTGTCCCTGACACAATTGATGAGAACTTAAACACATTTTTTTTTATTCAACCTAACATGACTGTTATACCTGTCAATACCTGACACACTTGTGATTGATAACGACACACCTGTTGATGCCTGAGCCATCTACCCAACCTGACACGCCTGTTAGTATCTGACACATCTATCCAGCCTGACACGCCTGTTAGTACATAACACATCTGTCCAGCCTGACACGCCTGTTAGTACCTGACACATCTACCCAGCCTGACACACCTGTTAGTACCTGACACATCTATCCAGCCCGACACGCCTGTTAGTACATGACACATCTATTGGCCACTGTAACTAGGGTTATTAACAACCTGGACGGCACGAGTTAAGCCCTTGTTGGTCAGTATCCAAAAGGGCATTCACTCTTGCAAAAGGCACATTCAGTGGCCTCAAATAGGGTTTGGTCAGTACTCAAACACCCACCCACCAAGGGCATTCCCTCTTACAAAAGGTAGTCGTTGCAGTGGCCTATGCAACCTGAAGCCTCTGTTGATACCTGCCATAAGCATGTTGACATTTGACACATCTACTTCACTTTTACACAATCTTTAGTTGATACATTTGTATCAACCCGTTTACACCTGTCGTTCAAATGTTAACACTTGACATATCTGTTTAACCTGACGTATTCATATCGATATTTATGTTCAAACTGAGACATATGTTAACACCTGACACATTCTTATACTGATTCACCTTTAGCACCTGTTCAGTCTGGCACACCATTTAGCACTCGACATTTTTTTTAAACCTAGCACAACTATTCCTTGACACACTGTAACATTGTTTTTCATCTGTTGACTGTTCAACCTTAAACACATGTTTACACCTGAGACATCTGATTATTTTGATGTAATGACACACCTGTTAACACCTTATCTACAGCTTACACCTGATACATCTGATTATTTTGATGTCATGACACACCTGTTAACACCTTATCTACATGTTGTTACCTGACACTCCTGTGAACACAATACACTCGTTTTCAAGTTGGTACAGCCACCATTTCATGCTTTTTCAACTGACACTTCATTTCACATACATTGTACTGAGACACGTTTTCCACCTGACATCTGTTAAAAAGAGACACACCTTTTCACACCTGTAACACTTGTTACACCAGCTCGTTTGACATACAATTTCACACACGTGAAGCCTGACACACCTCTTCAACTGACACACCATTTCACATGTATTCAACCCGAGACACCTGTTTAACTGACACACCTGTCCAAATATCATACCATTTCACACCAGTTCAACTGACACACCTAATCAATGGACATACATGTTTGACTGTTCCACTGTACAACATTGCAGTAATGTTCCACTGACATATCCATTCAAGTGGCATGCATATACCAGTGACACACCTGTTGGAATATAATCAACTACCACACCTGTTCAACCTGGCACACCTGAGTACCTGACACACCTGTCTAACTGGTAAATCAGAAAACAACTCCTAAATTGGCATGCTACTTCGCTTTTACACCATTATACATTGGTTTATGTGCTTACTCTTGTTCACCTGTTCTTACCTGTTCAACCTGGCACACCTGAGTACCTGACACACCTGTCTAACTGGTAAGTCATTCTACAACTCTTAAATTGTCATGCTACTTCGTTTTACACCATTATACATTGGTTTATGTGGTTACTCTTGTTCACCTGGACATACCTGTTCTTACCTGTTCAACCTGGCACACCTGAGTACCTGACACACCTGTCTAACTGGTAAGTCATTCTACAACTCTTAAATTGTCATGCTACTTCGTTTTACACCATTATACATTGGTTTATGTGGTTACTCTTGTTCACCTGGACATACCTGTTCTTACCTGTCACACTTGAGTACCTGACACACCTGTCTAACTGGCAAATCATTCTACAACTCTTAAATTGGCTTGCCACTTCGTTTTACACCATTATACATTGGTTTATGTGGTTACTCTTGTTCACCTGGACATACCTGTTATTACCTGTTCAACCTGGCACACCTGAGTACCTGACACACCTGTCTAACTGGCAAATCATTCTACAACTCTTACATTGTCATGCTACTTCGTTTTACACCATTATACATTGGTTTATGTGGTTACTCTTATTCACCTGTACTTACCTGTTCAACCTGTCACACCTGAGTACCTGACACACCTGTCTAACTGGTAAGTCATTCTACAACTCTTAAATTGTCATGCTACTTCGTTTTACACCATTATACATTGGTTTATGTGGTTACTCTTGTTCACCTGGACATACCTGTTCTTACCTGTTCTTACCTGTCACACCTGAGTACCTGACACACCTGTCTAACTGGCAAATCATTCTACAACTCTTAAATTGGCTTGCCACTTCGTTTTACACCATTACACATTGGTTTATGTGGTTACTCTTGTTCACCTGGACATACCTGTTCTTACCTGTTCAACCTGGCACACCTGAGTACCTGACACACCTGTCTAACTGGTAAGTCATTCTACAACTCTTAAATTGGCTTGCTACTTCGTTTTTACACCATTATACATTGGTTTATGTGGTTACTCTTGTTCACCTGGACATACCTGTTATTACCTGTTCTTACCTGTCACACCTGAGTACCTGACACACCTGTCTAACTGGCAAATCATTCTACAACTCTTACATTGGCTTGCCACTTCGTTTTACACCATTACACATTGGTTTATGTGGTTACTCTTGTTCACCTGGACATACCTGTTCTTACCTGTTCAACCTGGCACACCTGAGTACCTGTCTAACTGGTAAGTCATTCTACAACCCTTAAATTGGCTTGCTACTTCGTTTTTACACCATTATACATTGGTTTAGGTGGCTACTCTTGTTCAACTGGACATACCTGTTCTTACCTGTCACACCTGTGTTTTACCTTTGTCAGGAATTTGGTTTATACTATTGTGTGTTGTTTCCATAACAATGGTGAATCTTTGTAGGGGTGGTGGAGGTGCTGTTACTTTATCATTGTTCCCAAATAGTATCAACAGCAGACTTACTATGGCGTGCTTACCACATGAATTACAGTTTGGGTTGCTACCTGGATTACACCTGGATTGCACCTGAATTTCGACACGAACGCTTCATTATTGGGTTATCCCGAGTTATGTGTTCCTGGATGTCAGTTTAACACAAAAGACATTCCGTTCAAGATTTTTATTGCATCAGCACAGACACTAAACCATACACTACCTGATTTTTCACCTGATTAGCACCTGTATAGCAGGTTGGAGGGTTCGTTATTACACCTGAAGCACCAGCACACAGGTCACGTGGTTATTTGTTTATTTCTTTCAAACTTTCATTCAACATGTTATGTTCAAATGTCAACACAGACTTCTATAAACGTAAGGGCATAAGACAACCCGTTATTTTAGTTTATCCTCTCTGTTAATTCACCAGCCACACTATATTGCATGTGGCAGAATTGCACCAGAGTAAGTGTTAAGTGGGGCTAAACGCCTAGAGCAGGCGTTTTGCCCCATTAATATGGTGGCGTTTTGCCCCATTCGCCACATTTTACAGGCATGTGGTGTGGAATGAAAAGCAACGGAAATCACTAGGTCAAACCAATATCATTGCTCACACAATAGATCCATGCAACACAAAAGGCAAGTATTGTTTTGATTTGTCTGTGCTTTGCCCACTGGCACTGAATAAACTGCAACCGCAGATTTACATTTAAGAGGCTAAAATCAAGGAAAGGCGAACTGTTCACTTACCATGTGCGTGACCGAGCCACAACTTCTTGTGCAAATGGAGGCCACCCCATCTTGAAAGGTAGAACCCCCACTTCGCTAAGGCCATAGTTACGACTCCTTTTTTAAAGTGGCACTCCAAGGCTAATGGTTCTCCCCATGAACCGTTAGAAACCGCCATCACAAGGCGTTTGCCTATCATATCATATCATATCATATCAGTTTAGGCTCTGTAGGCTTATGAAGCCTTTTGCCCTCTAGATATTTTTCTCAAATATAAATATTTATTTTCCTTTTTCTTTGTTTGCCCTTGAATTACTACGGCTATTGTGTATTTGTTTTGGGTTGGGTTGGTGTTTTTTTTGTGGTTTTTTAATTTTTATTTCTCCAAATTTGTGGAGTACATAATAGTATTAAATTTTTTGTCAATAAGATTTTTGAACCTATTTAGTGATGATGCATTTACAGTTTCATTAGAAAGATTGTTCCATGCAGTTATTACTCTGTTAGTAAAAAAGCTGAACGACTGTTATTTAGTTTTTTTGTTAATTTAAAATCATGCCCTCGTGTTCTCTCCTCGTCAGTTAAAGTTAGTAAAGTTTTAGTTGTGTTAGGATCATAGAACTTATTAAGAATTTTATACACCTCAATCAAATCGCCTCTTAGACGTCTGCATTCCAAACTAGGTATTCCCAAATACTTTAGTCTGTCCTCATAGTCCATATCTCTGGTTCCAATAATTGTTTTCGTAAATCTCCTTTGGACACCTTCTAAATGATCAACATGTTTTCTCAGAAAGGGACACCAGACAGGATTTCCATACTCTAATAAGGGGCCTAAAACCGCTAAATTCAATGAGCTGCAGTTAGCTCGATAACGGGCCTCCAAACCCCTGTTTTGCACCTGGATTTTTTCAGGAAATAAAATTTAACAAATCTGACTTCCGCCTTGAAGGGACCCAGTGAGTCCCTTCAAGACGGATGTTGAAATATTTATAATATTATCATAAGGTCAAGCCCAGCCTTTTGGACGACTATGCCTCGCTTCAGAGGCTCTGTAGCGCTTCTCGTTAATTTTACACACTTCCTGCGTCACGAAAACCATTAGAATGATTGATTTATTTTCCTTCTTCCATCAACTCGGACTCCACGGAACTCTTTGTTTTCAACCAGTTTCAGTTTTGACGGCAAGGTTCTGTTGAAACCGAAGAGTGAGAGTCCGTGGTAACGCGCTCAAGGTAGATAACTCTAGTTCAACGTGATTTAACGAGAACAAAGCAGACGACAACATTCAACAACACAGGTCAGGTCAGGTCAGGTAGATAAAGACGACTAGGCCTCGCGGCCTCTCAAGCGTCTGTTTTTTTTTTTTTTTTTTTTTTTTTTTTCCTTTTCCTTTTTTGGGGGGTTGGCACAGCTGTGACGGTTTGGGTAGACTATTCGTCATACTGGTATTTTAATTTACCAAGGTTTGGGTCTTTGTCCAGGTTTTTGAATTTGTTATTAACAGGTGCAAGTTTTGTCTGAGCAGGAAGTGCGTTTTGTTTCCAACACAACAAACAGATTTTCTGTGGCAAAGGAAGAAGTGTATTGATTGCATCCACTTACGACGAAGAAGAAGAAGAAAGAAAGAAGATGTCTGCTACAGACAGCAGCGAGGAAGATCATCAAGCGGAACAGGATCTGGAGAGTGATGCTGTTGGCTTCCAAGAACTGTTCGCTAGGCCTGCAGATGTCGACGCACTAGGCGCAGCACCGTATCTTTTTGAGCCGGTATACGATGACACCGACAGCGGTGATAGTCACCCAAGTAATGGTGCCCACAGTGCCTCGGCAGAAGTCGTTCTTCCAATTCGGCGCTTAGAGTTAGGTGCTATTAATTGGAGGTGCTATTAATTGGTAATGATATGTTGATGCATTTTACATCAACTACTAGTACTACTACTACCACTGTTATATAATATAGTAGTATATTTGGATGCATTTTTTCTGAAAAATTTCACACCTTATATATTCTCGCTCTCATTCTTGTTGAATAGTTGTTTCATCATGAAATCAATCAAAATCTATTTATCAACTCTTTCTTGTTGATTAATGTAAAAGGTTGTTTCTTTGTATATGTGTTCCTAATTATAAAAACATGCGGACAGTATAACGAAGAAGAGGGAAAAAACATTTCTCTCTCACACACACACATAAAAGATGGGAGCCTCTGTAGTTCAGTTGGTTGAGTCGCTGGCTCGTAATCCATTATGTTTGCGAGTGTGCATGTTCAAATCCAGCTCGGGTAGCAGTGGTGTATCATTGGGAAAAGCACTTTGCTCCTATTTTGTCACTCCACCCATGTGTAAATGGGTACCTGGCGTCAGTTGGGGAACAAGTCCTTATGAAACTGAAAACTGAGAACACATGCATAAAGATCTTGTGCACATGTTAAAGCCCATTCACTATTCGGTAGGAGTAGGCCATGTTGTGCTGGTGGAATGGATGACACAAACTCACATAGCATGCATCTTGGGAGGCAATTGCAGTCTAAAACTAGTAAAAGAAGACTAAGGTAACTGTGTTGCTTTGTTGCTTTTTAGCATACATTATTATAATATGATCTAGCACTATTGGTTTTGATTATGTCTGTTTCTTTGTTATTGTTATATGTTTTGATTGTTCATTATAGTTTTCTTATGTGTATTAGCCTATATTAGTTTTAAACAAAAATGTTTGTTTATGCTTTGTATCTCTGTGTGTGTGTGTGTCTGTGTCAGGGGAAATGAGAGAGTGAGGGGGTAGGTGGGGATGTGAGGGAGAGATTGGGGGACGGAGAATGAGAGAGAGAGAGAGCTATGGTGAATGTGTGTTCACTTTAGCATACATTTTATCATTGTTCTAGTATTCAGTATTGTTTTTTATAATCTGAACTATTTTTTAATGTATTTTGATTTGGATATTATTCATTTTATTTTTGTTTTATGCATATTGTCCGATTATTACTTTATACAAGTTGTTGGTTTAAGCTCTGTGTGTGTGTGTGTGTGTGTGTGTGTGTGTGTGAGAGAGAGAGAGAGAGAGAGAGAGAGAGAGAGAGAGAGAGAGAGAGCTAGGGTGAATGTGTGTTGACTTTATTATACGCTATTTTATATTGTTCTCATATTTTTTTTTTTTTAACATACATTATTATATAATTATATGATTTAGTACCGTTTGTGATTTCAATTCATATTATCCAATTTCATTTTTGGGGTGCATGTTCTCCTATTATTACTCTCGTATAAATTGTTTGTTTAGCTCTGTGTGTGTTTGTGTGATGTGGGAGAGGCATGGTTGAGGGTGGAGATTTTGAATAATATGTGTGTGGAAGGGGACGGGGTGGTGTGTGTGTGTGTGAGATGGTGGTCTGGTGTGTGTGTGTGCCTGTGCGTGTTTGTGTGATGGGGGAGAGGCGTGGTTGAGGGTGGAGATTTTGAATAATATGGGTAGGGAAGGGGACGGGGTGGTGTGGGTGTGTGGTGGTGCTAATGTGTGTGTGTGTGTGTGTACTTCCAAGTGATTTATATTGCATTGTAATTTAATTCTTATGATGTATTTACTGTATATTATGCATACATGTCTTAATATTTCTATGTTTAGATGTGTGTTTTGTGTGCATGCAAGACAAAGAAATTATGTTTTTAAAGACAATAAATGTTTGATTGATTGATTAGGGTGTGGGGCAGGATAAACCAACATCCCCAATATGAAGATGATGGAATGAAAATAGGGTAATGCAATAAATAATTTGTTCCAGGCTATATCTTTAAAATAAATTAAAAACCAATATTGTAACTTAATATTTTTTTATGAGTAAGTATGATGTAACTATCATCCTAATGTCAATATAAACATCAAATTATTTGCAAAATTAGCTCTCTCTCTCTCTCGCACGCACACACACACACACACACACACACACACACACATGCACAAACACACACATTTATTTGACAAGATTTATGGCTTACAACATGCCCACTAACAGTAACAGCATTGGTTTAAACAAATTTATTCATTTGCAAACAATCATGTAACAAAGCAGCATCAACATGAAGGTCGCAGACCACAACAAGCTTAGAGCTTATAAATATAATAGGTGCTCAAAACATTTAGATTAGATAGTATTGCCTGCAACAAGTACGATAAGTACACTGGAATTCAGCAGTGTATCCTTCATTAACAAAAGCAATGTTTATGTCTAACACAACAAGGCTAAGAGAACCTGACTATTTAAAATAAACAAACAATTAAATGAAAATATTACTAGCATTGAAAAATGACATCATATTTTTAGTAATTATAGTAATTTTTAGTAATTTGTAATTTGATTGGCATTCATTCTTTTATTGTATTTAAACAGCTAACCCATAGAATATTTTAAAAGCAAATTAGTATGTATGCTATTTCAGAGATTACAAATTGAAGATTCTCATGAATACAAAAATATGGGAAGACTCGAGACTACTTTATGATCTCAAAAGTGATAAATTGATTTGTGGCACGACATAAACACATATACAATAAGAACATAATAATTAAATACCCAACACATAAAACTTCATAGGACATGTAAAAAGAAACCACAATTATTCAATATGATAATAATAATGCAGAAGAACACATCAACTAGAATGCAATAGCTCGATATAACCAAGAGATAGAGAAGGGGGGGGGGGGGGGGCAGAGAGAGAGAGAGAGTATGATAGACAAGGACAAGAAAAGCACATAAAACTTATGTGAAAATGCGGTATCAAATTATCTGGTTACTTAACATTATTTTAATTCACTCAATTTTCTTCAGTGCTGTCATTGGAATGTTAATGACCAGAACTGCTGATTTTTCTGTGTGTGCAGGTGTAAGTGTGGGCATTGTTCTACAATGCCCACAGAGGGAGAATGTGTCTGCTGCCACGAGATTGCGAAAATGATGGAGAAGATGGATGAGGTGAAATGTCCCTGTATAACGAATCACCCAGGGTTTGAAGACGTGTGTTTGAGGCCCTGGGTGCTGGGAGTAGCATACTTCCACTACAAGCAGGAATTCGGCATTACAATCAGCAATGAAAACAGGTAAGTAAAACATTAATGCGTAGTATTCGGCCGTTTACAATCCATTCAATTTTTAAAGTATGACCTTATAAGGACCGTTACCACATAAAGTTCAAACAACATAAAACATCTTGAAAAGTAAAACACACCTAACTGACATGGCATCATCATCATTTAAACCTACTGAAGGTTTTTTAAAAAATTGTTCATCTACTTTTGCAAAAACAAAACATCGTAACAATGTATATAGAACATAATAAGGTCAAATTAATTCCAGACAATAACTATTTTTTCCCAAAATTTCAAAACTCAACTCAAGACTCAATAATACTGTATTATCTATTTTAAAAGAGAAATTTCATTCAGGTGCATAACACAACATTGATGTACAGAATAGCATAATAAAGTGTCAAGACATAAAGGAATAACATGAAAATATGTTAATGAAGAAAATGTTAAAAGAAATGTTAGCCGTTAAAACACAATGTTATCACACAGCACATTTCATGTATGAAGAAGATAATTAAGTTAAACTAAAAATAAAATGTAAAGATTGAATGAATGCCTTTTTCATGTTTCGAAGCACTTTAACGAGCATAAAAAAGGTACATATTAAGACGTTCTCCATCTAACTAAAGTAAAAGGAAGAGCAATAAAGATATATATAATTATTATTAAGTAGACTATTGCACACCTATTATCACAAAAAAACAATAAGTACATGTATGTATTGAGACTATTGTACAGAATCAATCTGGAGTACCCCAAGGGTTCGTGCTTGGTCCGTCACTCTTCCTCCTCTACATCACAGACCTCCCTGAAGGACTCAACTCCACAGCACATCTGTTCGTGGATGACACCTGATGACACCAAAGCTTCCAGCGACCAGAGCACGCTCCAAGACAATCTAGATAGGTTCGCAATAATTATGGGAAGACAGATGGAGAATGGCCTTTGACACCCCAAAGTGCTCAGTGCTCCACATGACTAAATGCATGAACACCATGGAGAAGCCTATTCCCTTCATGGACACCAACTCCAGAGTGTGCCCCATGCAAAGTACCTGGGTGTCAAGATTTCAACTAGCCTCAAGTGGGACACCTACATGAACAATGTGGTCAGCAAAGCCAAGAAAACCCTTGATTTTCTGTTGATGGCGTTGATCTTAGATGAACAATAAGATCACGGCGCAGGCATATAACGCAATGGTCCACCCTGTCTTGGAGTATGCAAGCCCCGTCTGGGACCCCCACAACAAAGGCAGCATTGAAGCTATTGAGAAGGTCAAGAACCGTGCTGCAAGATGGGTGGCCTGCGGTTACCGGCATACAACCAGAACCACAGGTCTCCGGAAACCCCCCCAGAAATGGCCCCTTTTCCAGACCCGCAGAACTGAAATCCTTTTATAAGTTCATGCAGGCCTTCTCACAATCAGCTCCAAACATCTCCATACAAACACTCTACAAAAGAAAAGTCTCTGCCAGTCACACTCTGCCGCCAATGACATCCCCAGCCACAGAACCCAGTACCGTAAAACCACCTTCTTTCCTCACAATATCCCGCAATGGAACAGCCTCCATCAGCAAGTTGCCCCACCCCGACATTGGAGGCTTTCAAAACAGCCCTCCATAAACAACTCCACCAAACCACACTGCCTCAGTCAACCCCCCCCCCCCCCCCCCCCCCCCCCCCCCCCCCCCCCCCCCCCACCCCCCCCCCCCCCCCCCCCCCCACCCCCCCCCCCCCCCCCCCCCCCTTGTCCCAACCACACATTAAACTATGGAATTAGGGCCTTAAGATCAAAGTAGTGGTAAATGAAGGGCAGGGGCTGTGCCGGTTGTGGTTTGACCCCGAGGACCGCTACGGTAGCCGGATTGGTCTTGCCTAGATACTGCGAAAGGTCTGTGGTCCTTCTCTGCATGCAACATGTGTGGCCTTACTGTCACACAAGTCCCATACTCTTTTGTATGCATCATGTAGGGCTCGAGTTTCGAGTTATGTATTATCACAGGTCTTATTCTTGGTCTATCAGAAAAAAAGTGCAATGTTTCATTACAATTACAAATGGTTTGTATCTTTGTTAACATTAATTTTTGGTAAGATTAAGAATGGACAATCTGGAACAATGTGCATTGTTAGGTTATAAGGCTTGGTGTTCATTGAATACAAGCCCTGTCGTATGAAAATAGGTAGCTCGTGTAAAGAATTCGCCGGAAGTAATCTTTTGAATTCTTCGCATACTTGGATATTTGCGCATGCGCTGTCGTGCAATTTCGTTGCTAGGAAAAATAAATAATTGTTTTATTTGTTTTATCTATTTTCTATTGTTTTACTCTTAGTATTTTTGAAGAATTGTCAAGAAAAGTTTTTTACTTGAACTATGCTTTAAAAAAGGAGCCAAAAAGTCGTAACTATGGCCTTAGCGAAGTGGGGTTCTACCTTTCAAGATGGCGGAATACGCAATACTAGTGTTCTTCTTAAAAAATAAAAAAGTTGACCCTTCCTGGACCAAGGTTGAGAAGGACTGCGTGCACAAACAAGCACACAACTACATACTTGAAGGTAATATTGAATAATACAACTGGCAGCATATATTTTCGTATTTATATGCCTGGCATGATAGAACCTGTCAATTTTCTAGTTTTCGTAGACAGTAGACACTCTCACTTTTGCACTAATTGCAGCCTTCAATCTCGGGTTGTGATTTTTTGGGTTGAGGTCCGAAGTGGTCGGTCACACTCCTACTCTACGTTTTTGTTATTTATTTTTGACCCAGCCAGTCAGATCACCCTGTCGGGCTGTGGCTTGTCGCGTGCAAATTTGCAGTGCATGCAAATATGTCGCAAACCGCGGTTTTTACATTCTTGGCATCTACGAAAACTAGAAAATTGACATGGGACAGATGTGACCTGCAATTGTGTTGAGTGTTTTGCTATGAGTGCACTGAATGTGGGACAGATATGACCTGCAGTTGTGTGAGTGTTTTATGAGTGCACTGAATGTGGGACAGATGTGACTTGCAATTGTGTGACAGTGAGTGTTTTACTATGAGTGCGCTGAATGTTGGACAGATGTGACCTGCAGTTGTGTTGAGTGTTGCTATGAGTGCAGTGGGACAGAACCTGCAGTTCTGTTGAGTATTTTGCTATGACTAGTATGAGTGCACTGAATGTGGGACAGAACCTGCTGTTGTGTTGAGTGTTTTGCTGTGGAGTGCACTGAATGTGGGACAGATGTGACTTGCAGTTGTGTTGAGTGTTTTATGAGTGCACTGAATGTGGGACAGATGTGACCTGCAGTTGTGTTGAGTGTTTTACTATGAGTGCACTGAATGTGGGACAGATGTGACCTGCAGTTGTGTTGAATGTTTTACTATGAGTGCGCTGAATGTTGGACAGATATGACCTGCAGTTCTGTTGAGTGTTTTGCTATGAGTGCAGTGGGACAGAACCTGCAGTTGTGAGTGTTTTACTACGAGTGCACTGAATGTGGGACAGAACCGGCAGTTGTGTTGATTGTTTTATGAGTGCACTGAATGTGGGACAGATGTGACCTGCAGTTGTGTGAGTGTTTTATGAGTGCACTGAATGTGGGACAGATGTGACCTGCAGTTGTGTTGAGTGTTTTATGAGTGCACTGAATGTGGGACAGATGTGACCTGCAGTTGTGTGAGTGTTTTATGAGTGCACTGAATGTGGGACAGATATGACCTGCAGTTGTGTTGAGTGTTTTACTACGAGTGCACTGAATGTGGGACAGATGTGACCTGCAGTTCTGTTGAGTGTTTTACTACGAGTGCACTGACTGTGGGACAGATGTGACCTGCAATTGTGTGAGTGTTTTACTACGAGTGCGCTGAATGTGGGACAGATGTGACCTGCTGTTGTGTTGAGTGTTTTGCTATGAGTGCACTGAATGTGGGACAGAACCTGCTGTTGTGTTGAGTGTTTTGCTATGGAGTGCACTGAATGTGGGACAGATGTGACCTGCTGTTGTGTTGAGTGTTTTACTATGAGTGCACTGAATGTGGGACAGATGTGACCTGCAGTTGTGTTGAGTGTTTTACTACGAGTGCACTGAATGTGGGACAGATGTGACCTGCAGTTGTGTTGAGTGTTTTACTACGAGTGCACTGAATGTGGGACAGATGTGACCTGCTGTTGTGTTGAGTGTTTTACTATGAGTGCACTGAATGTGGGACAGATGTGACCTGCTGTTGTGTTGAGTGTTTTGCTATGAGTGCACTGAATGTGGGACAGATGTGACCTGCAACTGTGTTGAGTGTTTTACTATGAGTGCGCTGAATGTTGGACAGATGTGACCTGCAGTTGTGTTGAGTGTTTTACTACGAGTGCACTGAATGTGGGACAGATGTGACCTGCAGTTCTGTCGAGTGTTTTACTACAAGTGCACGAGTGTTTTACTACAAGTGCACGAGTGTTTTACTACAAGTGCACTGAATGTGGGACAGATGTGACCTGCAGTTGTGTTGAGTGTTTTACTATGAGTGCACTGAATGTGGGACAGATGTGACCTGCAGTTGTGTTGAGTGTTTTACTATGAGTGCACTGAATGTGTGACAGGTGTGACCTGCTGTTGTGTTGAGTGTTTTGCTATGAGTGCACTGAATGTGGGACAGATGTGACCTGCAGTTGTGTTGAGTGTTTTACTACGAGTGCACTGAATGTGGGACAGATGTGACCTGCAGTTCTGTTGAGTGTTTTACTACGAGTGCACTGAATGTGGGACAGATGTGACCTGCAACTGTGTTGAGTGTTTTGCTATGAGTGCACTGAATGTGGGACAGATGTGATCTGCAGTTGTGTTGAGTGTTTTACTATGAGTGCACTGAATGTGGGACAGATGTGACCTGCAATTGTGTGTGTTTTACTATGAGTGCACTGAATGTAGGACAGATGTGACCTGCAGTTGTGTTGAGTGTTTTACTATGGAGTGCACTGAATGTGGGACAGATGTGACCTGCTGTTGTGTTGAGTGTTTTGCTATGAGTGCACTGAAGGTGGGACAGATATGACCTGCAGTTGTGTTGAGTATTTTACTATGAGTGCACTGAATGTGGGACAGATGTGACCTGCAGTTGTGTTGAGTATTTTACTATGAGTACACTGAATGTGGGACAGATGTGACCTGCAGTTGTGTCAAGTGTTTTACTACGAGTGCATTAAATGTTGGACAGATGTGACCTGCTTCCAAGGGATCTTCAGTTTCCGTGAGATGCAGTCCATCCTGAAGTACTTCTGTGTCTACCACGTGACGTCAACGCTCCGGGCCAGGAGGAGAGCGTGCTGCACCTCAGACCTGAGTACGACCGCCATGCTTTTTGTCTTGTTGCGAAAAATTGATTTCTAACAGTTACTGAACTGGTTGAAAACTATGCTCCCCTGTGGAAATACCGGTGTGTGTATGTGTTTCATACAAATAGTTCTCCCACCTTTTGGAAGTTCTGTTCTCATAAGTTCCTCCTCTCTGTCACTCTCTTTGACTCTGCCTTTTCCCTTTACTTACTGTCATCTGCTGTCTTTCTGCCTTACTGATCCATTCTCCTGCCTACGTTGTGAAATTCTTGCAAAGGTTTTCTCCAGCTGAAGACGGACATGGTGGGCCTAACTATTTCTTACTTAAGACACATCTGCTCTCATTAGAGAGACTATCTGAGTGATCGAAGAAGAAGAAGAAGAAGAAGAAAACCATGCTGGAAAACTGCATGTTTTTGATGGTTTTGGCTCAAGTCGTTTTTTAAAACAAAGTGAGTCTATTGTATCGTACATGTTCGGTTGTGTGTCTGTGTGTATGTATCTGTGTGTGTGTGTTGCATCTGTGATACATGGTCCGACCTTTAACCTTGTATAAAGTTGCAATCTCCAAACTTTAACGTTGTCGTTTTCTCTAAAAATGTTAGGCGTTGGAGGGTTAAAGTTAGCATGATATTTGATTTTGATGTGAGCCTTCAAGTCACGATGATCAAAGTAGTCAGATGCATCAATAAAAGGACATAAGAAAGACTATCATTTGTTGTAGAGATTATTGTTATGCAACCTTTAACCATGCATTAAGTTGCAATCTCCAAACTTTAACGTTGTCGTTTTCTCTAAAAAAAATATAAGGCGTTGGAGGGTTAAAGTTAGCAGGATACTTGATTTTGATGTGAGCCTTCAAGTCACAACGATCAAAGCAGTCAGCTGCATCCATAAAGAGCATAAGAAATACAATCATTTGTTGCAGAGATTACTGTTGTGCTGTAGACCTACTGAGTAGAGACACTGGAAAGAAGACTCTCCTTTAGATATACAAAACCACTGTTTAAAATGAAACACAAGACTTCAGGTGTGTTCAAATAGGTACATTTTAACGCTGTTAGCTTATATTTTCTGTAACAAATAGATATACCGAGCATGTGCGTTGACGGCCTGGTTTCGTTTTATTTGCGTCTTTGACAGGGGTTCAGTTTTTTCCTTCGCGCATCGTCTCTGCGCATGAAATACTTCTTGCACTTCCGGCTATTGCACACACAACTAGAGATCATGCCTTACATCATAATCAAGACTACGTACCTAACATTTAGCCCACATTCATTTCAGTCTTGAAAAAAATGTACGGAAAATCCAGTGTTTGTCGATTTTATTGCCTTCATAGGCCCCTTCGATGTACAAATCCAGATCATAATCCTATGCTTAGGCTAGGCCTACACCGGCCTAGATGCAGGCTTGAGGCTGTGGACCTTGACCTTCATGTGAAGGGGGGGGGGGGGGCAGGGAATGAACGAAACGAAAATAAAATGTTAAGACTAAAATATCTTCTTACAGAAATGTAGATGATGTGGAACAAGTTTTCATCGCATGAACAATCAGTTTAAAACAGTAACAGATCAGGAGTAGGGCCTTATGTTACGAATTCCTCCGCAACTTCAATATTATAATAAATTTTCCTAGAGGCTAGGCCTAGATTTTTTTGGGGCGTATGAACACAACTCAAGGGTCACTGCAAGTCAAGTGGTTTATATTCTATGCTAAGCCTATAGGCCTATATTTCGACATATACCAACCAGAACCAGAACTTAAAATAAAATTGTTTAAATTAGGTAGTCAAGTTATTGATTTGACCTCAGCTTACTGCTGCTAAATTTGCATGTTTACATTTTCCAGTGGACGCATTTCTTGGGGCAAATAGTCCCATATCACGCTGCATAACTTTGGTTGGACGATCTGGGGTTCCGACGAAAGTAGCCTAGGTAGGTAGATTAGATCATATAGGGCTATTTGTAGGCCTCGTAGCACCTTTATACCCTGTTCTTCTTCCGATTGGGGATGTTTATCCTGCCCCACGCCCAAAGTCTTTGTTTAGACTGCTAGGCGCACAGGATGTATGCTTTATGAGTTTGTGTCCTTTCCAATTTCCACACCGGCACACACCGTCTACTCCGTCATAGTAATTTACTAAATAATTATGCAACGTCA
>CM065692.1:39882866-39915059 GCA_017654935.2 Phymorhynchus buccinoides | reverse complement strand
TAGCAAGGTTTAGTGTTTCGGGCGAGTTGGGGGTAAGTAGGCAAAAAACAAACAATGAACAAAAAACAGATATGAAAAAAAGAAACTGCTGGAAACAAAACAAAGCTTACAGAGTTTATTTTGGCATCAGTAAAGGCAGTTTCCCAACGCCGCTTCGCTTCTCTGCCTGAGAAAACTTAAAAGATATGAACCCCTCTCTAGATTGCGGACGCCTTCCACTGAACAACTTCACACAAATGGTCAGTTGGTTTGTCTGTTCAATCCAATAACCACCAGGCATGGTAGGGGGGCAAAGTGGGGCTTGCGGAAGAATATCAACCGATGCTGCATTTAATTTCAAGATGTCGCCTCCTAAATGATGAAGTTTGGCGTCAAATGAGAAGCACTAGGATCACAAATTTGGAAACGGGTGGCTGAACTAGGCCCGCACAGACTGCTAACTTCGCGGGATTTGCTTGTCAGTCCATTCACATCACACCACCGGTTTTTTCCGCGAAGCCGATTGCAAACGCACTATTTTTAGGGCACCCGAGCGATATGTTTACCCGACTTTTTTCCTTCTTTTTTGTCGATTTCACTTTTTCGAGGCTTTTTTCCCACGATTCGCGGAGGTCTACATAGCCTGATTCCACCTGGCCGCTTTACCTCAGATTGTTTTCATCTTGGTTTACACTCGCCTGCAGTAGGGCCTGTGGCACCACTATGTCGCAAACCAACGGTTTATCACAGGGTGGGGGATCCCCCTTTTTGCCAGGGGCTTGGTGCCCAGGTATGCGCAAAAACCACGGTTTAATCACAATGCGTGGTATCCGCCTTGCAACAATGGCTGTGGTGCCACCGGTAATTCACAAACCACGTTTATCACAAGCGTGGGGATCCCCCTGCAATAGGGGCTGTTGGCACCACGGTATGTCGCAAAACCACAGTTTAATCGCAACGCATGGGGATAAAAGATTTATCGCTATTGCGACTGACCTACGCTTTGCGATACATCGTGGCACTACAGAGGAGCAATAACAATTGAGAGCAGTTACAATAAACGATTTTCTACTGTAAATGGGAGATCAGCATGGGTGCAGCTTAGTATTTTGTGGAAGAGTATGCCTCTCAAGCGGAGGCGTATGCACTGGCTTTCAGTGCAGCGCCAAAGGGATTGGTTTGCCTATTGGGGACTTCCCTAATGCCACTGACCTCAAAGCTTTTTGGTTGAGAGTAGGTGGGATTTAACCTTTGCAAGGCATCTCCCACTATAACAAGTGGTCTAGCCCAGCCTCCAAAATAGCTCTGGCCCCTCTACATAGTCGGAAATGACAGGACTTTTTTGGACTTGATGCTAGCTGCTTAGTGTATCAACACACACACACACAAACCTCTCTCTCGTCACCCACACACTACAATTGCATAGTTACCAGCAGTTCCACTTTGTTGTGGGAATTCGGACGCTATGCTGCACGTGTAGCCTATCACACCACACATGACACACACACACCTTACTGCTTAATGACCAAGACCGTTCCACTTTGTTTGGAACTCGAACGCTATGCTAACGTAATGTAGCCTCTCTCTCTCTCTCTCTCTCTCAACATTGCGGCCACACACACCACACACACACACTTACTGCGTAGTGGACCAGCAGTTCCACTTTGTAGGACTTCGGACACTATGGTGCGTAGTGTGTGCCTCGTCACACACAAGTGACCACACACACATAGAACTTACAGAGGAGAAGAGAGAGAGACAGACAGACACTACAGACACAGACGCACACACACTCATGCCACAAGACACACTTACTGCGTATTGACCAGCAGTTGCCATTTTGTCCGGACGTCTCGGAACGCTATGCTGCATAATATGGCATCACACACACACACACAGTGACACACACCCACACTTATTGTGTAGTGACCAGCAGTTCCACTTTGTCGACTCAGAACGCTATTGCTGCGTAATATGCAGCACCCACAAACAGTGACACACCAGCCACTTACTGCTAGTGAACCAGAGTTCACTTTGTCGGACTTGGACGCTATGCTGGCATATATATGGCATCAACACAACACACACCAGTGACACAACACACCACTTATTGTGTAGTGACCGGCAGTTCCCCTTTGTCAACCAGACTCTATGCTGCTGCGTAATATGGCATCACACCACACAGTGGACGACACACACACTTACTGCGTAGTGACTCGAGCAGTTTTCACTTTGTCGGACTTTGACGCTATGCTGCATATATGGCATCACACCACACAGTGACACACACCACACTTATTGTGTAGTTACGGCAGCATTTCCACTTTGTCAGACTCAGCCGCTATGCTGCGTATATGGCATCACCCCACAACAGTGACCACACACACTTAACTGCGTAGTGACCCAGCAGTTTCACTTTGTTGCTCAGAACGCTATGCTGCGTAATGTGGCCTCACACACACACAGTGACACCACACACACTTACTGCGTAGGGCCCGCAGTTCCCCCCTTTGTCGGACTCCGGACGCTATGCTGCGTAATATGGCCTCCACACACCAGTGGCAAACAACAACTTACTGCGTGTGACCAGCAGTTTCCACTTTGTTTGGACTCGGACGCTATGCTGCGTAATGTGCCCTCACACACAGACACCAGTGACACAACACACACACACTTACTGCGTAGTGACCCGCAGTTTCCCATTTTTTTTTTTTTGGTTCAGATCAGACGCTATGCTGCGTATATGGCCTCACACACCACAGTGGACACACACTTACTGCGTGCTTGACCAGTATTTCCACTTTGTTGGACTCGACTCTATGCCGCGTAATGTGGCCTCACAAACACCAGTGACAACACACACACACACTACTGCATAGTTGACAGCAGTGTGCCCACTTTGGCCAGACTCTAGACGCTATGCTGCGTAATAATGGCCTCACCACACACACACTTAACTGCGTGTACAGTATTCCACTTTGTTGGAACTCGGACGCTATTTCTGCGTAATGTGGCTCGGCCAGCTGCCTGGGTTAAAGTCGGCACCCAGCTCTCCTGACCGCTTCCCTCTACAGTCTGCGCCACGGTCCAAGAAAAGAATACACGTTCTGGTGTATCCTAAAACCGCTTTTGCTCACTATCCAGTTTAACACTTTTTCATTACTCGTCTCTACATCTCCATTACTTTCTGTCCCCACACAGGGGGTTGTTGTTGACGTACTGTACCTGAGCTTAAGACTCCCGGTATCATCCCAAGCAGCCGAAGCCCTTGTCTGTACACTATGGTACAAATGCCTTCATCTAGGGATGAGAACATTACTTGTGTGACGCGTCTTTGATCATCCCGAAACATGGCAGCCACCTCCCACTTTTGTGTGATGAGGTAGACTGTACCCCCATGGGGGATCCGGGGTGGGGGGGGTGTCTTTTGTATAAATAGCTCCCCCACCTTCTGGAAGTTCTGTGCTTGTAACTTCTCTTCTGGTCCCTCTCTTATGGCACTCTCCCTTTCCTTTTCTTACTGTCTCTACTATCTTCTGATACCATCCATTCTTGCTGCCTTTTTTCACGAAACACTTTAAAAACTTTCCTCCAACCGACGTCGGACTTGCTGGGCCTAACCGTTTCTTAGTTAGGCGCATATGGCGCATGACGCATCTGCGCTCATAATTGACAGGGAACTGGTACCTGAGCGATCGAAGAAGAAGACTGTACTCGGTGTGTCGGTGAGATATTGGCGCACAGCTCCGATGTCTTGTTTTCAGACCTGCAGGCTTCCTCTAACTGATCCCGGTCGCGGGCCGGCCAGATGAGTTACGCCCCGCACGAGCTGTAACCGCAAACAACACATCTGGTTAAAGATGAATGAGAGGTGGAATATAGACATAACGAACATGTTCATAGAGTTGTGTATTTTTTAAAAGTGTTTTGTTTTTGTTTTTTTTAACATTTTGCCGTTTGTATTATCTTACCTTCTCCAAGCCTTATTGTTTTTCCTATGGGCTTGCACCTTACTTTCAGTTCACCATAACGTTTTTTTTTGGTTTAAACCCCTTTCAATCGCCACTGTCGCCTCTTGGCAACCATGATTTGAACACTCATGTCCACTGAAAGGCAGATCAATCAGGGTCTGGTATCCATGACCTTAATTTTATTAATTTTTTAAAAGCGGCCCTATGTTTGCATGTCACAGAGGAATTCGCAATATTGCAGACAGATTTTTGTTCTTTCTTACCCAGGTAAGTTTTATGGAAAGCTTTGGCTGAAAATGGCTGGCTTTGAAAGGGCTAAAAAGACTTTTTACAATAAAAATTAAAATAAAAATGATATTAGAAATCTTTTATTTGTGGCGTAAGAATAAACATGAAAATTAAAAAAAACACACCCCAAAACCCATCAATCAATGAGACCAACGAAACACAAAAAGCAACAGTCAAACACTCACGTTCACAATCCCGACATCCAAGCCGACTTCAGCCACACTTTGTTGCTTGAATGTTCTCCGTGAAATCTTGGTTTTTTTTGTTGCCGCGCCCTGGTGTTTTCCTGGGTAAATAGTTTTGCGCTGTCTTATCAATTTCAACCACTCACACAATCACAACACACTCTCACAAATGAAACAAAAGCATTAAGTCAGCATGTCTTCCATGCCCAGTCCGTATATTATCCTAAAATAAGTCAGAGCATTTACACTTTTATAATCAATGCCGAATTTTCTATTCAAATTCTTTTTCCTTTAAAAAACTATCAGATTTAGACCATAATAACCTTCACACTATGAAAAGACTTTTCCGCATATTGTGTTGGCATATGATGGAACAAAACTCATCTGATTGTCTTACACTTTGGGACATATAATATATTTTTTAAAATTCTCAACTCGAGGCTCCGATTTCTTTGGTTTAATTCTTTAGCTATTTAATCCTTCCTTGCCCCTCCAATGTCTCATCACTGTCTATTACCCTTAGCTGATTTCCGGTCACCCAAACATAACCGTCACATGCTCTATCCTTAAATAAACAATCCCCTCATGTCACATTTCCATGATAATAACGAGCTTGAGGAGATCTGTTTATTTATCCACGTTCAAAAACAAACAACTTCAAGTTGATTTGTTTGCGGTACCCTGGCTAAAACACTCCAGGGACATCCCAACGCCCGAAGCACTTGAACACCATGGTAACAACTGCATCCTGGGATGATAACATTGCATGTGTGACGTTTTTGATTATCCCGCCACATGGGCAGCCACACTCCGACTTCGGGAAATCTGGACTGATGTTTATGCTAGGATCTTTTCATTGCTAAGACAATCCCCCCGGGCACTGACTATGCAAGAGCAATAGCAACATTTTGATGTAGCAGTGTTCTAGCCCTAATGTCAATTGGTCTGACAGTGACACAGTCTTACGCCAAGGCGAAACCTTCAAGTAACATAATATGAATCTACAACATGCATCACATGGCCTAACTTACTTCCCTTTGTTGCCTCCTTAATATCTCATAACCCTAGACGTAGCCGCAAAGAACCATATCTCGGGAGATCGCTGACGCTTTATGGGTTTCATCCCATACACAGGAATAGCTCTAAGCTAACAAAGAAGTTAAAGATTTTAAAGGCTTACAGAATGGATGGAAACTTTGCGTGTGACTGGACCGCTTTTGCGTTTGTGACACTGTTCAGAATGATGAGATCCAGAACAGCCACAACGCAAGCAAGTGTCCTTTTTTGTTTATGCCATCCATAAGCAAAAAGCTTTACATGCTGAAATAAAGGTTCAGTCCTTTTCAATGATTTGACTTAGCATATTTCCACTGAATAATTTTAAGCATTACCAAATTTCTCGACTAAATGTTACCCCAAATTTAAACCAAAATTATGATTCTGCCATCTATTTTCTTACTATATTTATCAGTCATCTATCGGCATCAGGGGTCCTCAGTCTAGGAACAAAAGTATTGCCTTATAGTCCGTAACTATGGTCATTTATTGAGAGCAACAGGATGGCTTAGCATGGGACAATACATTTTAAAAGCTATTAATACTGCTTATCAATTCACAGGCCTATGGCCTAATGGGTAAGGTACATATGTGTCCATTTTCACTGATCTCCCCACTGCGTCGAGCCAACACATTCTGATTTGCATGGGACTCAAGAGAGAAAAATATTTGGAGAATTTTTTTTGGAAAAAAAGCAGGAGAATTAGAGAAAGTCAAAGATAGTTATATGATAGAAAGCAAAGGGAAGGCAGAGTCAAAGGAGTGCAGAATTAGAGGAAGCTACAACACAGAACTTCAAGAAGGTGGGGAGAGCTATTTTTACGAAAGACCCCCCAGTAATCCATGGGGGGACTGCGTCCAGCTTCCTCGTATTTAGTGCACGTACCTCTACGCCACTGCCGCCCCCAAAAAGCTATAGATACAATAGCTTCCATCCAGATGCTTATTAATAACTTTGTTTTCTGTACTTTCAAACAGTAAATCACTCTTCAAGAGCATCTTTCTTAGTTACAAGAAGCCAAAGAACACTGGAGTCCCTAGTCAAACCAGGATATTTTCGACATACAAAATCACAAAACACTTGTGCATCAGTGAAATGTTGAATATTGAGAGCATAGCTATTTTCATTTGTTTAACTTTTTCCATTGTCCCAATCTCAATAGGAAAGTTTAAATAAGCGATCTTGCATCATGCTTATTTTTTTATTTGTTTTACGTTTTCATTGTCTCAATTAGGACAGTTTGAATAAACTCTTGCAATCTAACTGATGGCTCAGACTGTCCCGGTAATATTTTGTTCTTACTGGCTTGACCTTCACTGTCTTTCTGACTATTTCTTCCTTCAAGAGTCATATAGCACGTCAGCGCGAAAACCCCACAGAAAACAATAAACACAATCACAGTGATTTCAAATATCCTGTTTTGTCCTCTAAAGGATAATGGCTACATGTCAAACCCCAGAGTGCTAACTCCCCGTGTGGATACACGGTGGTTCTTTTGTATAAATAGTTCCCTCACCTTCTGGAAAGTTCGTGCTGTAACTTCCTCTAAAGTCTAATCTTCACTCTTTAACTCCTGCCTTTCCCCTTTGCTTACTGTCATCTACTATTTTCTGCCTTGCCGGTTCACTTCTCCTGCCTTTTTTCAAGAAACGCTTTTCAAACATTTCTTCCAGCCAAGTCGGCTTGGCTGGGCCTAACTATTTCTTAGTCTCAGGGCGGCATTAACGGGCAGCATGAACGCATCTGCGCTCATACAGACATGAAGCTGTCTGAGCGATCGAAGAAGAAGTAGAGTCCTAACTGCTTAGTGCCATATGTCTCTAAACAACAGGATCTACCATACATATTATCTACATAAATGAAACAACAACAAACAACGATCAATAATCTGATCAGACTATAAAATGTGATGTCAAACAAAAATGAGCCATGGATACAACTAAACCAGTAAAATAACGATAAAAAGATTGAGCTAAAAACAACAACTTTTAGCGTATGAAGCAGTTCTCAAGATTATCAAGTAAGAATATAGATGACCAATTTAAAGGCAAAGCCTCTTGGTGCCACCTGGCACAACATGCACCCATCCAAATGTAAAATGGCATAATTCTAATAAGCAGCTGATGACAGGGTGCTCTTTACTAGAACAACCAAACAACTACCGACAATGTAAAGTGACATTTTTATTCACAAGAGACAACAACAAAACTATTTGTATTTCGGCTGAATGCGCCTTTATCAGCACAGACAAACAATTAAACAGCAAATATGCAAAGGAGCAATAAGCAGGCAAGAAAAAAAAAAGTGGAAAAGCAAAAAACCATACATCAAAATTAAAAAACACCAACAATGTTGTTGTGTTTTTTCTCTTCTTTTTATGTTAGGTCAACAGTTGTCTAAGCAAGGCGACGCACTTAACTTACCATAATGTGCACCATGTCATGGCGATGTAGTCCTCTCTGCTGCTACCATCTGTCAAGACACAACAACACTGGTCAGGTTATTATATAATGCAATTTACAATTGAAATATAAGTAACATAAAATATGCAAACATTGTAAAACATAGCTAATTTCTGTTTAAGATCCTTTCCGGGTAAGGGACAGATTGTTAAATGGAAAGTAAGAAAGCTCATATGTGGTACTCAATCCATGTAATGTTTTATCCTACAAGGTAGACTTTATACTGCTCTCTACCTCAGTCCTTTTTCGAGTGAAAGTGTCCACTATTACACGAAAATTAAAAAACCATTAAGGAGTGTTCAACAATGAACCGACGCACATGTCCTCACATACATACAACAATTTATTTCCCATAAATTTATTTCTCAGCCGTGTGGGACGCTGTGAAAAGCTATGCGTTAGTAGCAACATTTTCAATATGGAAGAAAAGGTTAAAATGCTTCTTCCATCTTATTTCTTGTTTGTAATCGACTTTCTGCTCCAGTTTAGGATCCGACAACATGCTGTCACACGCATTTATACTCCCTTTGCATCTCCATAAGACCAAATGACAATACCTCTGGAGAAACTCTAGGGAGATGTAAAAGAAACAATAACTTCTGGAGATGAGGGATTTCTCCTATACAGCACTCAAGTTGGTGTCAGGGGCAATAACAAAGAACATTCAAAGAACAATACCTTTGAGGAAACTCTAGGGAGATGCAAAGAACAACAACTCAAAGGATACGTGATGCAAAGACAACAACTCAAAGGATAGCGTGGATGCAGAACAATAACTCAATGATAGCGTGATGCTAAGACCAATACCTCAAGGATAGCGTGATTGCAAAGGAACAAAACTCAAAGGATAGCGTATGCAAAGAACACTACTCAAAATGGATAAGCGTGATGCAAAGACAAAAACTCAAAGGATAGCGTGATGCAAAGAACAATAACTCAAAGGATAGCGTGGATGCAAAGAACAATAACTCAAAGGATACGTGACGCAAGAACAATAACTCAAGGATAGCGTGATGCAAAGAACATTAACTCAAAGGATTACGCTCTGTCAAAGAACAATAACTCAAAGATAGCGTGATGCAAAGAACAATAACTCAAAGGATAGCGTGATGCATAGAAAAATAACTCAAAGGATAGCGTGATGCTAAGAACAATAACTCCAAATGTAGCGTGATGCAAAGAACACTCAAGAGATAGCGCGATGCACAGAACAATAACTCAAAGGATAGCGGGATGCATAGAACATAACTCAAAGGAAGCGTGTGCAAAGAAACAATAACTCAAAGGATAGCGTGATGCAAAGAACAATAACTTCAAGGATAGCGTGATTCAAAAACAATAACTCAAAGGATAGCGGCGATGCAAGAACAATAACTCAAAGGATAGCGCAGATGCAAAGAACAATACTCAAAGCGATAGCATGATGCAAAGACAATAACTCAAGGATATCGTGATGCAAAAGAAACAATAACTTCAAAGGATAGCGTGACTGCAAAGAAACAATAACTTCAAAGGATAGCGCGATGCAAAGAACAATAACTCAAAGGATAGCGCGATGCAAAGACAATACTCAAAGATAGCAATGATGCAAGAACAATAATCAAAGGATATACCGTGATGCCAAGAACAATAACTCAAAGGATAGACGTGTGCAAAGAACAATAACTCAAAGGATTTACGCGTGATGCAAGGAGAAACAATACCTCAAAGGATAGCGCGATGCAAGGACAATAACTCAAAGGATAGCGTGATGCACAGAACATCACTCAAGGATAGCGTGATGCAAAGAACAATACTGCAAAGGATAGCGTGATGCTAAGAACAATAACTCAAAGGATACGTGGATGCAACGGAACACTCAATAACTAGCGTATGCAAGAACAATAACTCAAGATAGCGGATGCAAAGAACAATAACTCTCAAAGGATGCGTGATGCAAAGAACAATACTCAAGGATCGTATCAAAGAACATAAACTCCAAGGATAAGCGTGGATGCAAAGAACATAACTCAAAAGTAGCGCGATGCAAAGAAACAATAACTCAAGATTCGCTATGCAAAGAACAATACTCAAAGGATAGCATGATGCAAAGAACATATTCAAGGGTATCGTGGATGCAAAGAACATAACTCAAGGAAAGCGTGATGCAAAGACAATACTCAAAGGATAGCGTGGATGCAAAGACAGAAACTCAAATGATAGCTTGATGCTATAACAATTAACTCAAAGGATGCGTGATGCAAGAACATAACTAGAAGATAGCGTGATGCAAAGACAATGAACTCCAGTGATATCGTGATTCAAATAACAATCACTCAAAGGATAGCGTGATGCAAGAAAATACTCAAAGGATAGGCGTGATGCTAAGAACAATAACTCAAAGGATAGCGTGATGCAAAGAAACAACTCAAAGAATAGCGCGATGCGAAGACAATAACGCAAAAGGATAGCGTGATGGCAAAGAACAATACTCAAAGGATGCGTGAGGCAAGAACATAACTCAAAGGATAGGCGTAGTGCAAAGAACATAACTTCAAAGGATGAGCGTGATGCAAAGAACAATGAACTCAAAGGATATAGCGTCGATGCAAGAAACATAACTCAAGGATGCGCGATGCAAAACATAACTCAAAGGATAGCATGATGCAAAGAACAATACTCAAAGGTATCGTGATGCGCAAAGAACAATACTCAAAGGATAGCGTGATGCCAAAGAACAATAACTCAAAGGATAGCGTGATGTCAAAGACAGAAACTCAAATGATAGCGTGATGCTAATAACAATAACGCCAAGGTACGTGATGCAAAGAACACTAAACTCAAAGGAATTGCGTATGCAAAGAACAATAACTCAAAGGATATCGTGATGCAAAGAACACATAACTCAAAGGTAGCGTGATGCCAAGACATAATCAAGGATAGCGTGATGCGAAAGAACAAAACTCAATGGAGCTGATGCTAGAACAGATACTCAAAGTATAGTAGTTTATTCTAAAGAACAATGCTCACAGGATGCATGATGCAAAGAACATAAACTCAAATGATAGCGTGATGCTAAAACAATAACTCAAAGATGCGTGTGCAAAGACATACTCAAAGGATAGCGTGTGCAAGAACAATAACTCAAAGATAGCGATGCAAAGAACAATAACTCCAAATGATATCGGGATGCAAAGAAACATAACCAAGATAGCGTGATGCAAGAAACAATACCCTCAAAGGATAGCGTGATGCAAAGTACAAACTCAAAATGATGCGTGATGCTTCAGAACAATAACTCAAGGATAGCGTGATACAAAGAACAATAAGCTACAAGAGATGCGTGATGCAAAGAACAGAACTCAATGATAGCGTGAATGCCTAAGAACAATAACTCAAAGGTAGCATTATGCTAAGAACAATAACTCAAAAGGATACGTATGCAAAGAACAATAACTCAAATGCTAGCGTGATGCAAAGAACAGAAACTCAAATGTAGCGTGATGCTAAGAACAATAACTCAAATGATAGACGTGATGCTAAGAACAATAACTCAAGGATAGCGTGGATGTTCAAAACATAAATGAAAGGATAGCGTGATGCAAGGACATAACTCAAGGCATAGCATGATGCAAAGACAAATAACTTGGGAGACAGCGTTCCTCCCATAACAGGCACTGACCGTCGGTGAAGAGGAGCAGCAACAAAGCACAATTTTCAAAGAACAGTACCTCTTAGCTGTACAGAGCTGATCGAGGTTTTGAAAAAGGGGGGGCATTCCCCCTAAAATGATTGAAAAAGGGGGCAGTCCCCCCCCTAAGAATGAAAAAAGGGTGATTGGTGGCAGGTCCACTGGAGAGAGCCATGGCCACTTTCTTCAGCAGTCGTCTTGGAACCTGTGTTCCCTTGCACTGGGCGCTGTTCTCAAACGGGCTGCTTCTCTGAGTTTTTTGAGTGTAGTCGCCGTTTCTTCAAGCTCTTCTCCACACTCTGACTCTCATGTGGCCTACTGCTTTTTTTTCAGTTTGGCCTCCGCGAAAAGTCAAATCAAGAGCGTGGCTACGACGCTAGGTTCTTTTGGAAGAAATGCCAATATGGGCGGCTTAAACTCCTCGCAAGTTCTCGTCGGTCTTCAAGATGAATGGAGATGAACGCGATTGTTGGTTAATCAGTTTCTTTAGCCTAGACAACAGTTTTGCAACGACGAATGCCATGCCCACATCGATCTGTGAAAGTACGGGCAGTTCTGCAAATGTGGCGGGAGTCGGCCCGCATTAAGACTCGATTATCGCGGGAAGGCACAGATTTTTCAGGGGATTGTTACAAATCCCGCGCTCTGAATCAGCTCTGCTCTAGTCTAGGAGATGCAAAAACAATACTCCAAAGGCTAGCGTGACGCAAAGAACAACACTCGGGAGAAACAGCATTTCCTCCTCCCATACAAGTACTCACGTCCACGTGAGGAGCAGGCAACAAAAACAATTTCAAAGAACAGTACCTTTGAGGAAACTCTAGGGAGATGCAAGAACAATAACTCAAAGGAAAGCGAGGGGATCCATAAACGCTTAATGGGGTCTCCTTGATTATTGTTCTTTGCATCTCCCTAGAGTTTCCTCAACGTACTGTTCTTTGAATTGTTTATTGTTTCTGCTCATCTCGCTGACGTGAGTAACTTGTATGGGAGAAAGCGTCTCCCGAGTTTTGTTCTTTGAGTGAGAGTGATGACGACGCGAGATTAGATGATGGACGGCCGGACCGGAGAGAAAGAGATGGAGAGCGAGAGAGAGAGAGAATCCCAGGAGAGATCGAGAGAGAGAAGAGAGAGAAGCGAAGACAGAGATGAGAGCCGACTCGCTTCCATGTGCAGGAGTGCCCGCTACTTTGGCCGAACTGTGTCGGCATGGCATTCGTCAATCTGCAAAACTAGGGACCGACGATCGAGAGAGTCGCATTAAATTAATCAATCGCGTCCTTCGCGTGAATCTAGAATACGTTTGAGAAGTTGCGAGAGTTTAAGCCACCATGTTGGATTAGTTCCAAAATGAAGCGGGGGAGCGAACGAGTCTTGATTTCGACTGTTCGCAGAGGTAAATTGAGACAAAATTTTATGTTTTTCACATGTTGAGTCCTGTGTCTGGAGAAGAGCTTGAAGTTAAAGGCGACTTCATGACGGATGCGTTTTGTAAGAAACACTATAAGAGCACCAGTGCAAGGGAACACTGGTTCCAAGACGACTGGCTGAAGAAATGGCCATGGCTGTATCCAGTGGACCTGCCACCAATCCCCCCCTTTTTTCATTCTTAGGGGGGGACCTGCCCACTTTTTTTCAATCATAGGGGGGGAATGCCCCCCCATTTTTCAAAATCATAGAATCAGCTCTGTACAGCTCAGAGGTACTGTTCTTTGAAATTGTTTCTTTGTTGCTGCTCCTCTTCACCGACGTCAGTGCCTGTATGGGAGGAAACGCTGTCTCCCAAGTTATTGTTCTTTGCATCATGCTATCCTTTGAGTTATTGTTCCTTGCATCACGCTATCCTTTCCATTTATTGTTCTTTACATCACGCTATCCTTTGAGTTATTGTTGGCTTAGCATCACGCTATCCATTTGAAGTTATTGTTCTTAGCATCACGCTATCATTTGAGTTTCTGTTCTTTGCATCCTACGCTATCCTTTGAGTTATTGTTCTTTGCATCACGATATCCTTTGAGTTATTGTTCTTTGCATCAACGCTATCCTTTGAGTTATTGTTCTTAGCATCACGCTATCATTTGAGTTTCTGTTCCTTGCATCACGCTATCCTTTGAGTTATTGTTCTTTGCATCACGCTATCCTTTGAGTTTTTGTTCTTTGCATCACGCTATCCTTTGAGTTATTGTTCTTTGCATCACGCTATCCTTTGAGTTATTGTTCTTTGCATCACGCTATCCTTTGAGTTATTGTTCCTTGCATCACGCTATCCTTTGAGTTATTGTTCTTTGCATCACGCTATCCTTTGAGTTTTTGTTCTTTGCATCACGCTATCCTTTGAGTTTTTGTTCTTTGCATCACGCTATCCTTTGAGTTTTTGTTCTTTGCATCACGCTATCCTTTGAGTTTTTGTTCTTTGCATCACGCTATCCTTTGAGTTTTTGTTCTTTGCATCACGCTATCCTTTGAGTTTTTGTTCTTTGCATCACGCTATCCTTTGAGTTATTGTTCTTTGCATCACGCTATCCTTTGAGTTATTGTTCTTTGCATCACGCTATCCTTTGAGTTATTGTTCTTTGCATCACGATATCCTTTGAGTTATTGTTCTTTGCATCACGCTATCCTTTGAGTTATTGTTCTTTGCATCACGCTATCCTTTGAGTTATTGTTCTTAGCATCACGCTATCATTTGAGTTTCTGTTCTTTGCATCACGCTATCCTTTGAGTTATTGTTCCTTGCATCACGCTATCCTTTGAGTTATTGTTCTTTGCATCACGATATCCTTTGAGTTATTGTTCTTTGCATCATGCTATCCTTTGAGTTATTGTTCTTTGCATCGCGCTATCCTTTGAGTTATTGTTCTTTGCATCGCGCTATCCTTTGAGTTATTGTTCTTTGCATCACGATATCCTTTGAGTTATTGTTCTTTGCATCACGCTATCATTTGAGTTATTGTTCTTTGCATCACGATATCCTTTGAGTTATTGTTCTTTGCATCACGCTATCCTTTGAGTTATTGTTCTTTGCATCGCGCTATCTCTTTGAGTTATTCTTCCTTGCATCACGCTATCCTTTGAGTTATTGTTCTTAGCATCACGCTATCCTTTGAGTTATTGTTCTTTGCATCACCTTTGAGTTATTGTTCTTTGCATCACGATATCCTTTGAGTTATTGTTCTTTGCATCACGCTATCCTTTGAGTTATTGTTCTTTGCATCACGCTATCCTTTGAGTTATTGTTCTTAGCATCACGCTATCATTTGAGTTTCTGTTCTTTGCATCACGCTATCCTTTGAGTTATTGTTCTTTGCATCACGCTATCCTTTGAGTTATTGTTCTTTGCATCACGCTATCCTTTGAGTTATTGTTCTTTGCATCACGCTATCCTTTGAGTTATTGTTCTTTGCATCACGATATCCTTTGAGTTATTGTTCTTTGCATCACGCTATCCTTTGAGTTATTGTTCTTTGCATCACGCTATCCTTTGAGTTATTGTTCCTTGCATCGCGCTATCCTTTGAGTTATTGTTCTTTGCATCACGCTATCCTTTGAGTTATTGTTCTTTGCATCACGCTATCCTTTGAGTTATTGTTCTTTGCATCACGCTATCCTTTGAGTTATTGTTCTTTGCATCACGCTATCCTTTGAGTTATTGTTCTTAGCATCACGCTATCATTTGAGTTATTGTTCTTTGCATCACGCTATCCTTTGAGTTATTGTTCTTTGCATCACGCTATCCTTTGAGTTTTGTTCTTTGCATCGCGCCTATCCTTTGAGTTATTCTTTGCATCACGCTATCATTTGAGTTATTGTTCTTTGCATCACGCTTCCTTTGAGTTATTGTTCTTTGCATCACGCTATCCTTTGCAGCTATTTTGTTCTTTGCATCACGCTATCCTTTGAGTTATTGTTCTTTGCATCGCGCTATCCTTTGAGTTATTGTTCTTTGCATCACGCTATCCTTTGAGTTATTGTTCTTTGCATCACGCTATCCTTTGAGTTATTGTTCTTTGCATCACGCTATCCTTTGAGTTATTGTTCTTTGCATCACGCTATCCTTTGAGTTATTGTTCTTTGCATCACGCTATCCTTTGAGTTATTGTTCTTTGCATCACGATATCCTTTGAGTTATTGTTCTTTGCATCACGCTATCCTTTGAGTTATTGTTCTTTGCATCACGCTATCCTTTGAGTTATTGTTCTTTGCATCACGCTATCCTTTGAGTTATTGTTCTTTGCATCACGCTATCCTTTGAGTTATTGTTCTTTGCATCACGCTATCCTTTGAGTTATTGTTCTTTGCATCACGCTATCCTTTGAGTTATTGTTCTTTGCATCACGCTATCCTTTGAGTTATTGTTCTTTGCATCACGCTATCCTTTGAGTTATTGTTCTTTGCATCACGCTATCCTTTGAGTTATTGTTCTTTGCATCACGCTATCCTTTGAGTTATTGTTCTTTGCATCACGCTATCCTTTGAGTTATTGTTCTTTGCATCACGCTATCATTTGAGTTATTGTTCTTTGCATCACGCTATCCCCTTCCTCCCCACAACCCCCCCCATCCCCCCCTTTGAGTTTTGTTCTTTGCATCACGTATCCTTTGAGTTATTGTTCTTTGCATCACGCTATCCTTTGAGTTATTGTTCTTTGCATCACGCTATCCTTTGAGTTATTGTTCTTAGCATCACGCTATCATTTGAGTTATTGTTCTTTGCATCACGCTATCCTTTGAGTTATTGTTCTTTGCATCACGCTATCCTTTGAGTTGTTGTTCTTTGCATCTCCCTAGAGTTTCCTCAAAGGTATTGTTCTTTGAAATTGTTCTTTGTTATTGCCCCTGATCACCAACATGAGTGCTTGTATAGGAGAAATCCCTATCTCCAGAGTTATTGTTCTTTTACATCTCCCTAGAGTTTCTCCAGAGGTATTGTCATTTGTTCTTATGGAGATGCAAAGGGATGTATAATATGCGTGTGACAGCATGTTGTCGGATCCTATAACTGGAGGCAGAAAGTCGATTACAAACAAGAAATAAATTGAAGAAGATTTTAACCTTTTCTCTCCATATTGAAATTTGCTACTCACGCATAGCTTTCACCAGGCGTCCACCCGGCTGAGAAATAATTTATGGGAAATAAATTGTGTATGTATGTGAGACCATGTGCGTCGGTTTCATTGTTGAACACTCTTAACTGGTTTTTTCTAATTTTCGTGAATATTGGACACTTTCACTCGAAAAGACTGAGGTAGAGAGCAGTATAATGTCTACCTTTGTAGGCTAAAACATTACAGGATTGATGACCACATTATGAGACTCTTCTTATTTCCATTTTACATCTGTCCTCTTACCAGGAAATGGATCTTAAACAAGAAATTAGCTATGTTTTACAATGTATTGCATATTTTATGTTACTTATATTTCAATTGTAAATTGCATTATATAATAACCTGACCAGCGTTTTTGTGTCTTGACAGCTGGTAGCAGCAGAGAGGGCCTACATCCGCCATGACATGGTGCACCTTATGGTAAGTTAGTTGGCGTCTCCTTGCTTAGACAAAGTGTTGACCTAACATAAAGAAGAAGAAAAAACACCAACAACATTGTTGGTGTTTTTTATTTTGATCTTATTGTTTTTTTGCTCCTTTCGTTGCCTGCTTTTTGCTCCTTTTGCTCTATTTGCTGTTTTCTTGTTTGTCTGTGTTGATAAAGGCGCATTCGCCGAAATATCCAGTAGTTTTGTTTTGTCTCTTGTGAATAAAATAACGTCACTTTACACTTGTAGTGTAGTTGTTTGTTTGTTCTAAGGTAAAGAAGTCACCCTGTCCTCAGCTGCTTTTTAGAATTATTCCATTTTACATTGGCTTGGGTGCAGTTGTGCCAGGTGGCACCAAGAGGCTTTGCCTTTAAATCTGGTCATCTAAAATTCTTACTTGATAATCTTGAGAACTGCTTCATACTGCTAAGAATGTTGTTGTTTTTAGCTTCAATCTTTTATCGTTTTTACTGGTTGTATCCATGGCTCATTTTTTTTGTTGACAGCACATTTTATAGTCTGCTCATATTATTGATCGTGTTTGTTGTTGTTTCATTTATGCTTAGATAATATTGTAATGGTAGATCCTGTTTGTTAGAGACATATGGCACTAAGCAGTTTAGGACTCTACTTCTTGCTTCGATCGCTCAGACTCAGTTTCCTGTCATATTATTGGCGTAGCGCAGATGCGTCATGCTGCCGTTATGCGCCTAACTAAGAAATAGTTAGGCCCAGCAAGTCCCGAACTTCGGCTGGAAGAAAATGGGTTTTTTGAAAGAGCTGTTTCTTGTGAAAAAAAGGCAGGAGAATGGAACCGGTAAGGCAGAAAGATAGTAGATGACAGTAAGCAAAGGGAAAAGGCAGAGTCAAAGAGAGTGATAGATTTTAGAGGAAAGTTACAAGCACAGAACTTCCAGAAGGTGAGGGAACTATTTATACAAAAGACCCCACCAATAAATATCCCCACGGGGGAGTTTAGCACTCTGGGTTTGACATGTAGCCATTCTCCTTCTAGAGACAAAACAGGATATTTTGAAATCACTGTGATTGTGTTTATTGTTCTGTGGGGTTTGTCGCGCTGAGTGCTTATGACTTCTTGAAGGAAGAAATAGTCAGAAAGACAGTGATAGGTCAAGGCCAGTAAGAACAAATATTACCTGGACAGTCTGAGCCATCAGGTTAGATGCAAGATGTTTATTTAAACTTTTCCTAATTGAGACAATGAAAAAGTAAACAAATAAAACTAAGCATGATGCAAGATGCTTATTTAAACTTTTCCTATTTGAAGATTGGGACAATGGAAAAAGTAAACAAATGAAAATAAGCTTATGCTCTCAAATATTAACATTTCACTGATGCACAAGTGTTTTGTTATTTTTATTGTCGAAAATATCCTGGTTTGACTAGGGACTCCAGTGTTCGTTTTGGTTCTTGTAACTAAGAAAGATGCTCTTGAAGAGTGATTTACTGTGTGAAAGTACAGAACAAAGTTAATTTAATAAGCCATATGGATGGAAGTCTATTGTATCTAATAGCTTTTGGGGCAGTGGGTAGATGTCTCGTGCCTACATACGAGGAGCTGGACGAGTCTCCCCATGGGGATACTGGGGGGTCTTTCGTAAAAATAGTTCCCCCACCTTCTTGAAGTTCTGTGCTTGTAGCTTCCTCTAATCTGCCACTCTCTTTGACTCTGCCTTTTCCCTTTGCTTTCTATCATCTACTATCTTTCTGACTTATTGGCCCATTCTCCTGCCTTTTTTCAAAAAAATTCTTCCAAATATTTTTTTCTCCTTTGAGCTCCTGAAATCAGAATGTGTTGGCTGTACGCAGTGGGGAGATCAGTGAAAATTGGACACATATGTACCTTACCCATTATGGCCATATGGCCTGTGAATTGATAAGCAGTATCTAATAGCTTTTAAATGTATTGCATGCTAAGCAATCTGTTGCTTATCAATAAATGACCATAGTTTACGGACTATAAGGCAATACTTTTATCCTAGACTGAGACCCCTGTGCCTTATAATGTGACTAATAATATAGTAAGAAAATAGAATGGCAGAATCATAATTTTTGGTCTAATATTTGGGGGGTAACATTTAGTCAGAGAAATTTGGTAATGCTTATAAATTATACAGTGGAAATCTGCTAAGTCAACATTGAAAAGACTGAAACTTTATTTCAGCATGTAAGCTTTTTGCTTTATGGATGTTGCAGAACAAAAAGGACCCTTGCTGCGTGTGGCTGTTCTCGGATCTCATCATTCTGAGCAGTGTCAAACGCAAAAGCGGTCCAGTCACACGCAAAGTTTCCATCATTCTGTAAGCCTTTTTAACAATTCTTTCATTCTTTGTTAGCTTAGAGCATTCCTGTGTATGGGATGAAACCCATAAAGCTTCAGCGATCTCCCGAGATATTGTTCTTTGCGCTACGTTAGGGTTATTAGATATTAAGGAGGCACAAAGGGAAGTAATGTTAGGCATGTGATTGCATGTTGTCAGATCATATTATTGTTACTTGAAGTGTTTCCGCCTTGGCTTAAGACTGTGTCACTGTCAGACCAATTGACAAAAGCTAGAACACCAAGGCTACATCAAAATGTTACGTTATGCTCTGCATAGTTATGCGGGGATTGTCCTTTAGCCATGACAAGCTCCTAGCATAACATCAGTCCAGATTTCCCCGAAGTCGGAGTGTGGCTGCCCACGAGAGCATGTGGCGGGGTAATCAAAAACGGTCACACATGTAATGTTCTCATCCCTAGCTGATGCATTTGTACCATGAATAGTGTTCAAGTGCTTCGGCTGTTTTTTTTTTTTTTTGGGATGATCCCTGGAGTGTTTTAGCCAGGGTACCGCAACAACAACTTGAAGTTTGTTTGTTTTTTGACGTGGAAATAATACAGTATCTCCTCAAGCTCGTATTATCATGGAAATGTGACATGAGGGATTGTTTATGTTAAGGATAGAGCATGTGACGGTTATGTTTTGGGTGACTGAAATCAGATAAGTGTAATAGACAGGATGAGGACATTGGAGGGGCAAGGTAAATTAAATAGTAAAGAATTAACCAAAGAAATCTGGAGCCTCGGTTGAGAATTTTAAAAAATATATTATATAGTCCCCAAAGTGTTAAGACAATCATATTGAGTTTCTGTTCATCATATGCAAACAATATGCTGAAAGTCTTTTCATAGTGTGAAGGTTATTATGGTCTACATCTGATAGTTTTTAAAGGAAAGAAATTTGAATAGAAATTGGCATTGATTTATAAAAGTGTAAATGTCTGACTTATTTTAGGATAATAATGGACTGGGCATGGAAGACATGCTGAATTAATGCTTTTGTTTTCATTTTTGTTGCGAGTGTGTGATTGGTGTGAGTGGTTGAATTGATAAGCCATGCGCAAACTTATTTCACCCAGGAAAACACCAGGGGGGCAAGATTTCACGGAGAACATCAAGCACAAAGTGTGGCTGAAAGTCGGCTTGGACTGTCTGGAGATTGTGAAACGTGAGTGTTGACTGTTTGCTTTTTGTGTTTCGTTTGTTTCATTGATTGGGGTTTTGGGGTGTGTTTTTTAATTTTCATGTTTATTTTTGCAACAAATAAAAGATTTCTTTATATCATTTTTTTATTTTTATTTTTTATTGTAAAAAGTCTTTTTTTTAGCCCCTTTCAACGCCAGCCATTTTTCAGCCAAAGCTTTTCCATTAAACTTACCTGGGTAAAGAAAAGAAACAAAAAAATCTGTCTGCAATATTGCGGAAATTCCTCTGTGACATGCATAACATAGGGCCTCTCCTTTTTCCCAAAATTAAGATAACATAAGGTCACTGGATACCAGACCCTGATTTGATGCCTTCAGTGACATGAGTGTCAAATCATTGGGTTGCCAAGAGGCGACAGTGGCGATGAAAGGGGTTTTTATTTTTGTTAAACCAAAAAAAAAAAACGTTATGGTTGAACTGAAAGTAAGGTGCAAGCCATAGAAACAATAAGGCTTGGAGAAGGTAAGATAATACAATAGGCAAATGTTAAAAAAACAAAAAAACAAAAACACTTTTTAAAAGATACACACCTTCTATGAACATGTTCGATATAGTCTTCATTCCTACCTCTCAATTCATTCTTTAACCAGTATGTGTTGTTTGCGGTTCAGCTCTTGCCGGGGCGTTAACCATCCGGCCGGCCGCGGACCGGGATCAGTTAGAGGAAGACCTGCAGGTCCTGAACCAGATCTCTGAGCTGTGCGCCAATCTCACCTCATCACACCAGGTTACAGTTCTTCTTTTTCGATCGCTCAGACAGTTCCCTGTCAATTATGAGCGCAGATGCGTCATGCTGCCCATTATGCGCCTAACTAAGAAAGAGTTAGGCCCAGCAAGTCCGACTTCGGTTGGAGGAAATGTTTTTTTTAAAGTGTTTCGTGAAAAAGGCAGAAGAATGGACCGGTAAGGCAGAAAGATAGTAGATGACAGTAAGCAAAGGGAAAAGGCAAGCAGAGTCAAAGAGAGTGACAGATTAGAGAAGGTTACAAGCACAGAACTTCCAGAAGGTGGGGGAGCTATTTATACAAAAGACACCCCCCCCCCACCGGTATCCCCATGGGGGTACAGTCTAACCTCATCACACAAAGTTGGAGTGTGGCTAGCCCATGTTTAGGGCTTGATCAAAAGACGGTCACCACAAGTAATGTTCTCACTCGGTAGCTGAAGCATTTGTACCATAGTGATACAGTACAAGTTTATCAGCTGTTGGGATGAGAACATTACTGTGTGACCGTTTTTGATTACCCCGACAACATGGGCAGCCACACTCCATCTTGTGTGATCGGGGGGGGATGAGGTGAGACTGGTACCCCCACCCTTGGGGGAGCCGGGGGGGGGGGGGGTGTCTTTGTGTAATAAATAGCTCCCCCACCTTCTGGAAGTTCTGTAGCTTGTAACTTCCTCTAATCTGTCCACTCTCTTTTGACTCTGCCTTTTCCCTTTGCTTACTGTCAACTACATGTACTATCTTTCTGCCTTACCGGTCCATTCTCCTGCCCTTTTTTCACGAAACACTTTAAAAAAAGATTTCCTCCAGCCGAAGTCGGACATGCTTGGGCCTAACTATTTTCTTACTTTGGCGCATAACGGCAGCATGACGCATCTGCCGCTCATAATTGACAGGAGAACTGTCCTGAGCGATCGAAGAAGAAGACTGCTACCCTGGTTGTGATGAGGTGAGATTGGCGCACAGCTCAGAGATCTGGTTCAGGACCTGCCACGGTCTTCCTCTAACTGATCCCGGTCCGCGGCCGGCCGGATGGTTAAACGCCCCGGCAATAGCTGAACCTGCAAACAACACATACTGGTTAAAAGAATGAATTGAGAGAGAGGTAGGACTGAAGACTATACGAAACATGTTCATAGAAGGTGTTGTATCTTTTAAAAAGTGTTTTTGTTTTTGTTTTTTTAACATTTGCCTATTGTATTATCTTACCTTCTCCAAGCCTTATTGTTTCTATGGCTTGCACCTTACTTTCAGTTCACCATAACGTTTTTTTGTTTAACCCTTTCATCGCCACTGTCGCATCTTGGCACCACAATGATTTAATACCCATGTCACTGAAAAGGCATCATATGAGTGTCTGGTATACAGTGACCTTATGTTATTAATTTTTAAAAAGGCAGGCCCTATGTTATGCATGTCACAGAGGAATTCCGCAATATTGCAGACAGATTTTTGTTCTTTTCTTCTACCCAGTTAAGTTTAATGGAAAAGCTTTGGCTGAAGAATGGCTGGCGTTGAAAGGGCTAAAAAAGACTTTTTACAATAAAAAATAAAATAAAAAATGATATAAAGAAATCTTTATTGTTGCAAAAATAAACATGAAAATTAAAAAACACACCCCAAAACCCCAATCAATGAAACAAACGAAACACAAAAAGCAAACAGTCAACACTCACGTTTCACAATCTCCAGACAGTCCAAGCCGACTTTCAGCCACACTTTGTGCTTGATGTTCTCCGTGAAATCTTGCCCCCCTGGTGTTTTCCTGGGTGAAATAAGTTTGCGCATGGCTTATCAATTCAACCACTCACACCAATCACACACTCGCAACAAAAATGAAAACAAAAGCATTAATTCAGCATGTCTTCCATGCCCAGTCCATTATTATCCTAAAATAAGTCAGACATTTACACTTTTATAAATCAATGCCAATTTCTATTCAAATTTCTTTCCTTTAAAAACTATCAGATGTAGACCATAATAACCTTCACACTATGAAAAGACTTTCAGCATATTGTTTGCATATGATGAACAGAAACTCAATATGATTGTCTTAACACTTTGGGGACTATATAATATATTTTTAAAAATTCTCAACCGAGGCTCCAGATTTCTTTGGTTAATTCTTTACTATTTAATTTACCTTGCCCCTCCAATGTCCTCATCCTGTCTATTACACTTATCTGATTTCAGTCACCCAAAACATAACCGTCACATGCTCTATCCTTAACATAAACAATCCCTCATGTCACATTTTTTGGTTCCATGATAATACGAGCTTGAGGAGATACTGTATTATTTCCACGTCAAAAAACAAAACAAAACTTCAAGTTGTTGTTGCGGTACCCTGGCTAAAACACTCCAGGGATCAATCCCAACAGCCGAAGCACACTTGAACACAAAACAACACCATGGTACAAATGCATCAGCTAGGGATGAGAACATTGCATGTGTGACCGTTTGTTGATTACCCCGCCACGTTGGGCAGCCACACTCCGACTTTTTAGGGGGGGGGGGAAATCTGGACTGATGATGTTATGCTAGGAGCTTGTCATGGCTAAAGACAATCCCCGCATAGACTATGCAGAGCATAGCAACATTTTGATGTAGCCTTGTTGTTCTAGCCTATGTCAATTGGTCTGACAGTGACACAGTCTTAAGCCAAGGCAGGAAACACTTCAAGTAACAATAATATGATACTGACAACATGCAATCACATGCATAACATTACTTCCCTTTGTGCCTCCTTAATATCTAATAACCCTAACGTAGCGCAAAGAACAATATCTCGGGAGATCGCTGAAGCTTTATGGGTTTCATCCCATACACAGGAATGCTCTAAGCTAACAAAGAATGAAAGAATTGTTAAAAAGGCTTACAGAATGATGGAAACTTTGCGTGTGACTGGACCGCTTTTGCGTTTGACACTGCTCAGAATGATGAGATCCGAGAACAGCCACACGCAGCAAGGGTCCTTTTTGTTCTGCAACATCCATAAAGCAAAAAGCTTACATGCTGAAATAAAGTTTCAGTCTTTTCAATGTTGACTTAGCAGATTTCCACTGTATAATTTATAAGCATTACCAAATTTCTCTGACTAAATGTTACCCCCCAAATATTAGACCAAAAATATGATTCTGCCATTCTATTTTCTTACTATATTATCAGTCATACTATAAGGCACAGGGGTCTCAGTCTAGGACAAAAAGTATTGCCTTATAGTCCGTAAAATATGGTCATTTATTGATAAGCAACAGATTGCCTTAGCATGCAATACATTTAAAAGCTATTAGATACTGCTTATCAATTCACAGGCCATATGGCCATAATGGGTAAAGGTACGTACTGTGTCAAGTTTTTACTGATCGCCCCCACTGCGTTACAGCCGACACATTCCGATTTCAAAGGAGCTCAAAGGAGAAAAATATTTGGAAGAATTTTTTGAAAAAAGGCAGGAGAATGAGAGAAAAGGTCAGAAAGATAGTAGATGATAGAAAGCAAAGGGAAAAGGCAGAGTCAAAGAGAGTGGCAGATTAGAGGAAAGCTACAAGCACAGAACTTCAAGAAGGTGGGGGAACTAACTTTTTACGAAAGACCCCCAGTATTCCCCATGGGGAGGACTCGGAAGGGGCGGGGACGTCCAGCTCCTCGTATGTAGGCACGAGACATCTACCCACTGCCCCAAAAGCTATTAGATACAATAGACTTCCATCCATATGGCTTATTAAATTAACTTTGTTCTGTACTTTCACACAGTAAATCACTCTTCAAGAGCATCTTTCTTAGTTACAAGAACCAAAACGAACACTGGAGTCCCTAGTCAAACCAGGATATTTTCGACAATAAAAATAACAAAACACTTGTGCATCAGTGAAATGTTAATATTTGAGAGCATAAGCTTATTTTCATTTGTTTACTTTTTCCATTGTCCCAATCTTCAAATAGGAAAAGTTTAAATAAGCATCTTGCATCATGCTTAGTTTTATTTGTTTACTTTTTCATTGTCTCAATTAGGAAAAGTTTAAATAAACATCTTGCATCTAACCTGATGGCTCAGACTGTCCAGGTAATATTTGTTCTTACTGGCCTTGACCTATCACTGTCTTTCTGACTATTTCTTCCTTCAAGAAGTCATAAGCACTCAGCGCGACAAACCCCACAGAACAATAAACACAATCACAGTGATTTCAAAATATCCTGTTTTGTCTCTAGAAGGAGAATGGCTACATGTCAAACCCAGAGTGCTAAAAAAACTCCCCGTGTGGATACCGGGTTACGGGGGTCTTTTTTGTATAAATAGTTTCCCCATCATCTGGAAGTTATGTGCTCGTAACTTCTTCTAAAGTCTAATATGCCACTCTCTTTGACTCTTGCCTTTTCCCTTTCCCTACTTTCACCTGCTATCTTTCTGTCTTTCCGTGTTCATTCTCCTGCCATTTTTTCAAGAAACGCGCTTCAAAAAACATTTCTTCCAGCCGAAGTCGGACGGACTTGCTGGGCCTAACTATTTCTTAGTTAGGCGCATACATAACAGCAGCATGAGCGCATCTGCGCTCATAATTGACAAGGAAACAGTTCTGAGCGATCGAAGAAGAAGTAGAGTCCTAAACTGCTTAGTGCCATATGTCTCTAACAAACAGGATCTACCATTACAATATTATCTAAGCATAAATGAAACAACAACAAACACGATCAATAATATGAGCAGACTATAAAATGTGCTGTCAACAAAAAAATGAGCCATGGATACAACCAGTAAAAACGATAAAAGATTGAAGCTAAAAACAACAACATTCTTAGCAGTATGAAGCAGTTCTCAAGATTATCAAGTAAGAATTTTAGATGACCAGATTTAAAGGCAAAGCCTCTTGGTGCCACCTGGCACAACTGCACCCAAGCCAATGTAAAATGGAATAATTCTAAAAAGCAGCTGAGGACAGGGTGACTTCTTTACCTTAGAACAAACAAACAAATACACGACAAGTGTAAAATGACGTTACTTTATTCACAAGAAACAAAACAAAACAAAACTACTGGATATTTCGGCGAAATGCGCCTTTATCAGCACAGACAAACAATTAAACAGCAAACAACAAATATAGCAAAAGGAGCAAAAAGCAGACAAGGAAAGGAGCAAAAAAACACAATAAGATCAAAATAAATAAACAACACCAACAATGTTGTTGGTGTTTTTTCTTCTTCTTTATGTTAGGTCAACAGTTGTCTAAGCAAGGAGACGCCAACTAACTTACCATAAGGTGCACCATGTCATGGCGGATGTAGGCCCTCTCTGCTGCTACCAGCTGTCAAGACACAAAAACACTGGTCAGGTTATTATATAATGCAATTTACAATTGAAATATAAGTAACATAAAATATGCAATACATTGTAAAACATAGCTAATTTCTTGTTTAAGATCCATTTCCTGGTAAGAGGACAGATGTAAAATGGAAATAAGAAGAGTCTCATAATGTGGTCATCAATCCTGTAATGTTTTAGCCTACAAAGGTAGACATTATACTGCTCTCTACCTCAGTCTTTTCGAGTGAAAGTGTCCAATATTCACGAAAATTAGAAAAAACCAGTTAAGAGTGTTCAACAATGAAACCGACGCACATGGTCTCACATACATACACAATTTATTTCCCATAAATTATTTCTCAGCCGGGTGGACGCCTGGTGAAAGCTAGGCGTCAGTAGTCAACTTCAATATCCAGAGAAAAGGTTAAACATTGTCTTCATTCTATTTCTTGGTTGTAACTCGACGTTCTGCCTCCAGTTTATAGGATCCGACAACATGCTGTCACACGCATATTATACATCCCTTTGCATCTCCATAAGAACAAATGACAATACCTCTGGAGAAACTCTAGGGAGATGTAAAAGAACAATAACTCTGGAGAATAGGGATTTCTCCTATACAAGCACTCATGTTGGTGATCAGGGGCAATAACAAAGAACAATTTCAAAGAACAATACCTTTGAGGAAACTCTAGGGAGATGCAAAGAACAACAACTCAAAGGATAGCGTGATGCAAAGAACAAAAACTCAAAGGATAGCGTGATGCAAAGAACAATAACTCAAAGGATAGCGTGATGCTAAGAACAATAACTCAAAGGATAGCATGATGCAAAGAACAACAACTCAAAGGATAGCGTGATGCAAAGAACAAAAACTCAAAGGATAGCGTGATGCAAAGAACAACAACTCAAAGGATAGCGTGATGCAAAGAACAAAAACTCAAAGGATATCGTGATGCAAAGAACAATAACTCAAAGGATAGCGTGACGCAAAGAACAATAACTCAAAGGATAGCGTGATGCAAAGAACAATAACTCAAAGGATAGCGCGATGCAAAGAACAATAACTCAAAGGATAGCGTGATGCAAAGAACAAAAACTCAAAGGATAGCGTGATGCAAAGAACAAAAACTCAAAGGATAGCGTGATGCTAAGAACAAAAACTCAAAGGATAGCGTGATGCAAAGAACAACTCAAAGAATAGCGCGATGCAAAGAACAATAACTCAAAGGATAGCGTGACGCAAAGAACAATAACTCAAATGATAGCGTGATGCAAAGAACAATAACTCAAAGGATATCGTGATGCAAAGAACAAAAACTCAAAGGATAGCGTGATGCAAAGAACAATAGCTCAAAGGATAGCGCGATGCAAAGAACAATAACTCAAAGGATAGCGCGATGCAAAGAACAAAAACTCAAAGGATAGCATGATGCAAAGAACAAAAACTCAAAGGATAGCGTGATGCAAAGAACAAAAACTCAAAGGATAGCGTGATGCAAAGAACAATAACTCAAATGATAGCGCGATGCAAAGAACAATAACTCAAATGATAGCGTGATGCAAAGAACAATAACTCAAATGATAGCGTGATGCAAAGAACAACAACTCAAATGATAGCGTGATGCAAAGAACAATAACTCAAATGATAGCGTGATGCAAAGAACAAAAACTCAAAGGATAGCGTGATGCAAAGAACAATAACTCAAAGGATAGCGCGATGCAAAGAACAAAAACTCAAAGGATATCGTGATGCAAAGAACAAAAACTCAAAGGATAGCGTGATGCAAAGAACAAAAACTCAAAGGATAGCGTGATGCAAAGAACAAAAACTCAAAGGATAGCATGATGCAAAGAACAACAACTCAAAGGATAGCGCGATGCAAAGAACAATAACTCAAAGGATATCGTGATGCAAAGAACAAAAACTCAAAGGATATCGTGATGCAAAGAACAATAACTCAAAGGATAGCGTGATGCAAAGAACAATAACTCAAAGGATAGCGAGATGCAAAGAACAATAACTCAAAGGATAGCGCGATGCAAAGAACAATAACTCAAAGGATAGCGCGATGCAAAGAACAATAACTCAAAGGATAGCATGATGCAAAGAACAATAACTCAAAGGATATCGTGATGCAAAGAACAATAACTCAAATGATAGCGTGATGCAAAGAACAAAAACTCAAAGGATAGCGTGATGCAAAGAACAGAAACTCAAATGATAGCGTGATGCTAAGAACAATAACTCAAAGGATAGCATGATGCAAAGAACAACAACTCAAAGGATAGCGCGATGCAAAGAACAATAACTCAAAGGATATCGTGATGCAAAGAACAATAACTCAAATGATAGCGTGATGCAAAGAACAATAACTCAAAGGATAGCGTGATGCTAAGAACAATAACTCAAAGGATAGCATGATGCAAAGAACAACAACTCAAAGGATAGCGCGATGCAAAGAACAATAACTCAAAGGATATCGAGATGCAAAGAACAATAACTCAAATGATAGCGTGATGCAAAGAACAAAAACTCAAATGGATAGCGTGATGCAAAGAACAAAAACTCAAAGGATAGCGTGATGCAAAGAACAAAAACTCAAAGGATAGCGTGATGCAAAGAACAATAACTCAAAGGATAGCGCGATGCAAAGAACAATAACTCAAAGGATATCGTGATGCAAAGAACAATAACTCAAATGATAGCATGATGCAAAGAACAATAACTCAAATGATAGCGTGATGCAAAGAACAATAACTCAAATGATAGCGTGATGCAAAGAACAATAACTCAAATGATAGCGTGATGCTAAGAACAATAACTCAAAGGATAGCGTGATGCAAAGAACAATAACTCAAAGGATAGCGCGATGCAAAGAACAAAAACTCAAAGGATAGCGTGATGCAAAGAACAATAAACTCAAAGGATAGCGTGATGCAAAGAACAATAACTCAAAGGATAGCGTGATGCAAAGAACAATAACTCAAATGATAGCGTGATGCTAAGAACAATAACTCAAAGGATAGCATGATGCAAAGAACAACAACTCAAAGGATAGCGCGATGCAAAGAACAATAACTCAAAGGATAGCGTGATGCAAAGAACAATAACTCAAAGGATAGCGTGATGCCAAAGAACAATAACTCAAAGGATAGCGTGATGCAAAGAACACAATTAACTCAAAGGATAGCGTGATGCAAAGAACAATAACTCAAAATGATAGCGTGACAGCAAAGAACAATAACTCAAAGGATAGCGTGATGCAAAGAACAAAAACTCAAAGGATAGCGTGATGCAAAGAACAATAACTCAAAGGATAGCGTGATGCAAAGAACAAAAACTCAAAGGATAGCGTGATGCAAAGAACAATAACTCAAAGGATAGCGTGATGCAAAGAACAGAAACTCAAATGATAGCGTGATGCTAAGAACAATAACTCAAAGGATAGCATGATGCTAAGAACAATAACTCAAAGGATAGCGTGATGCAAAGAACAATAACTCAAAGGATAGCGTGATGCAAAGAACAGAAACTCAAATGATAGCGTGATGCTAAGAACAATAAACTCAAAGGATAGCATGATGCAAAGAACAACAACTCAAAGGATAGCGCGATGCAAAGAACAATAACTCAAAGGATAGCGTGATGCAAAGAACAATAACTCAAAGGATAGCGCGATGCAAAGAACAATAACTTGGGAGAACAGCGTTTCCTCCCATACAGGCACTGACGTCGGTGAAGGAGGAGCAGCAACAAAGAACAATTTCAAAGAACAGTAACCTCTGAGATGTACAGAGTTGATTCTAGGATTTTGAAAAAGGGGGGGGCATTCCCCCCCCCCTATGATTGAAAAAAGGGGGGCAGGTTCCCCCCCTAAGAATGAAAAAAGGGGGGGATTGGTGGCAGGTCCACTGGAGACAGCCATGGCCACTTCTTCAGCCAGTCGGTTTTTTTTCTCTTGGAACCGGTTTTCCCTTGCACTGGCGCTGTTATCGGGCTGCTTCTCTGAGTTTTTGGATGTAGTAGCCGTTTCTTCAAGCTCTTCTCCACACACTGACTCATCATGTGGCACAGACTGATTTTCTTTTCACTTTGCCTCCGCGAAAATCAAAATCAAGGAGCGTGGCTACGGCGCTTCATTTTGGAAGAAATACAATATGGCGTCTTAAACTCTCGCAAGTTCTCGTCGTTATTCAAGATGAATGAGATGAACGCGTTTGATTGGTTGATCAGTTTGTGTAGCCTAGGCAACAGGTTTTGCAGACAACGAACGCCATGCCCACAGCGATCGGTGAAAAATAGCGGGCAGTTCTGCAAATGTGCAGGAGTCGGCCCGCATTAAGACTCGATTATCGCAGGGAAAGAACACATTTTCGGAGGATTGTACCACACCATACCCGCGCTCTAGAATCAGCTCTGCTACTTAGGGAGATGCAAAAGAAGAATAACTCAATCAGGGATAGCGTGACGCAAAGAACAACTACTCGGCGATCTACAGCATTTCCTCCCATAACAAGTACTCACTGTCAGCGATGGCGGAGCAGCCAACATATAAAAACAATTTCAAAGAACAATAACTCTGGAGAAGCTTTAGGGAGATGCAAAGAACAATAACTCAAAGGAAAGCGCTTGATGCAAAGAACAACTACTCAGTTGAGACCAGATTTTCCTCCTATTGGGTCTGCAACGAACACCTCCTTTGGACAACCACGTGAATGCTCTTGTTGGCGTGGGGGAAGATGGTCAGTAACTGAACCAGACAGGGAGTAATATCGGATCGTAATCAATAATCCATATTTGACTGCACGACCAATCCCTTAACTAAAACCGGCTGACTTTCGCAAGAGTGAATGCCCGTGTCAGCATCTCGACCAACAAGGGAGTCCACTCTCACTGTCAAGGGCTGCCTCCTTAACTTAACCCTAGGGTCGCTCTCGAGGCCATATACAGCCACAACACTCTGACTGTCGGTGATGAGGCACCGCAAGACTCCAGCCCTCTTCTTAGGTGTCTGCTGCATGTCCTCCTCCTGCTTGGAGTCGGTGACAGTGCCGATTCTTCATAGGGCCAGCTCATGCATGGCGCGACAGGCCTGCTGCAGCAGGGGGTGGTCCGGGTGTTCCCCGGGGGTGTTGTCCAACAGTCGCCTTAACCACAACCATAACTACAACGATCTGATGTTTTCGTTCCTCAGCTTAAACGCTCTGGGAGCACACCCAGTGCCATGTGAAATTTTCGCATGGCCTTGGGTGGGAAGATTAAGTCGCTCTGGCTGCTTTAAAGCCCGGCCCCGTCCCACAGGGGCGGGCCATACTCCAACTCGGGGACTTTGCTCCACTCTCCATGTGATGTCCACACACACATTCTACTCCACCCGGGTCAGTGGACAACCGCCAACAATTCTAACGGCGTTGTAGGGAAACTGCCACTGGTTCAAAGACAGCGTCATTGGGCACCGCCACATCA